>JAJUPC010000124.1:600000-1000000 GCA_023614405.1 Avena insularis | reverse complement strand
GTTCTAGGCGACCACGCACACCCGCACCGTTGTGCTCGTCCTGGGCGACTCTAGCCAGATGGTCACCATCGGGGCGCACATGAACCCCGCAAAAGAAAGCACGCTAATCGAGTTCCTCCATGAGAATCGTGATATCTTTGCATGGAAACCATCTGACATGCCCGGTGTCCCGATGGAACTCGCTGAGCACAAACTCAACGTCGACCCAAAGTGCGACCAGTAAAGTAGTCGTTGTGGCCCTTCAGTGAAGAGCGCCACCGAGCAATCTCCGAAGAAGTACAGCGCCTGCTAGCCGCAGGCTTCATTCGGCCAATCAAGTACTCCTGTGGCTAGCAAACCTAGTCTTGGTCCTGAAAAAGAACAACACCTAGAGAATGTGTATCAACTACACCAACCTCAATAGCGCCTGCCCGAAGGAGGAATTCGTCCTACTGCGCATCGACTAGATCATCGATTCGACCGTGGGATCGGAGTCGTTGTGCTTCCTCGACGCGTACTCTGGCTACAACTAGATCAAAATGGCGGTCGAGGATGAGGAGAAGACGGCATTCATCATGCCATTCGGTGCCTTCTGTTACACAGCCATGACGTTCGGCCTCAAGAACGCCGACACCACCTACAAAAGATGCATGCAGGAATGCCTCGCGACCCAAATTGGCCACAACATCCATGTCTTCATCAACGACTTGGTGGTTAAATCCACCTGCCAGGACGACCTACTCGCCGATCTGGCTGAAACCTTCGCAAATATGCGGAGGTACAACATCAAGCTCAACCCAAGAAAGTGCACCTTCAGCGTCCCCACTGGACAGCTTCTTGGATATGTGGTCTCCAAGTAGGGCATCGAGGCAAACCCCACCAAGATCGACACCATCGCGCGGCTCGGAAAACCTGAGTGCCTGCGTGATGTCCAGAAGTTGGCCGAGTGAGTCACAGCTCTCAATCGCTTCATCCACCAGCTCGGTGAGAAGGCAATGCCCCTCTACAGCCTGATGCGCAAGAATCCCACGTTCCAATGGGATGTGGAGGTGGACAACGCACTCAAGGCACTCAAAGAAGTGCTACTCGCCGCTCCAAATAACAAAGAGCCAATGCTCGTTTACGTGGCAGCCTCCACTCGAGTCATCAGCGCCTTGATGGTCGTCGAATGACCAGAAGAGGGCAAGGTGTGCCATATTCAGTGCCCGGTCTACTACATCAGCGAGGTCCTGACGGACTCAAGGCAGCGCTACCCGCAGTACTAGAAATTTGTATATGCGGTATTCCGGGCCCGGAGGAGACTCCCCCACTACTTTCAGGAGTACCCAATCACGATCATCTCCTCTGCGCCATTGCGGGACATCATCCGCAATCGCGAGGCAACTGGGCGAGTCACTAAGTGGGCCGTCGAGATCGGCGTCCACAACATCAAGTACGAGCCACGAAAAGCGATCAAATCGCAGGCCCTGACTGACTTCCTCATCGACTGGGAAGAGGCACAGCAGCTAGAGAAGCTCCCCTACCTCCATTACTGGTCGCTCCACTTCGACGGCTCCAAGGACGGCGACGACATCGGGGCTAGGGTCATACTAACCTCCCCCACAAACTCAGCTACGTGCTCCACCTCAATTTCAAGCCTTGCACCAAGAACATGGCCGAATAGGAGGCCCTCCTTCACGACATGCGGGCCGCCAAGGAGATGAACGTCAATCGGCTATGATGCTACGGTGACTCCGACCTAGTCGCCGGCCAAGTCACGGGGACCTGTGACGCCGTCTCCCTAACAATGATACCGTACCGCCAAGCGGTAGACCAGTTGGGAGGCACTTCACCGGCTCAGTCGAGTGGATCGACATGCGCATAAACAAGGAGGCAGACGCCCTCTCCCGCATCGGGTCGGCTCGGCAGACGCCACCCGCAGGAGTCTTTCTCAACATCATTTACAAGCCTTCGGTCTCCCCGCCGAAGGAGATCAACATCAGGATACCATTGCAGCCAGAGCCTGGCTTAGTCACCATGGTCATGGAGCCCAGTGACTAGACTGCACCATACGTCGCCTTCCTCAAGCACAAGGTCCTCCCAAGTAACGAGACGGAAGCACGAATGATCGTGCGTCATTGCAAATCCTTCGTCATCATCAACGGCGAGATCCAGAAATGCAGCATGACCACCATGTTCCAGCGCTACGTACAGCCGGGAGAAGGACGCAAGATCCTCCAGGTCATCCACGCCGGCGACTGAGGCCACCACGCTGGCGCCAAATCTCTGGTGGCCAAAGCCATGCGACATGGCTTCTACTGACTCACCGCGCACGCCGACGCCACTGACATCGTCCAACGGTGCGTCGGGTGTCAGAAGTACACCAACCAGACTCATCTGCCTGGTTCGGCACTCAAGACCATCCCCATCACCTGGCCATTCGCCGTATGGGGCATGGACATGGTAGGCCCATTGAAGAAGGCCCCATCCGGCTTCACCCACCTCCTGGTCGCAGTCGACAAGTTCACCAAGTGGGTCGAAGCCAAGCCGATGAAAAAGTGTGATGGCAAGATGGCCACCAAGTTTCTCGGCAAGCTCATCTACCGGTACGGCTACCCGACCAGCATCATAACGGACAATAGCACCAACTTCGCCAAGGGCGCCATGGCAGAATTCTATAAAGAACACAGCATATGACTCAACCTTGGCTCAGTCGCCCACCCGGAGTCGAACGGCCAAGCAAAACGCGCTAATCAGAGCGTCCTCCACGGGCTCAATCCGTGACTTCAAGTGCCCCTCGAGTGAACCCCAGGATGCTGGGTCGAAGAGCTCCCCTCCGTAATATGGGGGATCCGCACCTCCGTCAACCGCTCCATGGGGTTCACACCCTTCTTCATGGTGTACGGCGCCGAGGCCGTAATGACAACCAACCTGGAGCATGACTCACCTCGAGTCACCAACTACGTCGAGGTGACAAACGATATCGCCTGCCAAGAAAGCATCGACCAGCTCGACGAGGCACGCGACCTACCTCGTTCCCGCACCGCAATCTACTAGAAGGGACTCCGCCGCTACCATTGCCACCGAGTCCGGACCCGCACCTTCTAGGAAGGCGACTTGGTCCTACGACTGGTCCAGGACAAGAAGGGCATGCACAAGCTTTCCCCCCATGGGAGGGGCCATTCACCATAGGGCGCGTCCTCGGCAACAACGCCTACTACCTCATCGACATACGAGGCAATGGTCAGCTTGAGGTCGGGAGGCCATGGAATGTAAACCTCCTCTGAAAGTTCTACACATAGAACTCAAACTTGTACCAGCTGATATATAATGAAATACATTCAGATCGCACAAATTGTGTCTACTCGCCATCTTCTTGTGCCACTCGCACTCGTACATTCGGCAATATGCTACCTAAGGAAGACAACCCTTGGTTGAGCGACCGGCACGGCTAAGTAGTGTGACCCAAGGGCACTTGAAGATATTCGGGCTTTGTGTCGTCCAAGAATACACCAACCCGGAGCCACCATCGGAGTCGCCCCGCTCGACTGGCCTATCGGGCCAAGACGACCAATAAACGCTTCCCACAGCGACCTGTCCTCCCCATCCTCACGCAAAGCGACTCGAACGGCCAAGTACCATGCATGGGGACTTTGCAACAAGAAAACCTCACGTGGCTCGGGAACACACCAAGTAAAAGATCTGCCTTGGACTCGCCACACGACTGGCTTTCTGAGCCAAGGGAAGAGACGTGTTACAAACACGCATCAGATCCTACAATAAGCACAATCCCAAAACGGCTAAGTACCATGCTCGGGGACTCGCCTAAACTCACCTTACTCGTGCTCGGGACCTCAGCTAAAAATAGAGCCCCTTCGGAGTCGCAAGGCAACTGGCCCCACACGTCATGGCAAATCAGTCTCAACCAAAACAAAAACCTAAAGCAAACACACATGCACATAAACGAGTTATACCCCATTAAAGGGCGGACGCGCTCGGGGACTCGCTCAAACAAAAGTCAACATATCACATAACTGACCATGCATTGCGAGTCGATTGAGTCCCCTTACTTTCATACATATATATTGTTCATATCACAAAATGGCCATCAGGCATAATTTACAAAAGCCCCCAGGGCAGCTATTTATTTTGTAGGCTCCGATGAAGAAGCGCCACCACCGCCCTTGACCCGGACGAATGGCTCCCATGGATTCGTCGGGTACGTCGTCAGTGACATCGACATCGCCGACCAGAAGAGCTGCTCCGACTGCAGGTCGCGATGCTCTGGCTCTGGCTCGCCCGGTGCCACCACCGTCTCCTGGTACGGCAGCAAGGCCCCCATTGCCAGCACCCGATCCGTGAAGGGAGCAGCCTTGGCGGTCAGCCTCAACACCTCCGACATCTCCACCGAGCCAGTAGCCGCTGGTGACATCGTCGAGGTTGAAGTCGTTAGGGAAATGTGCGAGCCCCAGGCTCAACACCATGGTGGCCCTTGCCTGAAGGCCGAACACGCCATCTACTCTACAATGGCAGGCGCCTCCTCCAGGTAGCGCCATACTTCAGTCAGTCCCCCAGGTATAACCTCGGTGGGGGACAACCCTTGAAGCACAGCCTAGACGCACAACGCCGAGGCGGTGGCCGCGTTCACCACCGCGGTCACGCATTGTGAGGCATCGAAGGTCTGCACCATCGGAGCGCCTTGTCCTATCAAAGCTGCAATGTCAGACACCCAATGTCACTATGGACTCACCCACTTGGGGACTCACCGCATATATCAAAGGGAAGAGCAACCACTCACCAAGGAGTTTCTGGCAGTTCTTCATCACATGCTTCTCAAGGGCAGCAATATTGCCCTGCAGCCCAAGGATGATTGAATCAGCAGCCTTTCGCTCCTCCTTCGCCGCAGCGACCGCGACCTTGGCCCTCTCCTCAGAAGAGATCATCGACGCCTTCGCCTCCTCCAACTCCTTCACCAACAAGTCGATCCGCCCATTCGTTATGTCCAGCTCCGCAGCCGGGACATACCCCTCTCGGGCCTTGGCAATGGCAGTCGGAAGACCATCTAAAAGGAATATCAACAAAAGTTAGTCTCCTGCAAACACCAGCATCTCGTGATCGCCAAGTAAAACAATAACTCACCAGCAGTCTCCTTGAGTCGTCGATTAGCCTCCTGCGCCACGCGCAGGTCACGCTCTAGGCGCTCCTTTCCAGCTTGCCGATCAGCCGATTCCCTCTGCAAGCCTTGCAATCAGAATGAATAATCATCAACTGCAAAACCACAATTTGAGTGCCTAGCCGCTGAAATTCAGCGACTAGACACTCGGGGACTAGAGACTAGAAGAATTTTAGTGCCTAGTCGCTGAAACTCAGCGACTAGACACTCGGAGACTGGCGACTAGAAGAATTTTAGTGCCTAGCCGCTGAAATTTAGCGACTAGACACTCGGGGACTGGCGACTAGAAGAATTTTAGTGCCTAGCCGCTGAAATTGAGCGACCAGACACTCGGGGACTGGACATACCTGAATGGCGGAGCAAAGCATGTCATGAAGCTCACTGGTGTCCGTTGAAGGAACTAACAAGGAGGTGTGCCCACAACGAAGCCCAACGTCCTCATCAACGATTTCTGGCATCTATGGAGATTGGTTTTCCACCATGAACGAAAACCCCTTCGCCATGAAGCGCGGAAATGACGCAGCCGCCCTCGTCAGGGCACTAGTAGTTGGGGCCGGTGGTTTTGTCAATGGAGCCCCCTTAGCTGGCTCCGATTGGAGAATATCATTTTGCGGCCCGGAAGTTGGGTCGCCCAGGCAACGCGGTAACCAAGTTCCCTGAAATCAGCTGGGATGACTACAGTTAATGTGCCAAATACTCAGAGGGTCTTTTTCGGCACGAATTCAACTTTACGTTTCAATACAAAAAATCAGGCTAACGGCCGTCAAGTTGGGCCCCCCTGTTAGTTCTCGTCGTTATGTCGTTCTCGTCGCTTAGGTGTCAATTAGGCTTGCAGCGTTGGTGCTTGCACCCATTATGCGTCTTCTTCTTCCCCAGAGCGGCAATCTGTGGGGCATCGCAACCATGGTGTGGAGTTGGGACATGGACAAACCTGCTCGGCCCAGCTCTCCTCCCTGTAGCCTTGCAATGTTGGCGCCTGCATCCATTATGCGTCTTCTTCTTCCCCAGAGCGGCAATCTGTGGTCGTGGCCATGGCGCAGAGCTAGGACGTGACGAACCTGCTCGTCCCTGTTCTCCTTCCCATCCCGAGTCGGAGCTCGCCCTCACCATTGACGCACCCATGGCACGGTGCGGGGACGAGAATTGGTTCCCGATAAGATCTGTCACCGTGTCGACCATGCTCGGTTCTGTTTTCCTCCTCTATAATCTGAGCTCACGATCGCCATGGTTGCACCCGCACCAATTCTGCCACCTCTGCCAAGGTCGCTATGGTAGCTCAAGTTCTATCATGTTGGACATGTAAGCGGATTCGGAGATGGCTGGCGGCAACCCGTTGTTGAACCTGCAAGGAATTTGTTGAAGACTGCGTGCCGGTCCAAGGTCTTCAACTGATGCCAACATCAACCGCCGATGTGAGATCATTTAGTTACTTCATACAAAATTTCGACCAATTTAACTTGTTGATGTATTCCTTGACAATTATAATATAATCAAGGACTAGAAATATTTTGTAGTGTGCATGACCATGATTAGTAATATAATTGAACACTAGAAATTTTAAGGCACTCCTTATAAAGGAGTAGATTAATATAAAAGGTTCACCGGAGACACCACGAATATATTGTCTTAAATGCCACACACAGGTAATAATTAACTAAAACAAAATAAAAGCAGGGGCGGCAGGAGGAGGCCGGGACACTGAGACGCCTATAAGAGCAGGGGCATATCAGCAGGAGGCAGCGACAGCCTAGTCGATGGGATACAGACAGTCCTGACATACTCCCGGAGGAATTTGCCGTAGGCTGTGTGCCGTGCCAAGGTAATCGGCCTATGGCGTCTGCCTCCACCTCTGCCAACGCCCTCCATGTGTTGGATCATGTTGTCGAGGTCCACGTTGATTGCTCTGCCATAGAATGGGCAAAACAGTCTCTCATACGGTGGAAACAGATTAGCCCTCACCGTAACCACCTCAGCATGTAGCGGCTCTTGTTGTCCCTGGATACCTTGCTATCGTCCACTTCATCATCATCATCCTGTTGATTTTTAAGAACATAACTTAGAACTCATACATATGATTGAATTGTATTACAACTCAAGAATTGACAACATGTATATGTAAGACAATTTATCCGTGGATATCAAAGATAAAGCATCTCAGCAATAGTTTGATCGGTTCATATATCATTTCATCTCAACACAATGACAAATAATTGCATTAGAGTGTATGTAGAATAAAGTATGCGGCCTCATAAGTTTATTCAGGGACGACGTGAGTGAACCAAGTAATAATTGCACAACCTATATTGTTCTTTTACATCGCCCCAGGTTCACTAACTCATCCCTGAAAAAATCTGACACCAATGTGTCTGCCTCTCTTTTGGGACAAATTTGAATCATTGGCCACAATAAGAAATTGAAATATAATCGTACAAAACAATATTCAGGGATATACATAGTCAGGTACAAAAACAAGCATAAATATTGTAATTATAAATAAAAAACCAAACAATTGATCTTCAGGTCCATGTTAAAAATACTTATGATCAAAACCATTCATATACATATGCATCATACCAATCATTAAAAGATCAGAAACAATTCAAGGATCATATATGTAGTTCCATATGAGAATAAATCTAGGGCCTCATAATTTGTTTTAGAGATAGAGTTGGTGAACCAAAGTACCAACAACACAACCTATATTGTTTGTGTGCATTGCTCCCTCAGGTTCACCAACCCATCCCTAAATCACGACACCATCATACGTATCTCCTCTTGAACTCTTTTGGGGCAAATTTCAATCATCGGCCTCGGTGACAAACTAAAATGTAATTCTTATACACTATGAATGCATGGAATAGATAATTCGAATATCATAGTTCTATGAATGTAGAATAAAGATTGCAGCCTCATAAGTTTCTACAGGAAATGGCGTAAGCAAACCAAGTAACACTTGCACAGCTTATATTGATCTTGTACATGGCCCCAGGTTCGCTAACTCATCCCTGAAAAAATATGACGCCAATGTGTCTGCCTCTCTTTGGGGCAAATTTGAATCATTGGCCACAATAAGAAATTGAAATGTAATCGTACAAAACAACATTTAGGGATATACATAGTCAGGCACAAAAACAAGCCTAAATATTGTAATTATAAATAAAAAACCAAACAATTAATCTTCACGTACATGTTAAAAAATACTTATGATCAAAACCATTCATATACTTATGCATTATACCAATCATTAAAAGATCAGAAACAAATCAAGGATCATATATGTAGTTCCATATGAGAATAAATCAAGGGCCTCATAATTTGTTTCAGAGATGGAGTTCGAGAACCAAAGTACCAACATCACAACCTATATTGTTTGTGTGCATTGCTGCCTCAGTTTCACCAACCCATCCCTAAAACATGACACCATCATACGTGTCCCCCCTTGAACTCTTTTGGGGCAAATTTCAATCATCGGCCTCGGTGACAAACTAAAATGTAATTCTTATACACTATGAATGCATGGAATAGATAATTGAAATATCATAGTTCTATGAATGTAGAATAAAGCTTGCGGCCTCATAAGTTTCTATAGAGATGGCGTAAGCGAACCAAGTAACAATTGCACAACTTATATTGATCTTGTACATGGTCCCAGGTTCGCTCACTCATCCCTGAAAAAATCGGACACCAAGGTGTCTGCCTCTCTTTGGGGCAAATTTGAATCATTGGCCACATAAGAAATTGAAATGTAATTGTACAAAACAATATTCAGGGATATACATATGCATCATATAACGCATTCATAGATCAGAAGCAATACAAACATTATATATATAGGTTCCATATGAGAAAAAAAATAGGGCCTCATTTTTTCAGCGATGGAGTCGGAGAACCAAAATACCAACAGCATAACCTATATTGTTTATGTGCATTGTTGCCTGAGGTTCACTAACCATCCCTAAGAAAACGACACCATCAGATGCCCTTGCACTATTTTGGGGCAAAATTGAATCATTGGGCTCAGTAAGGAATAGAAATGTAATGTTATAGGCCTGCTATGTATCGAAATCAACACTCAACTAGCAAACTCAACTAGATGGCACATGAGCAGATTTGGGTTTTGTGACTAGATGGCAGATGCATCAATCGACCGATCGAAGCATATATATACTACCCTACTTCAAGAGCAAAAGAATTTGTACACGATTGAGAAAATCCTATGTATGAACAGTGAAAACTGCGGCTGCGACTAGAGAAGCTAGCAATGTAGTACCTCAGACTCCTCATCAGGGACCTCCTCCTCGAACTCGTCATTCTCCATGATTGCGTCTATGATTTCTTGTACAGTGATGGGGTCGTTGATGTAGAGCGCCGGATTGCCTCCGCCTGCCGCCTGCCCCCCATCCAGATCTGCTGCTAGCACCATGATGTTGTCGGCCACCTGCTGCTCGGCGGCGACGACTACTACTGCTTTCAGCGACGGCAGCTACCACTGCTTTCGGCGGCGGCGATACATCGGCTAGAAGGATGATCTCGTACCCTCGATGGCGCGGCGACGAGCGGCGTTCGTTCCCGGAGAAGACGCCTCCGCCTGCTTGGCAACGACCGAGCCATCTATTGCTGCGCCTTCAACTGGCTTCACCTCCGGCTCGTCTCCACGCGTACGCTTCATGGCGCACCAAGGGAAGGAGGTAGTTCAAGTGAGGGAGCTTCGGCGCGCGTGGTAGGCGTAGATTGGGGTCTTGGGACTAGACAGACTGGGGGAAAATGACACGAGCTCATGGAAGAAGAAGGTCGAGGGGGGTTATAAACACCGGACCGTTCATAGTCCTTGCATGGACGCGTGTGGTGGGTGGGGGGTGGGGAGCTACCATGATCTCCACCCTTTTTTTTGGGTTCCCTTTTTTTGAAACAGCCACGATCTCCACTTTAGAGCTGCATTGAAAACACACTCATGGAAGACCTCGATTCCACTTCATGCAAGTGGCATGAAACCAATTTCTAGCAATGTTAGATCTACTCGAGGGGGGCCCTTGACACATGGAAGTTACTAGCGGTAGGGCCCAGTTGGTAGTGAGATTGAGAGCGCTGCGTAAAATGGGATATGTCTTATTAAAATCAAATGGCAATAAATTGCAGTGTCCCGTCGAAAACCGTGCACTCGATGACCCTATTGCCTTGTGCATGTGTCGTAGTAGCAGTAGTAGACTTTTCAGACTTGATTAAACTTGACATGACCGCTAGACGACTTTTTCCATGGACGGCATCATGTTCCTTCCTGTAGAAGTCTCGCTGAGGGAGACATCTGTGTTGTCTCACGCTGTACTGTGAAGGGCACGACGTGTGCAACGATCATCGTTGGATCGCACAGAATCAACGGTTGGTGTGCACGATCTGCGTGACAACTGTGACAGCCAATCAGAGAGTAGCATACAGGGTGAGCACAGGTTTGGGCTTCTACGAAAGATAGAGAGAGGGGGGAAAACTAAGTAATACCACATAAAAACAAGGGAAAACTGAGTAGTATAAAAATGGAAAGTGTCTTGTACAATGAAATACATCGTGGAATACATCAAATTATGCCAAGATAGATCCACTAGAGTTCATTGGATGTGTGTTCTTCTCATAAACCACATAAGGATCCACTAGTGTCATTGCATGTTTGTTCTTCTCATGAACCACATAAGGATCCACCAGTGTCATTGCATGTCTGTTATTTTCACAAACCACATAAGGATCCACTAGTGTCATTGCATGTCTGTTCTTTTCATGAACCACATAAGGATCCACCAGTGTCATTGCATGTCTGTTCTTTTCATGAACCACACATGGATCCACCAGTGTCATTGCATGTGTGTTCTTTTCATGAACCACACCTAGAGTCATTGCATGTGTGTTCTTCTAAACGAACCACACATGGATCCACCTAGTGTGATTGCATGACTGTTCTTTTCACAAACCACACATGGATCCACCAGTGTCATTGCATGTGTGTTCTTCTCATGAACGACAGCTAGAGTCATTGCATGTGTGTTCTTCTAAACAACCACATAAGGATCCACCAGTGTGATTGCATGTGTGTTCTTCTAAACAAACCACATAAGGATCCACCAGTGTTGTTGCATGTTTGTTCTTCTCATGAACCACATAAGGATCCACCAGTGTCATTGCATGTCTGTTCTTTTCACAAACCACATAAGGATCCACCAGTGTCATTGCATGTCTGTTCTTTTCACAAACCACATAAGGATCCACCAGTGTCATTGCATGTGTGTTCTTTTCATGAACCACAGCTATAGTCATTGCATGTGTGTTCTTCTAAACAAACCACACATGGATCCACCTAGTGTGATTGCATGTCTGTTCTTTTCATGAACCACACCTAGTGTCATTGCATGTGTGTTCTTCTAAAGAAACCACATAAGGATCCACTAGTGTCATTGCATGTCTGTTCTTTTCATGAACCACATAAGAATGCACCAGTGTCATTGGATGTGTGTTCTTCTCATAAACCACACATGGATCCACTAGTGCAATTGCATGTCTATTCTTTTCATGAATCACAGCTAGAGTCATTGCATGTATGTTACTTCCACAAACCACATATGGATCCACCAGTGTCATTGCATGTCTGTTCTTTTCATGAACCATAGCTAGAATCATTGTATGTCAGTTCTTATCATGAACCACACATGGATCCAACAGTGTCATTGCATGTATGTTATTCTCATGAACCACACATGGATCCACCAGTGTCATTGCATGTCTGTTCTTTTCATGAACCACACCCAGTGTCATTACATGTATGTTCCTCTAAACAAACCACATAAGGATCCACCAGTGTCATTGCATGTATGTTCTTTTCATGAACCGCACATGGATCCACCAGTGTCATTGCATGTGTGTTCTTTTCATGAACCACAGCTAGAGTCATTGCATGTGTGTTCTTCTAAACAAACCACACATGGATCCACCTAGTGTGATTGCATGTCTGTTCTTTTCACAAACAACACATGGATCCACCAGTGTCATTGCATGTGTGTTCTTTTCATGAACCACAGCTAGAGTCATTGAATGTGTGTTCTTCTAAACAAACCACACAAGGATCCACCTAGTGTGATTGCATGTGTGTTATTCTAAACAAACCACATAAGGATCCACTAGTGTCATTTCATGTTTGTTCTTCTCATGAACCACATAAGGATCCACCAGTGTCATTGCATGTCTGTTCTTTTCACAAACCACAAAAGGATCCACGAGTGTCATTGCATGTCTGTTATTTTCAGGAACCACATAAGGATCCACCAGTGTCATCGCATGTGTGTTCTTTTCATGGACCACACATGGATCCACCAGTGTCATTGCATGTCTGTTCTTTTCATGAACCACACCCAGTGTCATTGCATGCATGTTCCTCTAAACAAACCACATAAGGATACACCAGTGTCATTGCATGTTTGTTCTTTTCATGAACCACACATGGATCCACCAGTGTCATTGCATGTGTGTTATTTTCATGAACCACAACTAGAGTCATTGCATGTGTGTTCTTCTGAACAAACCACACATGGATCCACCTAGTGTGATTGCATGACTGTTCTTTTCATAAACCACACATGAATCCACCAGTGTCATTGCATGTGTGTTCTTCTCATGAACGACAGCTAGAGTCATTGCATGTGTGTTCTTCTAAACAAACCACATAAGGATCCACCAGTGTCATTGCATGTGTGTTCTTCTAGACGAACCACATAAGGATCCACCAGTGTTGTTGCATGTTTGTTCTTCTCATGAACCACATAAGGATCCACCAGTGTCATTGCATGTCTGTTCTTTTCACAAACCACATAAGGATCCACCAGTGTCATTGCATGTCTCTTCTTTTCATGAACCACATAAGGATCCCCCAGTGTCATTGCATGTGTGTTCTTTTCATGAACCACACATGGATCCACCATGTCATTGCATGTCTGTTCTTTTCATGAACCACATAAGGATCCACCAGTGTCATTGGATGTGTGTTCTTTTCATGAACCACACATGGATCCACTAGTGTAATTGCATGTTTGTTCTTTTCATGAATCATAGCTAGAGTCATTGCATGTATGTTACTTCCACAAACCACATATGGATCCACCAGTGTCATTGCATGTCTTCTCTTTTCATGAACCACAGCTAGAGTCATTGCATGTGTGTTCTTCTAAACAAACAACACATGGCTCCACCTAGTGTGATTGCATGTCTGTTCTTTCCACAAACCACATATGGATCCACCAGTGTCATTGGATGTGTGTTCTTATCATGAACCACACATGGATCCACCAGTGTCATTGCATGTCTGTTCTTTTCATGAACCACACCCAGTGTCATTGCATGCATGTTCCTCTAAACAAACCACATAAGGATACACCAGTGTCATTGCAGGTTTGTTCTTTTCATGAACCACACATGGATCCTCCAGTGTCATTGCATGTGTGTTATTTTCATGAACCACAACTAGAGTCATTGCATGTGTGTTCTTCTAAACAAACCACATATGGATCCTCCTGGTGTGATTGCATGTCTGTTCTTTTCACCAACCACACATGGATCCACCAGTGTCATTGCATGTGTGTTCTTTTCATGAACCATAGCTAGAGTCATTGCATGTGTGTTCTTCTAAACAAACCACACATGGATCCACTCATTGTCATTTCATGTGTGTTCTTCTAAACAAACCACATAAGGATCCACTAGTGTCATTGCATGTGTGTTCTTTTCATGAACCACAGCTAGAGTCATTGCATGTGTGTTCTTCTAAACAAACCACACATGGATCCACCTAGTGTGATTCCATGTCTGTTGTTTTCATGAACCACACCCAGTGTCATTGCATGTGTGTTCTTCTAAACAAACCACATCAGGATCCACCAGTGTCATTGCATGTCTGTTCTTTTCATGAACCACATAAGGAGATACCAGAGTCATTGGATGTGTGTTCTTCTAAACAAACCACATAAGGATCCACCAGTGTCATTGCATGTGTGTTCTTCTCCTGAACCACACAAAGTGTCATTGGATGTGTGTTCTTCTCATGAACCACACATGGATACACTAGTGTCATTGCATGTGTGTTCTTTTCATGAACCACAGCTAGAGTCATTGCATGTCTGTTCTTTTCATGAACCACACATGGATCCACCAGTGTCATTGCATGTCTGTTCTTCTCATGAACCACACATGGATCCACCAGTGTCATTGCATGTATATTCTTTTCATGAACCACAACCAGTGTCATTGCATTCGTGTTCCTCTAAACAAACTACATAAGGATCCACCAGTGTCATTGCATGTCTGTTCTTTTCAGGGACCACACATGGATCCAGCAGTGTCATTGCATGTCTGTTCTTTTCAAAAACCACATAAGGATCCACCAGTGTCATTGCATGTCTGTTCTTTTCATGAACCACATAAGGACCCACCAGTGTCATTGGATGTGTGTCCTTCTCATGAACCATCCATGGATCCACCAGTGTCATTGCATGTCTGTTCTTTTCAGGAACCACACATGGATCTACCAGTGTCATTGCATGTGTGTTCTTTTCACAAACCACATAAGGATCCACCAGTGTCATTGCATGTCTGTTCTTTTCATGAACCACATAAGGATCCACCAGTGTCATTGGATATGTGTTCTTTTCATGAACCACGCATGGATACAACAGTGTCATTGTATGTTTGTTCTTTTCATGAATCACAGCTAGAGTCAATGCATGTCTATTACTTCGAGAAACCACATATGGATCTAGCAGTGGCATTGCATGTCTGTTCTTTTCATGAACACAGCTAGAGTCATTTCATGTCAGTTCTTTTCATGAACCACACATGGATCCACAAGTGTCATTGCATGTCTGTTCTTCTCATGAACCACACATGGATCCACCAGTGTCATTGCATGTCTGTTATTTTTATGAACCACACCCAGTGTCATTGCATGTCTGTTCCTCTAAACAAACCACATAAGGATCCACCAGTGTCATTGCATGTCTGTTCTTTTCATGAACCGCACATGGATCCACCAGTGTCATTGCATGTGTGTTCTTTTCATGAACCAAAGCTAGAGTCATTGCATGTGTAGTCTTCTAAACAAACCACACATGGATCCACCTAGTGTGATTGCATGTCTGTTCTTTTCACAAACCAAACATGGATCCACCAGTGTCATTGCATGTGTGTTCTTTTCATGAACCATAGCTAGAGACATTGCATGTGTGTTCATCTAAACAAACCACACATGGATACACCCAGTGTCATTGCATGTGTGTAATTCTAAACAAACCACATAAGGATCCACCAGTGTCATTGCATGTGTGTTCTTTTCATGAACCACAACTAGAGTCATTGCATGGGTGTTCTTCTAAACAAACCACACATGGATCCACCTAGTTTGATCGCATATTTGTTCTTTTCATGAACCACACCAGTGTCATTGCATGTGTGTTCTTCTAAACAAACCACATAAGGATCCACCAGTGTCATTGCATGTCTGTTCTGAAGGAAATATGCCCTGAGAGGCAATAATAAAGTTGTTATTATGTATTCCTTGTATATGATAGATGTTTATTTTGCATGCTATAATTGTATTGATAGGAAACATCAATACATGTGTGTTTAATAAACAAAAAGGTTTCCTAGTTATGCCTCTCTTATAGACTAGCTTGTTGATTAACAAGATGATCAAGGTTTCCTGATCATGGACATTGGATGTTGTTAATAACAAGGTCACAGCATTTGTGAAATGATGTGATGAACATTCATCCGAAGTATATCATTACGATCAAGTCATTATGTTTATATTGCTATAACATCATACGAAGTAATCTTTATCCTTAGACCATGAGATCATGTTAATTGCTAACACCGGAAGAGTATCTTGATAACATCAAACGTCACACCGTAACAGGGTGACTATAAAGATGGGTTCAGTACTACGAAGGTATTATGTTGAGGCTCATGGATCAAGAGTGGAATTTCTCAATCTAGATGACGGATAGATATACTTTGGGCCCTCTCGGTGATATCACATTAGGATAGCTTGCAAGCAAGTGATGTGATCACTAGAATGTTATATCACGGGAACGAGAAAAGAGTGCATGTCGGTAGCGAGATCAAACTAGGTATGGAGATACTGATGATCGAATCTCGGACATGTAATATATCGAGAGACAAAGGGATTTAGTTACAAGCGTTAAAGGTTCTCACGATCACAGGAGTCATCGTTGAATGTGTAGGAGTCAAGATGGGATCTCCGTGTCCGCATCTTGAATATTGATCGGAGAAGGGTCTCGATCATGTCTGCATTATTCGCGAACCGTAGGGTGGCACACGTAAGAGTTACCGGACACCATTTTGGAGCACATATGTTTCAGATGAAAGAATTGCAAAGCGCGGGAATTGTTTCAATAGAAACCGGAAATTGTTCCGGGTGAAATTGCAGAAGGTGGTTCTGCATGTGATATTGAAATATTGCAAGGGGCTATATGTGAATGTTTGTTAATTAAAGTAATTAACAAAATTCTGAATAAATTTAATATAAAGAGTTTTATTAAATGAGAGAGCATTAAATTTGGAGAAATTTAATGCATTTAAAGTGGAGACTTTAAAAGGGAATGTGAAGAGGCATTTTAATGTGGAGGGGTTACCACCACATGAATGGGGGAGGTGAGGGGTCACCCCCCCATGCGCCGGCCATGGAGAGAGGGGCACCCCCCTCCTCCTATAAAAGGTCACCCATTCCCTCCTTCATCCTTACACCTCCTTGTGAAGGATCTCTCTCCCTCTCTAGAATTATTCCCCCATGGTCTCGGATTAGCAAAATACATGTTCCCGGTGGCATTTCGTCTGGAAGGAGTTGCTGCTTCCGCTGGATCGCTGGAGCGAGGAGGTGGAGGTTGTCCGGTGGCTTGAACGTGAAAGTGCGAGTGCTGAGTTGCGGCGCTCGGACTTCCTCACGATCTTGAGATCGGCAAGTGTACGACTACATCAACCACGAGTTCCTACTCGTTAACAAAGCTCGTTGTCTTAGAGGGTAAGTTCTCCATGGATGTATGTCCACCCGTTGCTCTGTATCTAGTAGATAGATCTTGGCGTATATTTCTCATCGTAGGAAATTTTTTGTTTTCTATGCTGTGGACCCAACATGTTCTTTTCATGAACCACATAAGGATCCACCAGAGTCATTGGATGTGTGTTCTTCTAAACAAACCACATAAGGATCCACTAGTGTCATTGCATGTCTGTTCTTCTCATGAACCACACCCAGTGTCATTGCATGTGTGTTTCTTCTCATGAACCACACATGGATACACCAGTTTCACTGCATGTGTTTTCTTTTCATGAACCACATCTAGAGTCATTGCATGCCCGTTCTTTTCATGAACCACACGTGGATCCAACAGTGTCATTGCATGTCTGTTCTTCTCATGAACCACACATGGATCCACCAGTGTCATTGCATGTCTGTTCTTTTCATGAACCACACCCAGTGTCATTGTATGTGTTTTCCTCTAAACAAACCACATAAGGATCCACCAGTGTCATTGCATGTTTGTTCTTTTCAGGAACCACACATGGATCCAGCAGTGTCATTGCATGTCTGTTCTTTTCACAGACCACATAAGGATCCACAAGTGTCATTGCATGTCTGTTCTTTTCATGAACCACATAAGGACCCACCAGTGTCATTGGATGTGTGTTCTTCTCATGAACCACACATGGATCCATCAGTGATATTGCATGTCTGTTGTTTTCAAGAACCACACATGGATCCACCAGTGTCATTGCATGTCTGTTGTTTTCACAAACCACATAAGGATCCACCAGTGTCATTGCATGTCTGTTCTTTTCATGAACCACATAAGGATCCATCAGTGTCATTGGATGTGTGTTCTTCTCATGAACCACACATGGATCCACCAGTGTCATTATATGTTTGTTCTTTTCATGAATCACAGCTAGAGTCAATGCATGTCTGTTACTTCCAGAACCCACATATGGATCCAGCAGTGTCATTGCATGTTTGTTCTTTTCATGAACCACAGCTAGAGGCATTGCATGTCAGTTCTTTTCATGAACCACACATGGATCCACAAGTGTCATTGCATGTCTATTCTTCTCATGAACCACACATGGATCCATTAGTGTCATTGCATGTCTATTCTTTTTATGAACCACACCTAGTGTCATTGCATGTTTGTTCCTCTAAACAAACCACATAAGGAACCACCAGTGTCATTGCATGTATGTTCTTTTCATGAACCGCACATGGATCCACCAGTGTCATTGCATGTGTGTTCTTTTCATGAACCACAGCTACAGTCATTGCATGTGTGTTCTTCTAAACAAACCACACATGGATCCACCTAGTGTGATTGCATGTCTGTTCTTTTCACAAACCACACATGGATACACTAGTGTCATTGCATGGGTGGCCGTTAGACCGAGTCTTCTAGAAGGCATGCCCTAACACAGTTGTTCTTCTTGACGATTGTTACATACCGTTCGATCGGGGCGCTTTGATGATTTGGATGGTCTTCTGAGAGCGATTCGCGAGTAGGCTGTTCTGCGGCATGATTGGCCATGCTTGCTCTAGACAAACTGTCAACACCGGGCGCTCCCCTATTGCGAGTGTCACGACTCACGAGTTCAGTGGGCCATATCCCAGTGTCATGTCCCCATTACTTCTCTTCCTTCACGTACTTCAATTCCTTCCCCTCGAAGCTACTTTCCGAACTTCACTCCCATCCTGCCGACGGCGCCTCCATCCCAATCCCTCTCTGGCAGCCACCCCCCTCCCCTCTCGCCATGGGTTCAAGGGGAGACGGCGAGGAAATGCATCACGACGACATGGACGGTGATTTCGATGTGAGTCGTCTCATCTCTATCTCTATCATCTGTGGCCAGTTATCTATTTTTTGAGCTAGATCTAATATGTTTACTCATGCGCGTATGATGTGTTAGGCCAACCAGACGATGTATGACTCCGACTATCACAGTTTAGCGAATGAAGACAGTCCTCTGCTATGTAAACATGGATATGTGCCCGCTAAATTTGTAGCGTTCGAAGGACGAAACGCAGGCAGGAGGGTTCTATGGTGTCAAGGACATCGTGAAATGATGCAAGGTGGAAATTGCGGTGTTGTCAAATGGGTAGATCCAGAGTGGCCCAAATCGATGCAGAAAACGCTGGAAAAACTATGGGAAATGACTGTTGAGTTGAAAGAAGCCGTATTCAGCTCACTTCTTGATAGTGTTGAGATGAAGCTATGGGAACCAATTGACATGACCAAGCATAAGCGAGATCTCAAGTGGGTGCAAGACAAGGTTAGCAAAGTCGAGAAGGAGAGGGACGTGGCGTTGGCCCTGAAGGCTAAAGCAGAGCAAGAACTGACTCAAGCAAGGAATGATCTTCACCAGGCCAAAGTCCTGCAGTTCACAACTACGAGTATTGACAAGTGCATGAGGAAAAATGCAGAGAAACAATTGAAGCTGTGAGAGGAAGATGCTAAAAGGAAGGAGCAGACGATTCGATCCTTGCTCTTGCAGGAAGATGCACATCGGGCTAAGATTAGGAAGATCAAGGAGATGTGTGATAACTAGTTCTATTTAGCTTAAGCTCTGTGCCTTTTTAAGTTGTAATAGTTGTACTTGTTGACCTAGCGGTCTGAATTATTGGCCCCGGAGTCCTAGGAGGAAAACAATTGGTCACCCGTTGATCTGTCTTAACCCTGCATTACTTCTTTTGTCTGACCAATGCCCCTTGGATATTCCGCCCGTCGCTTCGTCGTCCTCGTGTACAAATAGGAGGCGCCACAGCGCGTCGCTTCGTAGTCCATCCCCTCGTCTTCTCCAATCTCCACCACGTCATCGCTTCGTCGTCCATCCCCTCGCTCCCTCTCCAATCTCCATCGCGCCGCCATGGAGATGCCCTCGCTAAACTTCTACGAGGCGGTGATGTTCGCGCACTTCGACATGCTCGCGCCGCCGGCCACAACGGTGCCCCACGGATGGCGCATCAGCTATGCGGGGGTGCCGGTGGCTCCGCTCCCTGGCCGAGCCGAGATGGAGAGCGAAATCGCGACGCGCCGCCGCCAGATGCGCCCATGGAAGAGGGATCTGCCCCGGTACGCGGCGGCCAGCCCGTACTGGCCAGCGCTATTGAAGAAGGAGCGAAGGCCAAGATTGGCAACCGCATCGTTGACGGGCGCGTGGTGCACCGGGATCTCTGCAACCGAGAAGGGCAGGAGAGGTTCTGGTCCGTCCCTGGATGGACCAAGTACACCATCATCACCGCCGCTCGCCGCGAAGAGGTGCTCTGTCTCACGAACAATACGGAAATCGTGGAGGTTCCGTCCGACGACGACGAGGAAGCCGACGGCTTGGAGGACACTGGCAGCGGAAGTGAAATTGTTGACTAGTGGTTGAATTAATGTAGGATGTGAAATCACACCTTTGTTTAGAAGAATTTGTGGTTGAATTAATAAAATGCCTCGATTTAGATCTTTGTCTCGATTAATTTGTATAAGAATTTGTGATTTAGATCAATTTTGGTCTCGATTTAGATCTCTGTCCCGGATTGGGAATGTGACCGTGGACCGAAGACCCGTTTTCTACTAGTGTATTTTGACATTGGTGGTTTGTTTAAACGTAATCTACGTGGATTGTGCCACATGCAAATGGCACAACCACAATTTATAAAGTGGAAGCACGTACACCCGGTTACTGAAGACCCGGGAGCTTCGCCAGATGCAGGGGATGTAGGAGCAGAGAGGCGGTGAGATAGACGGTCTCCAGATTAGGCCAGAAAGTGGTACCGATTTCCTCCTCATCTAGGCATTATTGGTTGTCGTTGCTGTTTATGTTGCCATGTCGTTGTGCAGCATCTGAAATAAGTTGCTGCTTCGTGGAGTGTGGCAACTTAAATAATTTATTTCTGTGTCACTTACATTCAGTCGTATTTGGAGACCTCTTGCCCCTCAGCAATCGTGGAACCGGTGCTGCGTGTTTTCAGATAGAAGTGAAAAAATCACAATTTCGGATTAAACTACTAACTCAGGCGTTTCCAAACCCTAAGTCGCGTTACATTTTACTCAGAGAACGTTGGTAGATTGTTTCGCCCAGCAACGTGCCACACACAGAACTCCAGAATTTAACAGAATTACATATATAGGTTCAAGTTCAACACATTACTATGCATCTTCATTGCCAGCAGCTGTAGCATCCCGCTAAAATCACTACTAGAAAATCGCTTGTTGTTTGTAGTTTGTGCATCATCATGACATCATCATGCATATTTTGTTTCAATTTTGACCACAAACTATTTTGCTAAAAATCTATTTTCGTTTTACTAAAATATCCTTATGGTTTTATTAACTCCGTTTCATTCTTTTTATTTTCAAACTAAAACAAAATAATATTTTCGGTCCGGTATATGACCGTAAATGATTTTCTTAGTTTACTAAAAATAAAACTAGGCTAAAGGCCCGTCTAAAGTTTTAGTTCAAAACTAGTCCATCTAGTCTACTTTGAACTAGATAAATAGCCTAATCCCTTTTTTCTCCTTCCCAAACCCTAGCCTCCAAATCATTCCAAAATTCCCCACCTCGTCCTTACAAAAACAGATCTGAAAATAGTCTTTTTCCTCTCTGATTCCTCCTGGCGTTGAACTCCTGGCAACAAATCCTTGTGCTGTCGTTTCTCTAATTCTTCTTCGCACGATGCTGGTCTGTCTCAGTCTACTGGACGCGTGCGCGCCACATCGCCGGCAGAAGCAGCAAGCTAGGCCTGCGTCAACGCCCGCTTTGCTCTATCATCTCTTTTGAAGTGTGTCGTTCAATCCTTGTCCATGTACGAATTCCTCTTTGTCTAGTGTTCTGCTACAGCAAGCAATCAATCAAATGGATTTGATTAATTTTATTTCTTTTATTTTTGCTCCTGATCTCCAGTGCAGGCCGTCGCATGGTAGCCCCGCCTTGGGCCGTGCTCCACCTACCTGATCGAACCAACATCAGCTCCATCTCGGGTCCTCCACCGCCTTGTCCCCTCGGTCACTTCCTCCCCACTGCATGCAGTAGTCACAGCTGCTCTGCCTTGCCTCTTCGCACGCGCCGTGCGTTGCTCCGATCCCCGCGCGGGCTGCTGCAAGCCCCTGACCAGCGCACCTTCAGTCAGCTCCCTTCGCTTATGTTCTACCTTGACGCCTATGCCTTATTCCAGAGTGATTACCCCTTTCGCTACTGCTGCGTGTATGCTGGTGTCAGTCTGTTGTTTCTGATTCCATCCACGAGCGCATGTCCATCAAGTGTTCGACAAAAGTCTCCTATGAGGTTTATCTCGATTTTCTTCCACTCGTGTCTCCGATCCGTCACCGCTCTGTCATGCTACTCCTTTATCAAGTGTGGCTTTGTTTTGTCTGTCGTTGTCACCAATCTGACAAGATCTTCTTGGCATCCGCCACTCCGGCAAGATTGGCTATCTCCTCTAATTCCTCTACAAGACAGTCTCTTCGCTTCTCCGAATTTGAACCATGAGCTCCCCGCCCTGAACCATATTTTCTATAACATGATATACAACTTGTTGCATATAAATTGATCATATTGCATACATCTTATTGTGTGGCTGGTGGGCATTATGTCGATTCACCTAAGAATTAAATATGGAGACTATATGCAGGCTATTCTAATCTTATATTGCCTCCATTTAAATCTGTGTAGCAAACCGATGCCATTTTTTGTCTTGTTAAGACAACCTTTAAATTGAGGGGTACCTAAAGAACAGAAACCTATTAATTAATTGTCGTGACCCCGGTTCTGCTTAATATTGCCTAGTTGCACCGCATCTTTGCCATGTCTTGCATCATATCATAAACATGCCGTTTCCTCTGCCGTAGTATTAAATAGTGTATCCGGTATTTCTTTTAGTGTTTTGCTTCTTCACAGATTAGGCCGTTGAGTGGATGCGAGTGTCGACCCGATCTCCAGATGAATCTTCGGCTATGTTTTCCAGGCGAGCATTCTCCCTCTTTCTACCTATTTTGCATTTATAGTCTTTATTTCCTCCTGTTGATCTATTGCTATTCTTGTTGTGATGCTTTAGTTTCCGTGCACCATTTATATTTCTTGCAGCCTCTATATTGCCTTGAACACATCATATTGCCTGTTGATTGATAGACAATCGGTCTTACGAGTCGTAGTTGCTTGCTCAGGTGCTGCTTCGCGTCGTTGTTGTTCCACCGTTGATAAAAGTTTGACACATGCTTAATGATAGAGATTCTTAATGGTGGAGATGATCATGACTTTAAATACAACTATTAAATTGCTAGGATAAGAGGCACCAGTGGGCAATATATGCTATTTGGTTTTTCATGTCCACTTGTGTCTCGTAGGTCCCGAGTACTTGATACCTGTTCCTTTACTATTCGCACTATCCACATACGGGAGACTATATGAATCCCCCTTAGCCAGAGCTTGATTCATTTCTTATTTCTTGGGCCACAAACTAGTTTGGGGCTTTATTACTATCCTGTACTTATGCCATGCTTTACTGCTTTATTTACGATTGTGCGTGGAGCTCCTGTACTGTTTTGGATCGCGGCAAGATTTCGCGGTATCGACAAGCCCAGTTACACTTTCGGGTTCCCAGTCGTTTACAGCCGTTTTGCAAACCCGGGGTCCGTTCCGGAGCCGGCCAACTTCGTTGCGGGTAGCTTAGTGGGGTGGCCCCCTGAAATCTTTTATGAATCCTGTGATTTCTTTATCGTAAAAGCCTCGTTGGGTTTTGATTTGGTTTTTCCGAGGTTGATCGTGTGTGTGTTGCTATTTGTGCACCCCTGCAGGGTAAATCTTTCTGAAAGCCGTGTCCGCGGTTATGGACGACTTGGAGCACAGTATCTCGATCATAGACAAGCATAACTAAAGTAGTGCTATAAATTTGACTTAATATGTGACTAGTAATCAGCTTCACTACAATGGAATGGATAATAAAAGTGCCAACAACTGGTGGAACTGGGGTGTATCGTGTCATGTTATACCTGCCTAGTAAGTATCGCAACTCCAATGGAATGAAATAAAAGTGCCAACAACTGCTGGGTTTGGAATGTCACATGCTAATTGTATATGACTTGTAAGTACTGCAACTACAACTGAATGGTTAACTTAAACTGCCCACTACTTATTCTATCAGGATGACTCATGATGTCTATATCTAACTAGTAAGTGCTACAACTATAATGGAATGAATAAAACTGCCAACTGTGTGAGTTCCTCGGTTGGACTTCCTCGTTTGATCTCGAGGGGGAATACCAGGATGGGTATGATTGATGTTAGTATCAGGTTGGTTCCGAATAGGTCTTTCTTATCCCTCTCTAATAGCCGCCAGTTTTACTGAGTCTCTATAGGTTGTTTAGTGCATGCTTCGCTGCCGCTTCGGTCCACCATACCTATGTAGGCGAGAGTCCAATTATAACCTCGGCCATCGGCCTCGAAGATCGACGCCTCTTTTTCCTTTGCGCTTTGTCGGCACCTTTGTTTTAACAGTTTGAGATCGGCGTTGTTAGCGAGGTTACCCTTCGGCTTGCTTGGCGGTGGTTATGGACGCCATTGGTTATTCTTTAGGGCTCTTAGCTCAATTTTCTTCTTATCCGTACTCGGATGTTGTATCGTTTTCAAGGTGAATTGGATCTTTGTACTATATATCTACGCTCTTGACTCAATGAGTCGTTGTTGTATATATATGTGTTGTGGGTTCCATCGTGAACTATTGTGTAATGGTATTACTTCGTTTCCCACCCGCACGCAAGTGCCTGGTGGCATCTTTGAATCGCTTCTATGCGGGTTTGGCGGGAAGCGCTAAAACTTGCATAGGGCCGATTCGAGGGTGTTACAGAGTGGTATCGATTGCAGCCAGATTCTGATACGATACCCAGGTCTAGCCTCAGAGGATAACCTAGCTAACGGCCGAAGTAGAGTATCAAAACTATTTTTGTAAAATCGGTTGGATAGATCTGATTAGGTCTGATTTTACTCCTTACCCCTCTGCTGTTCTCCTCTTACCTCTGCTTGTTTTGATTCTACTCTCTTATCTTTTCTTCGAGTCTAGGAATTCTCGTGGTCAGGTTTTTGTCGTACCTTCAGGGTTTCGCTTCCTCCTTTGGTAACGGTGCTTCTATATTTGGTCTTCGTGCTATCTGCGGAATTCTTCATTTGTTTGATTTCTCTTTGTTCCTTCTGTTGTCTTCCGGAGTTTCAACGCGACGACAACATCATCTACGCCAGATCCGATGCATAGCCTGCATCACTTCTTTGTGCCGAACCACGCTTGTCGAGATCTTCAGTCTGATTCCGAGAATGGTTGCACGCTTTTCTACTGATTGTGTGGAGTAATAGTTTGGATGCGTGATGGATTGGCCCCCATGCCGACTACTCACTCTATTTGCTCTTGTACATTGAAGTGGATGAGAATGCATCGGTTCTCTCTTTCTATCGAAGTTAGAGGTGGCTTTATTTGTGAATACCTTTACCTTCGTCCTTTGTTTTCCGGAGTGTTCTCTCGACGATCACGGACAACGACCTTTTGTTAGTGGCGTCGCGAGCATCTACACGAAGCGAGAAGATTCAGATCGCCAGCCTTCTTTCGGTACCATGAGGCGGATCTCGAGGGCGAGATCCATTGTTAGTGGTGTCGAATTGTAGCACACCGCTAAAATCACTACTAGAAAATCGCTTGTTGTTTGTAGTTTGTGCATCATCATGACATCATCATGCATATTTTGTTTCAATTTTGACCACAAACTATTTTGCTAAAAATCTATTTTCGTTTTACTAAAATATCTTTGTGGTTTTATTAACTCCGTTTCATTGTTTTTATTTTCAAACTAAAACAAAATAATATTTTCGGTCTGTCATATGACCGTAAATGGTTTTCTTAGTTTACTAAAAATAAAATTAGACTAAAGGCCTGTCTAAAGTTTTAGCCTAAAACTAGTTCCATCTAATCTACTTTGGACTAGATAAATGGCCCAATCCCTTTTTTCTCTTTCCCAAACCCTAGCCTCCAAATCATTCCAAAATTTCCCACCTCGTCCTTACAAAAACAGATCTGAAAATAGTCTTTTTCCTCTCTGATTCCTCCCGGCGTTGAACTCCTGGCAACAAATCCTTGTGCTGTCGTTTCTCTAATTCTTCTTCCCACGCTGCTGGTCTGTCTCAGTCTACTGGACGCGTGCGCGCCACATCACCGACAGAAGCAGCAAGCTAGGCCTGCGTCAACGCCCGCTTTGCTCTATCATCTCTTTTGTAGTGTGTTGTTCAATCCTTGTCCATGTACGAATTCCTCTTTGTCTAGTGTTCTGCTACAGCAAGCAATCAATCAACGATGGATTTGATTAATTTTATTTCTTTTATTTTTGCTCATGATGTCTAGTGCAGGCCGTCGCATGGTAGCCCCGCCTTGGGCCGTGCTCCACCTACCTGATCGAACCAACATCAGCTCCATCTCGGGTCCTCCACCGCCTTGTCCCCTCGGTCACTTCCTCCCCGCCGCATGCAGTAGTCATAGCTGCTCTGCCTTGCCCCTTCGCCCGCGCCCTGCGTTGCTCCGATCCCCGCGCGGGCTGCTGCAAGCCCCTGACCAGTGCACCTTCAGTTAGCTCCCTCCGCTTATGTTCTACCTTGACGCCTGCGCCTTATTCCAGACTGATTACCCCATTCGCTACTGTTGCGCGTATGCTGCTGTCAGTCTGCTGTTTCTGATTCCATCCATGAGCGCATGTCCATCAAGTGTTCGACAAAAGTCTCCTATGAGGTTTATCTCGATTTTCTTCCACTCGTGTCTCCGATCCGTCACCGCTCTGTCATGCTACTCCTTTATCAAGTGTGGCTTTGTTTTGTCTGTCGTTGTCACCAATCTGACAAGATCTTCTTGGCATCCTCCACTCTGGCAAGATTTGCTATCTCCTCTAATTCCTCTACAAGACAGTCTCTTCGCTTCTTCGAATTTGAACCGTGAGCTCCCCGCCCTGAACCATATTTTGTATAACATGATATACAAATTGTTGCATATAAATTGATCATATTGCATACATCTTATTGTGTGATTTGTGGGCATTATGTCTATTCACCTAAGCATTAAATATGGAGACTATATGCAGGCTATTCTAGTCTTATATTGCCTCCATTTAAATCTGTGTAGTGAACCGATGCCATGTTTTGCCTTGTTAAGACAACCTTTAAATTGCGGGGTACCTAAATAACAGGAACATGTTAATTAATTGTCGGGACCCTGGTTCCGCTTAATATTGCCTAGTTGCACCGCATCTTTGCCATGTCTTGCATCATATCATAAACATGCCGTTTCTTCTGCCGTAGTATTAAATAGTGTATCCGGTGTTTCTTTTAGTGTTTTGCTTCTTCACGGATTAGGCCGTTGAGTGGATGCGAGTGTCGACCCGATCTCCAGATGAATCTTCGGCTATGTTTCCCAGGCGAGCATTCTCCCCCTTTCTACTTATTTTGCGTTTATAGTCTTTACTTCCTCCTGTTGATCTATTGCTATCCTTGTTGTGATGTTTTAGTTTCCGTGCACCATTTATATTGCTTGCAGCCTCTATATTGCCTTGGACACATCCTATTGCCTGTTGATTGATAGACAGTCGGCCTTGCGAGTCGTAGTTGCTTGCTCAGGTGCTGCTTCGCGTCGTTGTCGTTCCACCGTTGATAAAAGGTTGACACATGCTTAATGATAGAGATTCTTAATGGTGGAGATGAACATGACTTTAAATACAACTATTAAATTGCTGGGATAAGAGGCACCAGTGGGAAATATATGCTATTTGGTTTTTCATGTCCACTTGTGTCCCATAGGCCCCGAGTACTCGATACCTCTTCCTTGACTATTCGCACTATCCACATACAGGAGACTGTATGAATCCCCCTTAGCCAGAGCTTGATTCATTTCTTATTTCTTGGGGCCACAAATTAGTTTGGGGCTTTATTACTATCCTATACTTATGCCATGCTTTACTGCTTTATTTCCGATTGTGCGTGGAGCACCTGTACTGTTTCGGATCGCGGTATGATTTCGCGGTATCGACAAGCCCAGTGACACTTTCGGGTTCCCAGTCGTTTACAACCATTCTCGCAAACGCTGGGTCCGTTCCGGAGTCGGCCAACTTCGTTGCGGGTAGCTTAGTGGGGTGGCCCCCTGAAATCTTTTATGAATCCTGTGATTGCTTTGTCGTGAAAGCCTCGTTGGGTCTTGATTTGGTTTTTCCGAGGTTGATCGTGTGTGTGTTGCTATTTGTGCACCCCTGTAGGGTAAATCTTTCTAAAAGCCGTGTCCGCGGTTATGGACGACTTGGAGTACAGTATCTCGATCATAGACAAGCATAACTAAAGTAGTGCTATAAATTTGACTTAATATGTGACTAGTATTCAGCTTCACTACAATGGAATGGATAATAAAAGTGTCAACAACTGGTGGAACTGGGGTGTATCGTGTCATGTTATACCTGCCTAGTAAGTATCGCAACTCCAATGGAATGAAATAAAAGTGCCAACAACTGCTGGGTTTGGAATGTCACATGCTAATTGTATATGACTAGTAAGTACTGCAACTACAACTTAATGGTTAACTAAAACTGCCCACTACTTATGCTATCAGGATGACTCATGCTGTCTATATCTGACTAGTAAGTGCTACAACTATAATGGAATGAATAAAACTGCCAACTGTGTGAGTTCCTCGGTTGGACTTCCTCGTTTGGTCTCGAGGGGGAATACCAGGATGGATATGATTGGTGTTAGTATCAGGTTGGTTCCGAATAGGTCTTTCTTATCCCTCTCTAATAGCCACCAGTTTTACTGAGTCTCTATAGGTTGTTTAGTACATGCTTCGCTGCCGCTTCGGTCTACCATACCTATGTAGGTGAGAGCCGCCGAATTCTAGCCTCGCCGTATACTGGCCTCAGTACTGATGCTCCTATTTTTCCTTTGCCCTTTGTCGGCACCCCTCTTGTTTTAGCAGGTTTGAGATCAACGTCGTTAGCAGGGTTACCCTTCTGGCTTGGCCTGGGCAAGGTTATGGACGCCATTGGTTATTCTTCAGGGCTCTTAGCTCAATTTGCTTCTTATTCGTACTCGGATGTTGTATCGTTTTCAAGGTGAATTGGATCTTTGTACTATATATCTGCACTCTTGACTCAATGAGTCGTTGTTGTATATATATGTGTTGTGGGTTCCATCGTGAACTATTGTGTAATGGTATTACTTCGTTTTCCACCCGCATGCAAGTGCCTGGTGGGCGTCTTTGAATCGTTTCTATGTGGGTTTGGCGGGAAGCGCTAAAACTTGCATAGGGCCGATTCGAGGGTGTTATAGCAGCCTTCTTCTGCAGCCTGTGTGCCAAGCCTTCATGTCCACTGGCTTCATCATTTCCTGTCTTCTTCCTCTTCCTCAGTGCCAATTTTCTTAGCTTCACATACTCTGCATCGCTGGGACAATGGGCACCAGAATCATGTCCAGCATCATTTTTCCACTCGTTTTTAATTTCTTCAGCCAGCAAAATGACTGACTTGGCAGTCATGTTTCTAACCTTGCGGCGCTTCCTGTCAAAGAAACAAGACTATTGCATAACTTTCCAATATCTACAGAGTAAATAAAATAAAAATTACAATTCAGCACAAACATGCGAACCCCAAGAGACCTTTTCTTATCAGGAGCTAATTGGATTCGAGCAACCACCCTGTCCAAAAATAGAAGGGCGACTCTCAGTTGCAGCAGCTTCCATATCCAGTACATCACATTTCAGCTCAAACATGCAAGCCGAAGCATACCTTTTCATCAACCCAATTAGCTGACTATCACACATTAGAGGAACCATGAAGCCACGTTCATCCATGAAGCTGAACTTTGTAGTCTGCTTCGGCCATAATTCATCATGATTACGCAGAGCAGCAACCATACCAGATATAGTGCAGATATGCGCAGGCGCTTCTTCCATCGTGATAAAATGGTGTCCATACCACTTGCCCTTAGAGTCATACCTGTAGAGGACTACCGTAACCAGTTAAGGGGGTCCACGGAGATCCCACTTGAGAGAAAACTATGGACAAAATATGTTTGTCAGCGTTGGGCTAACAAAAAATTTGAGGTTCAGTAGCCATCTAGCAGTTATAATTAGTGCGAATAGCAAAAAGAAGGGTAGCTCACCCGCTTGTAGCTAGAACTTCTTCTTCCTTGATAGTAGGATCTGCCATCCTCCGAGTTGCTCGGCTCTTCAAGTGAGGCGGCTAGAGCTCAGAACGGCGGCTACGACATGCGCCATTGGAGCTCGGGATCAGCGACTGGGCGCAGCAACTGGGCGTAGCAACTTGGCGCCGGAAGTCAAATGTATGAAGGGATCGTCCTGCCTGGAGGGTGGATTCTGACACCGCCGGTGCTAGGGTAAAGGTGGGAATGGATTTGTAAAATTGGTCAATGCATCCAATCGACTTAGCTACTCGATTTTCCTAAGAGGTTGCCGCGTTAGCGCTCGCGTCACAGACAGATGACCGACATGAGGGTCCCGACCGTGTACTTCACGAGGCAGTTTAACGAAATGTTTGAATTTGGCAGGGGTGAGATGAGTTTGCCTCGAAATGGCCCCTCTCAGTAGTTGGCGGCCCAACTTTTCGAAATGCGGCAATTTCAGGCAACTTAGGTACCTCCATGCGCTGGCCTGCGAACTTTGGTACCGCAGACGAACATGCCCCTCCAATTGGGTGACCGCACCTCCTCGGCACCGGCGGCAGGGTCATTCCCCTCGTGATGTCTTCCGCCGCAGCATCGTCGGCATCTCCCCTCTGCTTCTTCGCGCCCTTAGTAGGCGCGACCTCCACAGCAGGCTTCCTCTTCCCGGGGGGATCGGTCTCCCCTGCGGTGACGACCGGTGGAATCTTAGCCACCGAAGGGCGACCTATCTTCTTGACGCCGGACCTGTGAAATCAACAAGGTCGGCAAAGAAACCATAGAAAAAAGCACCCAAGAATAGAAAGGAAAATTCGCGACTCACTTGGCAACCAGAAGAACGCGTAGCCCCGTGCTGATGTGGGCGGGTTTATCCAGTTCCGGGCCCATCTTGTGCGAGAGACCCTTCTCAAAAACATCTGAGGCCCATGACACCGCGGGCTTCTTCGATGATGAATCCGCGGTCTTGGGAATTTCTGGGCCGGATGACGCAGTCGCCCCCACTGGTTGCGATGACTTGGTCGCCACAGCTTCAACATCTCCTGGCTCCGATGCGACCGAGACTGTCGGCGCGCTCACCGCAAGCAGAACTTCTATCTCCACCATCGCGTCCGCTACCTCTGGTCCCATCATCGGAGTCGTATCCTCCAAGACCTTAGGCGAGATCTTGGTCATGTCATCGTCGGACTCATCGTTCGATCCAAATGCCACCACCGACCTGGGTGGCGATGCCGGCTTTGGAGCGTGTTTCTTCGCAGGAGACTTCGGTTTGTGCACGGGTTTCGCTGGCATGGCGGTGCGCCGTGAACTGTGCTCCTGCAAAATTTCATCATCTTCATCCCGCTCATCAAGACTGTGGCTCGCGTCGATCTCGCGCTGCTTCTGCATGCGAGTCTTTGAGCCACGGGTGCTGGGGGTGGAACCTCTCTCTCTTCTTCTTCACTCTCGGAGGAGTCCCCTTCCAACCCCTCTTCGAGCTCTCTGGGAACCTCCCTGTCGAGTGGGGGAAGCCAGCCCTCGAGAACCCGAAACAACTGAGAATGGCCACAGACAAACATCAAAGGATGCGATTGCAAATTGCCCCGTGAGAGTCACGACTGAAGATAAATCTAGTGAGAGTGGCTTACTGTAGGAGCTTCGTTCTTCTCGGGCACGTACGGGGGGAGCCTGTCCGACGTGGTGGTAAATTCCACATCGGTGATCTTCTTCAGCGCGGTCTTGTAGTTTGCGGCGTCCCACGGCTCCTTTCTGGTCCAGGAAGCATCATTTTTCCCGGTGTATTCATACATCCAATGGGGCTGGGTCGCCAACGGGACCAAGCGCTGCCCAAGCCAGCAGTTGTATAGATTGATTATGGACAATCCTCGATCCTTCAGCGTCTGGATCTGGTCCATCATCTCCGTGACAACCATTCTCTAATTGTTAGGGAGCTTGTCCGCTGTCAGCCGGCGGGGCTCGTTTCTCTCCGTGACGAACTCGGGAGGTGCCACTTCGCTGGAGGGGGTGGATTCTTTCACATAGAACCAGCTTTTCTTCCACTCGCTCGCGGCCTTCTTCGGCAGCAGGAGCTTGAAAGAGTTTTCCTTTGGCTTCAACTGGAATGTAACACCACCTGCTGCCAAGACCGGGCCGCCGAACCCCTCGCACCGGATGCGACCGTGGAACAGCTCCAACCACAGTGGTAAGTATGTCCTACAGATGAGGTAGCATTCATAGAAGGTGACAACGATTGCCAGTTTCTCGATGCTGTGTGGGCCAAGGTCCGACGGCTTGATCACGTAGTACGCGCAGAACCGCCGGAAGAAGACCGAGGTGGGGAATCCTAAGCCCCTCTCCAAGGGGCTTGGGAAGTAGATGAACTCCCCGGCGCGTGGTTTCGGCTCGACCTCAGAGGGTGCGGGAATCCGCCAATTCCCCTTATAGAGGACCCCCATGTCCTCAAATGACTTGAGCTACGCCGCGCTACACTTGGACTTCCCCCACAGATATTTCGAAGGCGCCATCAGGGAAGGAGCAAGATCGCTCGGTCTGGGGAATCTGGATCAAGGAGAGACAGGGAGAATGGATGCCCGAAGGTGAGGAATGCGGGGAAGGGTCTGTAGGACTGTTCCGTCGCTCTCCTTATAAAGAAGCGTTACCCGCCAATCTCGGGATAGCCGTTACCCATGATAATTATGCCGAAGTTACAGTTGGATTACCCAACGGCTAGTTTGACCGAGTTAACGATCAAACTCCTTCCACTCGACTCACCTGCAGCTATATCTTGTTCAGTCGATAGGAACAGCAACTCGGTAGTGAATGCATTCGCCAAAGCTGTGACTGGAAACCCGGTGGAAAATTTCCTCGGTTCTCGACAGAGTCCATCGCCGATTCGACTGGGCGTCCAAATTGGACTCGCCTACTCCGACTGCCAAATGAACACCTACGTTTGAATCAACGATGGCCTCGGGCACTATTGATGGGGATATGCTGAATGGGGTATGCCTAGCAGGACGTTTCGATCGGGCCAAAGGCCTCGTGAGTGGGCCTACAGGACGGCGACTGGAATGCAACTGAGATGAAGGCCTAGCGATTGGAGATTGGAGGCCCAGAAGTGTAGCTGAAGCCCAGTCGGATTAGGTCAAAGCCTTTGAATCCATATCTTGTTCGGTTGTCAACTGTAAACCCTAGCGAGGTGCCCCCTATATAAGCCTCCCTAGGGTAGCTTGAGGACATACGTTCTACCATACACCCCTTTGAGCGACTCGTTGTTTAGACGCCGAGCTCGCCACGCCTGTAACTCGCTCTTAGTAAATTCAATCTAGCAGGAGTAGGTGTTTACCCTCCGGGGGGCCGAACCTGGATAAACCCATGTGTATCCACCCCCATCTCGCATCGCATATGGCCGCCAGCTCTCGCCCCATGTTCTATCAATCGCTGCCCGTGTCAGCGACTGTCGTGGTCATTCCCACGACACTTGTCGTCGATGGTGCTCTGGCAACATGATTTTGTTGAGGATAGCCCAATTGAAGGGTTGGCGGGTAGTGCAGTTGACTAGCGTCGCCACATGGAGGGACCATCCTCGGGCCTTCGGGAGCTCCTGTGCTGCTCTATTGGTGGGTCTGTTGACTGATCGCACTCGGAGAGGTCGCCCAACTCCTCTCGGGCGGCGGCATTGGCACACCGACTATTTGATGGAACTTGCACACCGGGGTTGTGTGCATGTGTGGGGCTGATGTGTCGGACAATCATGGTCGGTATTTGCTATGGGATGAGTCAAACACGTCAGACTTTATAGTTGGCGGCGAGAACTCACCATAAGTGGTGGGAAATCGCCAGAAAACGTGGGAAGTCACTAGAAGCCGTAGGAAATCGTTAGAAAACACGAAAAGTCACCGCGAAGCAGCGGTCGGAAAGTCCTCGGCGGACAGGTTGGGTCTCCCCACAAGGAGAGATGGCTAGACAGGCTGGACCACGGACAAACACCGAGCCACTCCGAACACGTGAAGGCGGACACAGTCAGGCACCATAAGCACAACTTGGAATGTCAACACCTCGATTCCTGTGTGACATAAGCATCAGGCCCGTGAGCAGGCTAGATAGAAAAAAGGTCCAAAAACAAATATTTGTTCTTGAAAAGTTAAATTTGCTAAGTATACATCATAGCCTGAACGTAGACTCCTTCACGAATCGACTTCTTTTATCGGTTCCACAAGTCTTGCACATCACGGACAGACAGCCATGAAATCTTACACCGTATCAGCTCCTCATTTATAGTAGATGACTCGGTTTCCATATTAAACGTCGTTTTAATTCAATACACAAAATTTTAGTCTCCATATTACTTCGTATATTCTCATCCTTTTGTTTAATGATAGAAACTCACTTTTATCTTTGGATTTTCGTTTACTTAGTCCTTTTTATGTGTTGATAGCTATTATAGTGAGAACGTTTCACAATGGTCTATCATGCAACGCTTCTACAATAATGTCGATAGTTGTCTAACATAAGAGAGAAGACATCACTGCAACAGACGAAGAAAACGATTAGACGTACGCACGTATCGCTATCTTTTTAACCGCAGTATTTACGAAGATAATTTTTTAAAAAGTTCTCTCACGAGACGTTTGTACAAAATATGTTCATTGTAGGCTCACATAATAGATCAATTTCCTCGCTTTCGTTCTTTCTTCTAAATGTTTTCTTTGATCCATTTATGTCATGTCCTTTTCGTGTGTCTTTTCGTACTCTTTTTTGATTCGCTTTTCTGTTCGATCTAAACGGTTTCAGTTCTCTAGTTCTTGGCACTTGACAAAACTCGTATTTATTTTTCTCTATTTGTCTATATGGCATTTGCGGTTTGGTCGTCGTTCACTCTTGTCTTTTTGTTTTCTCTTTGTGTTTCTCGTGTCCTTTTTTTTGTCTGTTTCCTCTCGTCCATTTCTAATATTTTTTCGTATTTTTTTGTCAAACTGTTTTGGTTCTCAACGTTTCGAGTTGAACGTTCGCACTAAATCTTTTAGAAACAAACATACTCGCAGTAAACTTTGCAACCAACACTTTTTGCATTGGATGGGTAAAAACGCAATCAACCTGTTTGCATTGGATGGGTAAAAACGCAAGAGTAAGAGAAAACAACAGTAGGAACCAAAAGAAAAAAAGGAAAGAAAACACCAGAAAACATCCAAAAATGTAAAAGAACGAAAAAAATAGAAGAGGATATTCACTTATGTCTGCTACCTCCAACACCGGCGATGTCATCCGACGAAATAGGCGAGACTAAGGCCTAGCCTAGAACCGCACATAAGCGAGGGAGGCTAGGTCCAGATCACACTACTTTGCCTCCCAGGTGCAGAGTCGTATGTCACCCATGCTGAGTCTTCATTTCGGAAAGGCGAAGAGGAAAGAGAGAGATTAGAGGCGACTAATAAAAACATACGTGTTAAGTATTTCTGATCTCGTCACACATCCGGTCGTCTCCCCATGTCTCCAGATCGTTCCACCTCACTGCCGTTGGCACCAGCAACGCTAGCTACGGGTGTCCTCACCGTACCGCCGCATGTGGATGAAAACTAAGATGAGGGGAAGCAGGATGTGTGCGTTGGAGGAGTTGACCTAGCTAATGCAAGGCATATGCAAATAAACGAGAGAGCTATTTTATATTTGAGGCGTCTCTCACTAAAACCTCGCGCTAGCAGGACCCACCGCACGACCTAGCTGAGAGAAAGCGCTGAAAACCGAACTAGCGCAAGCGAGAAACCGCGTATGGCTAGAGGCGACGTTGTCATCTCGGCTACGAACATGGACGTTCTCATCCTTCAGAACGCCTATAGGTGAATAGTGGAGCTGCCAAATAGATCGTAGACATACACGAGAAGGTGCATACATCTACCGTCTAGGCCACATACGTCTACACGAGAAGCCGCATACGTCTACCATCTCAGGACGACCCCACGTCTGCGAGAAACCACGGATGACAGGGTCTTACGGCACCATATCGACTATGAGCGGACACAACGTTCGCGAGAAACTATGGCCTATAGGGGATGACGGCGCCACGTAGGTATGGGCGGGCCCCATATCCACGAAAAAACGTGCCGGGCATAAGTTTCCACCACCACGTCGACATCGGCCGGGCCCCATGGTCCACAGGATGCATGGTCTCACGGCGCAACATCGGCTCCTGGAGAGCCCCGCCACCCGGCAGATGTGGATGCATATCTCACCAGGAAAACCCCTCACACAATACATTCCTGCCCGCATACGCTGACGGCAGGCTAGTATCAAGCGCGCGACCCATCTTTCTACGGCGCGGGCTATGACAGCGCGGGCGACACCCATCCACACTAGGGAATATTTCAACCTGGACCTCAGCGGGGCCCGCCTCATGGGATAGAAGGGCTCCGTTGCGACGTTGCAACATGTCATTTCTGGCGTCCATCCTATGGCCGAAAAGAATCGGGACAACATGGATAACAGTTTGATCCGAAACAATCTAGCGTTATTATTTACTCTTGATTTATTGGTTCAATTTACTTTAGTAATATTACTTTATTTTAATTTCATATTACATTACTTAGTAAGTGAATTTCCTTTATAATTTCATATTCTATTATGTAGTAAATTCAATATACTATTCGAATATTCAAATTTGAACACTTCACCGAAAAACACATAAAATCTCTAGAGATTATGTCAAAACTTATAGCATCAACCTCAAATGATCTATGCCCTAAGTCCTCAAAGTGAAAGAATTTCTGACCCCGTAGGTTTTAGTTTCATGAAAAATTTACCCCACTTTTCAAATGCATGCATGCAATTGCACAAATTCTTATATCTACCCTTTGCTTGGTCTTAAATGCTGGGTTGTTATAGTCTTGTCCCTTAACGGAAACTTTGTCCCGAAGTTGTAACTTAGTGTACCTGAAGAATTCTGATAGACTTGTTGTAAGTCTTGTTCCTTCTCCCAGGTAGATTCTCTCTCGGGGTATTTCTCCCACTATATATTACAAACTTGATATCTATGTTTCTCAGTGTTTTCCAATTCTCTTTAATATTCTAATTCTCTTTAATATTCTGGCTAGTTTCTCGACATAAATCAATTCTATTTTTTGCTCTAGCTCTTTATGTGTAGTAGATTCTTCGGGTTCTTTTAGACACTTCTGGAGTTGTGAAACATTATGAACTTGAGCTAAATCCATTGATAGCTCTAATTCAAAGGCTACTACTCTATTTTCACTAAGAATATTGAATGGTCCAATGTATCTAGGACTCAATTTCCCCTTAACTCCGAATGTTTTGACTCCCTTCACTGGACCAACCTTGAGATATACCTTAACTCATACTTTAGGTTCCCATGTCCTCCTCTTCTGATCTGCATAGCTCTTCTGACGACTTTGAGCTATCTTCAAATTATCTTAGATGATATCAATGATGTCTTTCTTGTCCTTGATGTAATCTAGTTCAAACTATTTGTTTCCTCCAGCTTCATACCAACATATTGGAGATCTACATATGCGTCCATAAAGTTCCTCATATGGTGTTGTTTTTAAACTGTATTGATAGCTGTTGTTGTAAGAATACTCTTCTCAAGGCAGATGTTCTTCCCACAAACTTCCAAAATCTAATGCACATGCCCTTATTATATCCTCTAGGATATGATTGGTTCTTTCAGTATGTCCTCCAGTTTCCGTATGATAAGCTAACTAAAATCTAACTTTGATCCTAATTCTCCATGTAGTTGTTCCAAAATGTTGATGTGAATATAGATCCTCTATCTGATATTATCTTGTCGGGCACTTCATGCTTTCTTACAATCTCCTTAACATATATATCGACTAGATTCTTTGCATTATCCTTCTGTTTTAGTTATAACAAATGCACACTTTAAGTTAATATGTCAATGATTCCCCATATCATATACTTATGCTTATTACTCATCCGTAATCCTGTAATGAAATCCATTCTGATTTCCTCCCATTTCCATTCTGGAATCTCTAAGGTTTGCAAAGGTCCTGCTAAACTTTGATATTCTTCCTTAACCCTTTGACACGTATGACATTCAGACACATAGTTGGCAATTTCACTCTTCATATTGTTCCACCTAAACAATTCTTTGAGATCCAAGTACCTCTTTATACTCCCTAGATGTATAGAATATGGTGTTTCATGTGCTTCACAAAGTATTAACTCTTTGATTTCTGGTACACTTGGTACATAAATTCTCTTCTGAAACCATGGTGGATCGAATTCACCCAAATGGAATACTGATTCTTTTCCTTGTGTAATTATTTGAAATTCCTCCACTATGAATGGATCATCCAACTAAGATGGGTATGACCAGTCGGGTCTCCATTGTTAGTATACCTGGTGCGGATCCAAGACAAGGCCCATGAGGTCCACGAGGATCTAGAGGATCGTGAAGCACCCGAAGCCGATGAACCAGGCGTGACAATCAAGGCAAAGACTAGAAGTAGCCGACATAGTCGTAAGGTTACCTTTTTAGGTAAACCGACCCTAATTGGACTCTTGGACCTAGTCTCTCATATAAAGGCTAGGAGAATCCAACGGCGAGGGACCTTGAATCTAGTTAGAGCAACCCGTTGTAAGCTAGATCGCATCTAGCAACCTGGCGACTTTGTACTCTCGATCAATAAAGATCAGATAGGCAGGAAGTAGGGTTTCCTCTATGAGGGCATGAACCTGGGTAAATCTCCCTACCCTTGTTTGTCTGATAAGCCTATGGAATCACCAGGGCACCTCTTTTCCCTGAAACCCATGTCCACAACAATGGACATTACCGAGGTTACCCCTTGTCACCGACTATCGTCGAATTATCTCATATCGAAGATCACTATATCTTTCTGCTATTATGTTCATAGTAGCTAATCCATCGAGACATGTGCTCTCTGGCAACTGCACTTGTAGATGTTATAGGTCCATTTCCAATTCTTTTGGAAACTTCCGATGCATTGGTTGATCATCTATCCTCTTCTGACTCAAAGCATCGGCTAAAATACTAGCTTTTCCTACAGTATAATTGATTGTAAGAACATAATATTTGATCAACTCCAACCATCTCTTCTATCTCATATCCAACTCTTTCTAAGGAAAGAAATATTTAAGACTTTTGTCGTCCGTGAATAACTTACAGTTTGCTCCATAGAGAAATGTCTTCAACATTTCAATGCAAACACAAATGCTGCCAAATCTAAATCATTTGTAGGGTAGGAGACTTTCTGAGGTTTAAGTTTTCTAGAACCATAAGTAATTACCTTACAATCTAGCATAAGTACGCAACACAATACATCATTGGATGCATCACAATACACTTTGTAATCCTTGCTTGTTTCCATCACTGTAAAGCTGGTGCTATGGTTATTTAGTTTTCAACTCCTGTAAATGTGCTTCACACTTGTCATTCCATTCAAACGAAGTATTCTTTCTTTGCAACTTTCTCATTGGACCTCTATCTTGGAAAATCCTTCAATAAATCTTCGGTAATAGCCTACCATTACTAAGAAACCTCTAATTTCCTTCACATTGGTTGGTGCTTTCTAATTTAAAATTGATTGAACCTCTATTGGATTTACTGCAATTCCATCTGTGATGATAACATATCCAAGAGACTCTAGTTTATCCAACCAAAATTCATACTTGCTAAACTTACCATACATTTTCTATTCCCCTGAGATTTGCAATGGTACCCTCAAATGGTTAGCATGCTCTGCTTTATGCTTGGAATATATCAACATATCATCAACAAATACTATCAGAAACGTGCCCCAAGAAGACATAAAGTCTTTGCTCATCAAGTTCATGAAGATTTCTGGTGCATTCGTCAATCCAAAAGGCACAACTAGATACTCATGGTGTCCATACCTGGAAACAAATGTTGTTTTCGGAACATCTTCAGGCTTGACCTTCACATGTGGTAACCTGATCGCAAATCAATCTTGGAAAATACTCCTACTCACTTCCCTTGAATTCTTGGTAATGGATACATGTTCTTGATGGTGACCATGTTCAAATTCCAATAGTCTCCACAAATACTCCATCCTTACTCACGCTTATCTACAAAGATTAATGTAGTTCAATATGGAGATACACTTTCTTGAATGAATCATGTGCTGGCCAAATCATCAATTTGTTCCTTAAGCTCCGCTAAATCCTTAAGACCCATCTTGTATGGTTCTTGCACAGTCGATGTTGTAATAGGTAATAATTCAATGGTAAACTCTATCTCCCTATCTGGTGGAATTCCTGGAAACTCTGCTGGAAAAACATCCATAAAATTATTCATTATCGGTATGTCTTCCAACTTTGCCTCTTGTAATCGCACTTCTATATGAGTGTCCTTATCAGCTTGATAGACTATTATACCTCCACCTAGATTTCTTACCGGGACTGTCTTCTCCTCACAGTAAATCTTAGCTCCATGGTCAGGCATTAAATCCATTCACAAGATGACGACAACGTCCTTCATGGAAATCACAAAGAGATATGCGTAGTATATGCAACCACGGATCGTAATGACGTGTTCTTGTTTTATATGGGTTACTAACATTGTACCCCTTCCGTTAAAATGGTCATTGGGTTTTCTAACACCGCATAGTTTATCCCAAATTGATCAATGGATTTCTTGGAGATGGATGAATTACTAGCTCTGGTATCAATAATACTTTGCTTGGATGATTAAGAATGCTGAGCATACCTATTATGGCAGTATCAAAATTGTTGAACTCCTCCATAGTAGTGCAATTCAGATTTCCAGATATCTTTCCTCTATACACATTATTATTCTTGCCATAATCTCCGCCTCCATACTACTATCCTCCACCTCCTCTAGGTTTACCGCCTCCCTTAGTTGGTCAACCACCTAGTGGCTTATTAGGACAATCAGGCTCCATTTGCACAGTCTGCCCACATCCATAGCATATGAGCATAGGCTTCCTACATGACCGGGTAAACTACAATTATGACATATAACTTTGCTCCTAGAAGATGGTGCAATTATGACATAAGGTCTAGACCTGGATTTGAAACTCAGGTTGTTGGTCACTTGGTAGTATGAAACTTCGTAGTCTCCAGCTTAGCCCTATTCTTTCGGTCCTCAAGGACATTCTTGTAATCATCTTCAAAAGTAATGGTTGCATCCATCAACTCTTGAAATGTGTGTGCCCTTGCCAACCCCAGTTGTATCTTAACATATGGATTTAACCACCGCATAAACCTTTTCTTCCTATTTTCTTTAGTGTTTACCTTATCAATAGCGTAACAAGATAGTTGACTGAACTCTCTGATGTACTTCATCACACTGGCACTGCTTTGATGCAACTCTTTGAACTCCCTCCTTCTCAACTCAATGATACTTTACGGAAAGTGATACTACCAGAATTTCTGCTTGAATTCCTCCCAACTGAATTCTGTCTCGGATGGTTGCATGGAAAATCGATATTCCCACCAAGACTTTGCCGGTACGGTTAAAAAATATGTCGCAAAACACAACTTTTCCTCATCATTACATCCAACCGTCTTCAGCTTTCTCTCTATGTCCAACAACCAATACTCCGCATCTATTTTCTCGGGTGGTGAAGAGAAAGGAAGTGGTCTAGCATTCTAAAAATCAAAAACACTTACTCCCCGTCCTTCTAGTTCTCTTCCATTACCAAGACATCTGAGAAAATCTTGTAGAAATTTATTCTGAGATTCCTGCATCATCTACATGTATTGCATAAAATTATGCTCCATCATTGTCCGCATTGGTAACTCCATTCTAAACCGATAACTTATATTGACGATACATTTCAAGGTATCCCATATTTGGGTCTATACATCGTCATTGTTCTCCAACAACTCGAATCACATATGTCATTAGCAACACCACAATCATATTGTCACTTTGCCCATAGTTAGGAAATCGAAACTATCGTTGACATACATACTAGTCACAGAGGTATGACTAGGGATATCTTTATATGGTGTTTATAATCCCACACATATATTAGGATTTTCCTCTAAATACACATTATTCGGAACTAATGTTCAAGATAAATGGAAATTTATAATATGCTTTTACTATATATTAATTATGAATTAATATGTACTAAATAAATATTTAAATTAAACTTTATTAGGAAACTTCCTCATTAGGACAAAACCCCGGAGGGAATTGGCCCAACAGAAAGCCGCCCTGAAGAAAAAAGGAAAGGAAAGAAGAAATCTGCCACTGCGTGTGGGACATGTTATACGTCGTAAATGTATCTCTAATTTTTGATGATCCATGCTTGTTTTACATCAACTTTCTGATGTTTTGTTTACTCTTTGAGGTATTTTTATACATTTTCTGAATATAACCTATTAACAAGATGCCGTAGTGCCAGTTGCCTATTTTCTGCTGTTATTGGTTTCAGAAAAGCTAGAAAAGTAATATTCTCGTAATTGGATGAAACAAAAGCCAAAGTTCCTATTTTACCAGAAGACTTATGGAACCAGAAGACGAGACGGAGAGGGGCCACGAGGGGCCCACACCACCTGGTGGCGCATGCCAGGCCAGGCCACGCTAGGGGGTGGTGTGGCCGCCTCGGGCGCCCACCGACCTTGCCTCTTCGCCTATAAAAGCCCCCCGGGACAAAAACCCTAGACACCAGTTTAGAATTCCACGAAAAGCTCCACAGCACCACCGCCACCGAAGAGGAGATTCGGGGGACAGAAGTCTCTGTTCCGGCACCCTGCCAGGATGGGGAAGTGCCCCCGAATCCATCTCCATTGAATCCACCGCCATCTCCATCACCGTTGCTGACTCCCATGATGAGGAGGGAGTAGTTCTCTCTCGAGTCTAAGGGTTCTACCGGTATCTATGTGTTCATCTCTCTCTATGCGTGATCTTATGAGATCATGAGCTTTGTAATCTATAGATCTATTCTGCTACTCAAGCGCCTTAATTAATCTCTGCTTATCCCCACGTGTGTGAAGTTGATAGTGTGCACACTGTGTGGCACTTTGGCTAAGGTTACAAAAATACTTATCATGAGTATAAGTTGGATGTCTCTATGAGATTGTGGTGTTTGTTGGAACCATCTAGCGCTCAAGGTGACAGTGAGGGGTTATCTAGATGGGAAATGCGAACTTTAAGATGAGTTGTGATAGCCCTACATCGTCCAACCGCAGAGTAGTTTAGGGTAGCATAATGAAGAGAAGATATTTATATGAGAGTGTCCACTAGTGAAAGTATGATCCCTAGGCCTTGTTTCTAAGGATTAAAACACCGTTTACAATCAGTCTTGTTACATGTTTGCTTGTTGCCACTCTTATTTCAGATTGCAATTACCACTTATAATCATCCATATTACTTGTATTTCACTATCTCTTCGCCGAACTAGTGCACCTATACACCTGACAAGTGTATTGGGTGTGTTGGGAACACAAGAGACTTCTTGTATCTTGATTGCAAGGTTGCTTGAGAGGGATACCTTTGACCAGTTCCTCCCTGAGCTCGATAAACCTTGTGTGATCCACTTAAGGGAAACTTGTTGCTGTTCTACAAACCTCTGCACTTGGAGGCCCAACACTCTCTACAAGAATAGAAGCGTGCGTAGACATCAAGCTATTTTCTGGCGCCGATGCTGGGGAGGTAAGGTAAAAGGTACTCACATCCTCTGGCTACTAAGCTATCTTCTAGTACTATTGCTGGTGTGTGAGTGCTCAAAGTTATTTCCTTTAGATTCTGCAATTATATCTTTTTGTTTCTTGTTTTTATTTTCACTAGTTAGGCTTAATGGAAAACAACAACAAAATTAGAGAGCTTCATAGTATTTATCTTGAGTTAGGACATGAAGTGTTTGAAGAGAAAATTAAAAAACCTATGGAACTTTAGTTGCATGCTAATAGCAATGTGATTACTATGAATTCTTTGAACACCATTATTGCTAATGCTATGGAAAAGTCTAAGCTTGGGGAAGCTGGTTTTGATGAGCATGATATTTTTAGTCCCCCAAGGACGGAGGAGAAAATTTACTTTGATGATACTATACCTCCAATATATGATGATTACAATGATGAATATGATATTTTCAGTCCACCTTTTATTGAGGATAAAATTAATTATGATTACAATATGCCCCCTATATTTGATGATTATGGTGATGAGAATAATAACGATAGCTATTTTGTTGAATTTGCTCCCACTACAATTAATAAGAATGACTAGTTTATGTGGGGAGTATTAATTCTTTTATGCATGTGGCTCATGATAAGAATGTTTTATGTGATAGTTATATTGTTAATTTTATTCATGATGCTACTGAAAGTTATGATAAGAGAGATAACATGGTTTTATATATCTCAACAATATTAAGTTTCCCCTCTTTATGTTGAAAATTTTGAAGTTGCACTTGTTTTGCTTTCCTACGCTTGTTGCTTTGTGCTTTCATGACTTGTTTCTTTAGATTATTATTTTTCATAGGAAGTGGGTTAGACTTAAATTTGTTCCATATTTGCTTGCTGATGCTCTCTTTTACTTCAATTCATATTTCTTATGTGAGCATCATCAAAATTATCATTCCTATCTTAATGGCTATAAAGAAAGAGCTTTTGGGAGACAACCCACTATATTTTTACTTTCAGTTTATTTTTGTTTTGTTGATTCTTGGAAGTTATTACCTCTGTAATAACCTCTCCTTATCCTTTTTGTTTGGTTTTGTGCTGAGAATAACCTCTAGTGAGAGGGAAGTAAGATATGGGGAAGTTGCTGTCCCGAAACAGATTTCTGTGCGTCACTATAAAAAATCGTGAAAAATCTCTGCACGTAGAATTGAGCTGTAATTTTTTGTGCTTCTGCCCCAGGTTATTATCCAACTTTAGTTAGTTTATCACTTTTTGATTTGAGAAACAGAAGGTCTTCGGAAAAATCAGTTTTTACCTGCTAGTCTGTTTTGACAGATTTCTGCCATTATTTGCATTTGCCTCTTAATCTCTTTCTCTTTGAGTTCTCTTTGATCACTTGACCTTTTAGAATGAATTGCTATAGTATATTGTGTTTTAGTGGAAGTTTGACTTGTGTTGAAACTAAACCCAAAGACTTATTATATTGAATACATGAATGTTGCTAATGAAGATTGTGTGAAGTTTTGTATGAAGGAAATTTTCAAGTGTAGGGAAGAAAAATGTGATGAGATGAAGTATGTACAAAAGCTCAAGCTTGGGGATGCCACCCAAGAGGTACAAGAATCAAATCTTGGGGATGCCCAAGGCATCCTTTTCTTCATCAATAATCTCAGGTCTTCTTTCAAGACACTTTATTTTTATTACCTGATGCATTATGTGTTGTTCTTGGAGCGTCTTTGTTTTCAGTTTTCTTTTGTTTTCCTTGCTGCAATAAGTTGGTTGGAACCCAACACACTTCTTTTGGAGAGAGACACACCTCGTTATTTATTCATGAGCTCCTCAACAATATTATTATCAATAACTTTTATGCAAGGCTTTCTCTTCATGATAAGGATTTACTGGATGCTTCTTGTGCTGGATCATTTACACGCATGGAAGAAGAAGCTAAATGGGATCTTCTAGACTGTATTCAAGACAATGCTGAAGCATGGGAGAATGACAAAGGAAGAATGTCAGGTATAAACTATGATTATGAATGCATTGAATCTTTTATTGGAACTGATGACTTTCAAAATATTAAAAATGCTTATGGTCTAGACTCTCAAGCTATTGCAACTTAATTTAAGGCTTTTGTTTCCTATATTGAAGTTCCTAAAAAGAAGTGGAATAAGTATCATGAACCATATAAAGATGTTGCTAAGTGTGTTCCTGCAAGAAATACTGAAATTTATATTGCTAATCACGCTTTATCTGAACCTTACATTGAGAAAATACCTTTCCCAGTTAAGATAAAGGAACATTCTATGATAGCTAGTATGTTTAATGAAAGTACGAATAAAACTATTGAACCTAATAAACAAATGGATGATGAACCTACAATAGCAAATGTGAAAGACTTTGTCACTAAATATGTAGAAGATGGACACACTATCCTTTGTAAGGATATCTCTAATATTGTTTCACAAAGTAGTGTGATGAGAGCTAGTGTCCCTGTATTTTCTGTTAGGATAAGTGATCATTGCTACAATGGTTCTTATGATAGTTATATCATTAAATTTATGCATGATACTGAAAGTTATTATGAGAGAGGAAAGACTGTTCTAATGCATCTCAATAATATTAAGTTTCCTCATTTTATGCTTAAAGTCTTTATGTGGCACTTGTTTTGCCTTCTTATGCTTGTAGTTTAGGGTTTCAACAATTTATTTTCTTACAAAGTTCCCATGCATACAAAGCGGGTTAGACTTAAGCATGTGCATTTTTGCTTCTTAATGCTCTCTTTCACTTCAATTAATATTCTTATGTGAGCATCATTGAAATTATCATGCCTATCTTAATGGCTATAAAGAAAGAGCTTTTTGGGAGACGACCCAATATATTTTTTCTTTCAGTTTGTTTTTTTGAGTCTTGGAAGTTATTACTCCGGTAATAACCTCTCCTTATCCTTTTTCTTTGGTTTTTGTGTCAAGATCAACCTCTAATGAGAGAGAAGTAAGATTTGGGGAAGTTGCTGTCCCAAAACAGATTTTTGTGCTTCACCATGAAATTTTGTGAGAGATCTCTTTATGTCGGACTGAGTTGTAATTTTTTGTTCTTCTGCCCTAGGTTATTATTTAACTTTCGTTAGTTTTGTGCTTTTTTATTTGAGCAACAGAAGATTTTCGAAAAAATTGACCTTTACCTGCTGGTCCGTTTTGGCAGATTTTTGCCATTCTTGCATTTGCTTCTTAAATCGATTTCCTTTTTGAAATCTTTTTGGGTTTTCGGAAGGACTTGCTACAGTAGCTTAGTGATTTGATGGATTTCAGTTGAAATTGAACCTAAAAGGTTTATTACCTCACTTACACTAATGTTGCTAATGAGAATTGTGTGAAAGAAATTTCCAGGTTAGCGGAGAAAATGGTGTAATAAGAAAGAAAAATATTTCATGACTCAAGAAATATGTGTATGAAGATGAATATATTGATGTTATTCAAGCGGTGACTCCGGAAGAATCTACTACATGCCAAATTCAGAGACCTGCAAAGTCCGTTTTTGAATAGGTAACAGTTTTGGTAAGAAAAGTTCCGCAAAATTTTTGTCCAGTTATATTTTTGGAATTTTTATCCAACAAGGAAAGCAACAAAGCGAAAGAGGGACGGAAACGGAGCCAGGGTGGCTCACACCAACCCTTGGCATGGGCCCCCTTGGCCACTCCAGCAGGTGGTGTGGCCACCTCGGACTCCGTCTCTGACCCATTTTCTCCCAGTACCTTCCTTTTGTTGTAAAAATTCGTAATATATAATCCCCCGGATCCCCCGAGGTTCGTATATCGTGTTCTCATCGTGTTTTTGTTTCGAGCTGTTTTTGCCAGGAACTATTCTTAAAATTTAGAAGCACAATGGTCTCCGCCAAGGATAAGGGAAAGGAGCCTATGGAGGAAGATGTCCAAGACCCCGGGCAGGAGAAGGAGATCAAGAGTGAAGATGAAGAGGAGGCAACGAAAGGCTAGAATCCGCACACCGGCACTACCATTGCAAGCATTGGAGTGTTGGCAAACCCTGCCAAGATCAAAAGGACTGCACGGATGTCAACTGGAGGGAAGCCTCCGCATCACTGTTTGGCTCCACGGTCACTTCCTCCACGCACCAAGAATCCCTTCCATACCCTTATCCATGAGCATCAGTTCCAGAATATGCCCAAGGAGAAACTACCCTCCAATTGGGATATGCCTCGTTCTAACCATGCAGGAAAAAAAGACTTCAAGGAGGAAGAGTGGGGAAAGAAACACAAGAGCTGGAATTCGCAACCTGACATGATCATGAGCCGCATTAAGCAAAACTAGGAGTTGATTCATTCTCTCACCTTCGAGATTGAGGACTTGGGGAAACTAATGAAAAAGCTCATCGAGAGAATACCACCACCCCCGAAGGAGTAATTCGTCATCAGGTTTTGCCATCCCCTTGGTTTGTTCCATGCTTGGGGGAGTGCCGCGGTATCATATCACTATCTTCTATCTTTTTACCTTTTTAGTAGAGTCATATCATGAATAGAGAAGTTATCATGTAGGATGGTTTGCATTATGGAAGTGTCCCCCCTCTTGTTAGATATCTATGTATCCCTTGGAGTGAGTTGCCGTTATGGAATATTTAATGAGAAGTTCTATCATTTACTCTTTTGCATATCTTATATTAGTTTTCAATTCACGGTTATATGATTGAATTTGTCGTTAGTATTGGTATCACTTTGGGATCATTGAGTTAATTTAGTTGGTTTTGGCAAACCTGGCTCGGTCAGTAGCAATACTATTTTTGAGAGTTGAATGAAAAAGATAAAAGTACTCTTAAAGAAATATAATTTCATCATCTTTCTTTCTTGATTTGCTCATAAGTTTAGTATTCTCTAGTTAAGATCTTTTGTCCTTCCAAGGAAGATTGCTTGTTTGTTTTTATCACTTGTATGATTGTTTGTTTCCTTCAACTCTTATGCTTGCTACCCAACCTTGCTAGCTAAAACCCTGTACTAAGAGGGAATGCTTCTCGTGCATCCAATCCTTAAACCAAAACCTATGCCATTTGTGTCCACCATACCTACCTACCTACTAGCACTATTGCTATTCCAAGTAAATTAATGTTTTTATCTACCTTCCAAATTAAACTTGTTATGTGAAAATTAATGATTAAAGCTCTCACGAACTTGATGGCACACTTTACTTTTTTGCACTTAATAAACTTGAACCATTGTGTCCATCTATGTTGCGTATATGCTTGCGCTTTATAAGTTGAAGTTAGCAGAACCATGTATCATAGGGAACGCTTTCAACATTGCACTGGTACTTTGTACCTCGTGGATATCATGATTCTTTTGCTTATGGATCCCGGTGGTGTGAAATAAAAGGGGAGCTTGTAAGATCATGGAGTTTGTATGTGTGTTAGAGAAACACCTGGGCCGCTAGCCTAAGCCATGCCTAATCATGGTGGAAACTTGCAGCATAACCATAATGAGCACTCTATGAAGCATCCTCAATAAAAACCTATGCAAATATCAAATAAAAAGATTGCTGAGATGCTCATTGTCTTCTTGCCTTGTCATTTTGATTATGGGATAGCTCATGTATCATGTGCAAGGGGTACCACGTTGGCGGTTCTCTATGATACATATGTATTTACAATGACAAGAGCTTACTTGTGACTGAAGTTGAGTAGCATGAGGTTCGGTACTCGTATGTAAGGGGCATGAGATTTCAACTTATAACTTGTCAAGCATATCCTCTTAGTTGTGTCACTTTAACCTTAATCACCTAAAGATGCTTATGATAGGGACAATGAGAGCTGAAAGCTAATAAGTACCATAATTTTTGGAAGCTCTTTATGAAACTTGAAATCCCTGCTTCCCTCTGCGAAGTTCCTATCTTTTACTTTTAGTTGAGTCAGTAAACCTATTCCCTTCTATCTCAGCAAGTATTTTGAGTTGTTGTGTCATATGATGATTTATTCAATCATGTGTATTATGTTCCTTGTTTTGCACATTGCTCTTATATTGGTGATTACTACTTTGAAATCTATCATTGAAAACCCTTTATTTGTGATCTCCTGCAAATTGTCAACTATTCTTCGACCAAGAGCTAAGTTTACCATTACCAATTATGATTTACTTTATGTATCTTTATTGTGTTTCCTTTACTTATTGGAAGTTAAGTTATATAATAGTGAGTTGTCTTCTATTATGATTTATGTATTGATGAATGTGATGCTTCTTGTCTGTATTCTTTTATCGAATCTTCACTCCATAAACCTGAGGTCATGTTTATTGAGCTCAGTTTTCTCTTGGGGCAAGCGAAGTCTAAGCTTGGGGGGGGGGGGGAGTTGATACGTCCATTTTACATCACTATTCTATATCATAATTTACTATTATTCATTGATATATTTCATATTAAGAGATGATACTTATGTTATTTCATATGTTTTTTCATGGTTGATGACTTTTGAAGCATGGACCGCTACAATCAAGATTCCGATGGAAAAGGTGATGTTTGGAGGAAAAATTCACGAAGATTAGAAAATTCAGGAAAATACATGGAAAATTCTATTTTTCCAGAAGACGAAGATTGCTAGAAGGGGAAGTGGACATGGGACATAGGGGGCCCACACCACCCCTGGCGCGGGCAGCCCTAGGCCGCGCCAGCAGGTGGTGTGGCCACCCTGGCCCACTCCAGGATCTCCCCTCTAGCGTATATTATCCTCCTGAAACCCTAAGACTCGGGGAGCGACCACAGAAAGATTCCGCCGCCTCTACGAGGCGAAAAACACCGAGAGAGAAAGATCTCTCTGGTAGACAGAATTCGGCAGGGGGAATTCCTTCCCGGAGAGGGGAGATCGTCGCCATCAACACCACCATCAAGTTGGACTTCATCGGGATCATCATCATCATCACCATTATCATCTCCACCAGCACCATCATCACCACTTCATACTGCTGTAGCAATTGGGTTGAATCTTGCATAGTTCTTAGGGGAAACTTTCCCGGTGTTGATTACTCCTTGTAGTTGATGCTATTGAGTGAACCATTGAATTGTCGTTTATGTTCAGATTGTTACACATCATTATTTCATCTATGATCATGATCCATATGATGTCTTGTGAGTAGTTCGTTTAGTTCTTGAGGACATGGGAGAAGTCATGTTGTTAGTAGTGGAATTGTGTTGAGAAACATTCAATGGTTTGATATTTAAGTTGTGGTGTATTTCTTCTAGTGGTGTCATATGAACATCGACTACATGAGACTTCACCTATATGGGCCTAGGGGAATGCATTGTGTATTTTTCTACTAATCATAGGGGTTGCCGGAGTGACAGAAACCTGAACCCCCGCTAGGAAACCTTTGCACAAGGGACGTCAGGGTCTTAGAGTTTAAAGTTGTGGTTAGGTTTCTACCTTAATTACTTTATTGTACTTGCGGATGCTTGCAAGGGGTATAATCACAAGTATGTATTAGTCCTAGGAAGGTCGGTACATTAGCACAGGTTCACCCACACAACACTTAGCAAACTAAAGAAGATTAATCAATTATATGAAGCGAAAGGACTTGACGAATTTCCCATGTGTCCTCGAGAACGTTTGGTCATCTTAAGTAATACAACTAGCTTGTCCTTTGCTAAAGAAAGGATTGGGCCACTTGCTGCATTTATTCTTACTGTCTTTTATTTACTCGTACTTTATTTACCTACATTATCAAAAACCCCTAAAAATCCATTTGTTAAGTATTTACAGAGAATTCCTGCTCCAAGCCATTCGCCAACACCTTCTACTCCTCGTTGGGTTCGACACTCTTACTTATCGAAAATACTGCAATACACCCCCTATACTTGTGGGTCATCACCTACTTGTCCCTAGTATGATAGATGGTGCACAACACCGTACCCCCTTGGAGAGTCCGCTTTAGCCAAAGCAAAGCTAGAGGATGGGGAGACCCTGGAAAAGTTGTACAAAATGCTTTATGATAAAACCTTGGTGAGGTTTGACCTACCAAGAGAAGTTTCAGAAAGGAAAAAGGTTTTTTTTACAAAAGGCTGAAAGAAAGATGGAGTAAAAATGTTTATGAAAATGCACCCGGTTCTCTTCAGCTTTAGCTATAATAACTTAACCCATGCAACCACATTACTCTGGAATGGGACAGGGCTGGATTTGATGTTTGCTTATTCTAGTATAAGTTGCGTTGCAACGACTACAGGGGGATAAAAATACCTGGAGGGTGGGCCTTCTCCTGTAAAGGTCCATGTGAGACATCGATCTGGAGAAGGAACTATGGGTCTACGGGCCTCCACACGTTACTATGAGCCCCTCATTGAAAGCGCACACTTTGTGCAGTGAAAAAAGTGCTCCGGTTGGCCTGGGAACTATATAGGGCGTCCTTGTGTTGAGGGGAACAACACTCATAGGGTAGGCACTTATATTGGAGTGGGCATCCGGAGAGTCTTGATCGCTTACTCGACCCACGATCGGTGTAGATCAGGGTAGGGTACCCGAATGGTGTGGGTAAAGTGTACAACCTCTGCAGAGTGTAAATCTAGTCGAATAGTCGTGTCTGCGATTATGGATGGGTTGGATAAACTACTGTAGAGCAGTGATAGTTGATTTTTCAAAAAGGATTTTGGAAAAGCAATGGCTTTGGAAATGTTTTGACCATGGGATTGTCGGAAAGGATACAGGTTTTGACCATGGGATGGTAGGAAAGGAGTTTGTTCATGGGATGACCGGAAGGACGAATCAAATGGGTGACCCAATCCTAGTGATTTGCTAAAACTTTCCAAAAAGGATTTCAACAAAGATATGTAGATGCTATATCTACAAGAGAAACTATTTGAGAAAAGAACCTCTCTTGGAGCCCTCCTACTACCCCAGCCATATTGCATATCCTCTTGTTATTATTATTCTCTTAAGGTGGTTTGCGAGTACATTCAAAGTACTCACTAGCATTGTCCCTGGCTATTAACTTGGTTAGATATCAAGAATAAGGTGACATTGACGACTATGCGAGATAGGACGTTCTCCCAGTCAGTTGCTTGTAGGTTAGGGCATGGCTCGGGGTCTACGCTTTATGAAGTTCCGCTGATGATGGTTGATGTATCCATAATGGCAAATAAGGTATAACATGTATCCGTTTAAGTAATGGATGTTTACTTTGATACTTGTCGGTTATGTTCCACGGCTAACTGGTCATGGGATCGTGGTGTATGCATAACAGGGATTCTCGAAGGATTAATCCGGGGGCTCCACACACTTGGTATCAGAGCCATCCTGACTGTAGGAGAACCTTTGTTAGCATGGGTGTTATACGAGAAGACTATTTTGGAAACACCGGCTTTGAAAACTACTTTCTCAAAAGCTTTTTGAAAAGTTCTACCTCTTATCCTCTCCCATTTTAAATGAATTAAAAAAATGGTTTCCTCTATCTCTTGTCCAAATTTCAAACCTACGGATTTCAAATAACTAGGACATAGAACCCGGTGAAGACGAGGATAACAAGATGAACACAAGCAACTATTAGCAAACACAAGGAGACTACAAGATCGCCCCACTAGCGGAATCCTCATAATCAGAAGAAATCAAGTGTTGCACTATCAAGAAGCGTCCAAGATATGATGAAGGCTTTATCTGCAGGATAGTGCCCCAGACCGAAACAACGTAACATCTAGGATTAATAGTCCTAAGATAGGATTCCCCTATATCGTGAGTAGTTAACTCCTTGGTCCCCCTAGTTGGCCGTGTTTGCTTTCCTATGTGCATCATATGTTGCTCAATGTGTGATGTTTGCCAAGGACATTGCGATCTCCTCGCTCTGTCCGCCTTGTATGTTTGTTCTGGTTTGCTTTGACCTCCGTAAAATGTGCCTCGAGAAGCGATATCCCACCCTTTAACTCAGGAAAAACCCTTGTGAGTTGTAGCTAACTAGTCTCATATGAACCCCAAGAGTTATGGGAGGAAAAGCATCGCAGGAACTAAGAGTTTGACATCATCAGGTTAGGACAAGTTGAAGATTTCTCCTCAGGAGGATGGCATACCTCGTCAAACTCCCCTCCCAAGACTCGTCACCACCCGTGCACACCAAGTACTTACTTGCAGACAATATCAAGAATCCCGTGAAGCCCGGAGTCTACCACTGAAGGATCCCCACTATCTACAAGAAACCACAAGACTTGCCAACCAAGACAAGAAGTAAATACCTAACTAAACTAACCTTCGGTATATTAGGATTTCCGATAGCCTCTAAAAGACTAACTATTCTAGTCGACCCTACCTAAACCGACAGGAAGTCCTCAATAGAATGCTAGGATAACCCTAAACCCAAAGGTAGTCCTCAATAGAATGCTAGAATACCTAACTGCATGAAGACAACAAGTCTACTTTGCCATCGAGCAGAAGCAACACAAAGATTTCAAGTGAAGATGTTTTCTCCGAAATTAGCCACCGTACCATGACCAAAGACTAGCAAGAGGAATTGTTAACCGCTAACTTTCCCTAAACTAACTCTTTTAAACATCATCAGGAAACCACCCGGACATGGTTCATGCAATAGAACGACTCTCAGAGATCTCAACTCAAGACCCAAGGAGATATAAACTTCTACAGCATCATGCTAGCCCTTCAAGACGGAAGATCTGCACCACTCTCGAAAGACTGTAGTGAAGCTCTAAGGTGGAATGATTGCATCTTTCCACTCAAATCCCGAGGACTGTCTACCGAGAGATACCTCAGGAAGATTTCCCAATCCGACGTCCTTCTACAAAATCAACTCGAGAGTCGCCAAAAAACCTTAGAGTCTAGACCTCATCAAAGCCGACAAGATAGTATGCGAGAAACACATGACACTAACTACAAAAAAAATCCCCTAACCTTACTCTCCCGAATCTTGGGACAAGATTCTATTAAGGGGGAAAGGTCTATAACATCCCACTTTCCGTAATCCTGATTAGTTGTCTAGAATGCAAAAATCAGGGGGAACAAAAACTTTTTCTTATTAAGTGTTGTAGTGTTGCTTGTTGTTTGTTTATGCTTATGCATCTGAGTGTATAGCATATGATATACTCCTTACGTTACACGCAATTGACAAAAGCTATTTGACAAAAACCATCTTGGCTCTTTTTACATATTCTCAAATGTTCTGGCATTTCAAAACTTGAGCCAAGATGCCTTTGTAGCTACAACTTTTTTCTACTATTTACCAAACCTTGGAGATCTATATGATATAATATCCCAATGTTTTCAAGACAAAACATCCAACTACCCTTACCTCTAGGGTTTTCCAAAACCTTTTATAAACCTTTTGAATTCTACTCTTGGTATAGATACCAAGGACTCTCACCTTATCCAAACTCCAACCTTTCAAAGTATTTGTCCTTACCTCAAGATAAGCTTGATAGTAACCCTAGTAGTAGTTGAATTGCTTGTAATATGAGTTGCCTTGATCTGCTAAGATGGGTTGTCTTGATCTGCTAAGATGAATGTCCTTGATCTACTGTCTGATGAATTGCCTTGATCTGCTATTTGACTTGACTTCCTAAGAAGTAGTATGAGCTACTCTAGGTGCTCATCCACTAGGATCAATAGGTTTGAATATCACAACACCCTAAGCAAGAATACAGAGCTGGATCTGATCTCTAGCCACTAGCTGATCATCTAAAATCCCTTAACCAGATCAATTATAATGTGATCCATTCTAGAAGTTTCCAAGACAATGAACACCAATATCAAGCATGGATATATTCTACTTAGTCTACACTTCAACACCATCCACTTGATGATGCCTTGATACCTTGAAACCCATCAAAAACATCCCCACTCATATTCTAGTCAAAAACCCTAAATCTGCTAAATTTGACCACGTCTAGGAATTATTTCAACATCACTTCTTTGAATTCCTATCTTTCTCAACCCTTGTGAAATTTTGCTAATGCACTTAAACCATCTTGTATACCATCATAAGTACTACCAAGGCCCACTTTTCTTTTGGATACATCACCTTTTAAACCACTTGTTCTTGATAGTTTTGTAGGCAAGAAAATAACAATTCCTGCAAATCTTATCAACTAGCCTACTTTGGAAGAAGCTCACATCTCCATCCTACCATATTTGGACCATATCTTTGCATAGTTCTATCGTACTCATAAAGGTCTATTACTCCTACTTCACTTGTGCCAATTGTATCCTTGTTCTTCTAAAACCCACATGGTTTAGAAGGCTATTTGATAATCTTCCTTGGCAGGCTTATTTTATTCAAAGTTTGGAATCAATCCTTGGTAAGCTCAAGCATGATCAAGCTCAAACCTCTAAACCATGGTAATCTACATCACTTGGTCTATCCATCCATATACTCCATGACCCAAGGGGAGTGTTGAGCTCCAAGATACAGCCACGTTTTGATGGTATGAAAATAACATCACCCTAGATCCTTTATTTCTTGTCCCTCACCAAAATCAAGTTGGATTCTCAACACCCAAGGTTGAAAATGCTATATATAACTTGTGTACATCATATAACTTGATTATAAAGATTTCCTCAAATATTATCCATCATTATTATGGCTCAAAAACTATTTAATTCATTTAATGTGCAAAATCTCAAAAACTCCATCCACAAAGGAAGGTTTGGTTTCTGACAAAGAACTTCCCCAAATTTAAGCACCTTTGAGTCCTATATATCATACCCTATCCCCCCTTCAAAAATAAATATTTTTGAAGTGTTTTAATAATTCTTTTTGCCTATTTTCTTAAATGGTAGAAATAGAATAATAATTGTTTTAAATACTTTCCTTCATCAATAAATTCAGGTAAAAATCTCCTAAGCGAGTAATCATATTTGGGACCATATCCAGACCAAAAACCATCCATGTCACATTCAATAATATCAAACCAGATCCTAAGAACCATTTGAGCAATAATTGAATAAGTGAATAATGAGGAGTTAAAATATTCAGCAAATCCTCAAATAATTCTTAGAGATGGGGCTCACCCATACCCATCTACCAGTACCATATTCCCACCTTTCCCGATGCAAGTTATCAAACCTCCTTCATAAACATCAAATTGATCAAATATGGCAAACTAGGAAATTCATGGGCTAGACCAAAATAAAATCATCACCAAGGCTCTCCATCACTCACCCCAGCACCACCACCACCCCTATGGTCGAAGCTACTATAGCAAAGTGCTGTAGCACCCACTCCACACCTTGCCCCCATATGCCCAAAAAGGAGAGAAGCATGGCCTTTAAAGCAAAAGCCTAGAAAGAAGGCAGCAGCGGCCCCACTACCCCTTTGCCCTATGAACGACCTAGAGCACACCTTCACAGTCTCTACACCACCCTTGAGGCCCAACCAACGAGCAGCACCCCTCCCCTTGCCCCTCCTTAGACAATGTCCACCATAAACCCAACCACCTTCGGATATAAGTCTAGGAGGCCACCTCGCGCCTCTCTCTGCCTCATTTCACTTCCTCTCCTCTCCACTTACCTCCCCGGAACACCTCAGCCTCTTCCCGGCTCTGCCCTGCTCGCAGGAGGAGAAGAGTGACCTCTCATCCATTGAAAAAAAGATGAGCAAGATCCCCTCTGCCTTGCTCCCCTCTCTCTGCATGTCACCGTATTGTGACCCCCGCATCCTACTCTATCTGATACTGCTCTTCTTTTGGCCCAGGACCACCTCTCTAGGCCTCACCGGCAAGGTCCAACGAGATCGCCTCGGCCTCCATCGCGGTAGCCTCACTCTGTCGCAGAAAAGGTGGGTGTCGCCCATCCTCGGAGTCGTCGCGCCACGCCGCTTCATATCCGCCACCACACGGTCACCTGCGAGCCCTCTAGTAAGCCCTCGCCGCCGCCCAGCTCCACCCTAGGGTTCGGCCCGCCGGACCCTCTGTCCTCTAAAAACAACGACCACCGGCCGTTGGGTCCCCTTAGAACGGGTGGCCACGATGCCCCCATACCCCTTCACCCTACCGCCCCGCTGACTGTTGGGCCCCACCCAGCGGGATTCAAACTCGCCTCCCGCACACTGCCTCGCCTGGGTGGGCCGATATAGCGTTGTGCAGCCTAGTTCCTCCAAATCCGGCCCGGATATCTCTGGCCCCTTTCCCTTTTTCATTTAAAAATCCAAATCTGTTTAATTAGCAAGATAGTTTAATTCAAAATAAAAATGGAAAACAAGTTGTATTTCCTAGATCTAATTTTTAACAAGTACCTTAGTATTTTGTGCAACATGCAGAACTGGTCACTTGCCAAAATAAATCCCATTATTTACTGGCATTAAATCTACTAAAATGGACCCTTTTCACTAAATAAATTCCTTAGTGAGCTAGCCTTACCCAAATGGGCTGAATCAAAGTTTCTATAAAGGGTATTTTCTATACCTATACATTAGAATTTATCTCATGTCAAGGTGAACCATAGTTTGACAATAGTAAAAATAACAACTCGATCCACTTTTTCCTTTAGAAAAATTCCTCAAGCCAAAATATAACATGTTTTGAGTTGATTCAAACTATTTGTGATGTGCTACACTAAGGTACATCAAAATCCAGGAGATCAAATTTTATTGGGGCTCTGTTAAATTTTGGTGAATTAAACATCTCTGTCTAGGGTAGTTTTAGTAGAAAAATCACTGCAGAAGTTATACAGCTCGAAAAATAGTTATTCAAATTCCTAAAGATAGGTATTTGTAATACCTATACAATGCCCTTGACCTCATACTGTGTGGACCTGTAAAGAAATTCTGGTTAAAAAGACAAACTCTATGCAGAACTGACTTTGGGATTTTACCAAGGGAATTCTGTTAACTTTTTTGAGGTGATTCCAACTCTCATTGAATCACTCTATCAAGCCCTACTTAATCGTCCAAGGAAATAATTTTTGAAGCTTCAGAACTTTTCTGGTGAATTTTTCACCTAAACTAGGGGTTATTTCACCAGAAAAATCATAACTAAATATAGAAAATTGGTAAAATCATGAAACCACTTTTGTTAGCCTTGTTATTCCAATATCTATTTGTATATATCATTTTCCACATTGGTATCATACAGACCTAACCCTTAGTTCAAAGCCCCTTCCTTAGGTGGTATTGGACAAATAAATCACAAAGGCATATCCACAAAGGCAATTAAAGTATTTCCAAATGCAACAAACTAAACCTATCAAAACCTACTTAAGTGAGTAAGGTGTTGGATGTTTGTTTGCTGGATGGTATTAGTGATTGTATGCCTTGTATTGATTGTGCCCTTTGTTTGCTTGCATGTGATTAGTACTGACGATAGATGAGATTAAATCAGAGACAAGCAAAAGATGGTTTTTATTATTATTACTATGGTATTCTACAAAGAAGTCCAGGGACATATATTGCCAGTTTGCTGATCACATACAAGACACCTTCTTGCTCATAAGCCTTGTCCTACTGTTTTAGTTATGCATGTTTTTATCTACTGTTTACGAAACTTCATTGTTTTATTATATGATGAGTTATCTCTGGTAGTGGTTTGGCTCCTCCAAACCATTACACAAATGTACTATTAAGTACAACCCCCTTGTTTATGCCTACTTGTCCCTAGTATGATAGATGGTGCACAACACCATACCCCCATGGACACCCCTCTTTAGCCGAAGCAAAACTAGAGGATGGGGAGACCCTGGAAAAGTTGTACAAAATGTTTTATGATAAAACCTTGGTGAGGTTTGACCTACCAAGAGAAGTTTCAGAAAGGAAAAAGGGTTTTTGTTTTCCAAAAGGCTGAAAGAAAGATGGAGGGAAAATGTTTACGAAAACGCACCCGGTTCTTTGCAGCTTTAGCTATAACAACTTAACCCGTGAAACCACATTACTCTAGAATGGGATAGGGCTATATTTGATGTTTGCTTATTGTGGTATAAGCTGCCACGCAATGACTACAGGGGGATAAAAATCCCTGGAGGGTGGGCCTTCTCCTGTAAAGGTCCATGTGAGACATCGACCTGGGGAAGGAACTGAGGGTCTACGGGCCTCCACGCGTTACTATGAGCCCCTCATTGAAAGCACACACTTTGTGTAGTGAAAAAACGCTCTGGTTGGCTTGGGAACTATATAGGGCATCCCGGTGTTGAGGGGAACAACACTCATAGGGCAGGCACTTATATTGCAGTGGGCGTCCGGAGAGTCTTGATCGGTTACTCGGCCCACGATCGGTGTAGATCATGGTAGGGTACCCGGATGGTGTGGGTAAAGTGTACAACCTCTATAGAGTGTAAATCTATTTGAATAGGTGTGTTTGCAGTTATGGATGGGTTGGACAAACTACTGTAGAGTGGTGCTAATTTTGTTTTCAAAAAGGATTTGGGAAAAGCAATGGCTTTGGAAATGTTTTGACCATGGGATGGTCGGAAAGGATACAAGTTTTGACCATGGGATGGTCGGAAAGGAAGGAAAGGAGTTTGTTCATGGGATGACCGGAAGGACGAATCAAATGGGTGACCCAATCCTAGTGATTTTCTAAAACTTTCCAAAAAGGTTTCCAAAATGTTTTACAAAAGCTTTCAACAAAGATATGTAGATGCTATATCTATAAGAGAAACTATTTGAGAAAAGAACCTCTCTTGGAGCTCTCCTACTACCCCAGCCATATTGCATATCCTCTCGTTATTTTTATTCTCTTAAGGTGGTTTGCGAGTACATTCAAAGTACTCACTGGCATTGTCCCTGGCTATTAACTTGGTCAGATATCAAGAAGGTGACGTTGACGACTATGTGATCTAGGATGTTCTCCCAGTCAGTTGCCTGTAGGTTAAGCCATGGCTCGGGCTCTACTCTTTATGAAGTTCTGTTGATGATGGTTGATGTAGCCTTAATGGAAAATAAGGTATGACATTATCTGTTTAAGTAATGGATGTTTACTGTATACTTGTCAGTTATGTTCCATGACTAACTAATCATAGGATCATGGTGTATGCATAATAGGGATTCTCAGAGGATTAATCGAGGGGGCCCACAACTTTATTGATCAGAATATTCATGTGATTTCACTCACCAAGTGTCGATACACTTGAATCTTGATTCAACCCTTTTCCATGCGGCAAGAAGCTTTCTTGTCATTTCCATATTGAACTCATTCAATATCTCATGTATGTACGTTTGGCATAACCATATTAGCGCCTCAATCTATCTATATAGACATTGATGCCAAATATTCCGGTTTTGCCAAAGTCCTTCATCGAAATCAAATGTTAATGGAATTCTTAACTTGTGTCAATAAAAGATACATCATTTCGAATCAACACCATGTCTTCTACATAATGTGTTAGAAATATGTCTCAGCGCTCCCACTTAATTTCTTGCAAATGCAAGCATCTTCATCGTCTCCAAGGAAATTAAACTCTTTTAACATTTTCATCATGGCGAATATTCCAACTCCGCTATGCTCATTTCAACCATTGAAGTTTGCACGCCCTTTTAGCATCCATTGAATTAACAAAACCCTTCGGACCGTGTCATGTACACGTCCTAGGTAACCATTCTATTAGAAAAACAGTGTTTTGTTTGTTCAACTACCATATACCAAATTATATGTAGTGGTTGCTACATTAAACCGTCAAGACTAAATATCACTATGAAAGATCAAATCTTGTCATAGTCAACTCCTTGAACATTGTCGTAAACTCCTTTCCGACATGTCGACTATTTCATAGATGTCAAACATCCATATCTATTTCTTTATAGATCCAAATACGACCGATAGGCTTCACGCCTTTCCGGAGGGTCTTCCAAGTTTAGAAACTCGATTTCTCGTGTATGGATACTATTGATGACCCACAAGTATAGGGGGTGTATCACAGTATTTTCGAGGGAAGTGAAACCCAATTTATTGATTCGACATAAGGGGAGCCAAAGAATATTTATAAGCCTCAACAATTGAGTTGTCAATTGAGCTGCACCTGGAAACAATCTTGCTCACAGCAGTTTATCAGTAGCAACAGTTTTGTTGTAGGAATAGTAAAGTAATAGCAGTAGTAAAAGTAAAGACAGTAGTAACAATTGCGGTAAACAGTAGGATTAAAGTGCGGTAGGCATAGGGATGGATGGACGGGCGTTGCATGGACAAGACAATTCATATGGCAATCAAGACGTAGGGCATTTGTAGATAAATAAGATAAAGCATCCAAGTACTAAATAATCATAGGCATGTGTTCCATATACAATCTGATGCCATTACATGAACGATCTCATCCAATCCCTACCATCCCCATAGCCTACAACGGGGGATTACTCACTCATAGATGGGGGAAACATGGATGGGCGATGGAGAAGCGATGGTGATGATGATGGCGATGATCTCCTCCAATTCCCCGTCCCGGCAGAGTGCCAGAATGGAGTTTCTGGTTTCAAATCACGGAATCTGGTGGTGGCGGCGCAATGGAACTCTTTCTAGAAAAACATCGACCCCCCCTAGGTTTTAGGTTAGGAGGAAACTTATAGGCGAAGAGGGAGGCCGAGGGGTGCCTGGGGAGGCCAGACCACTAGCTGGCGCGGCCAGGTGGTGTGGCCGTGCCCCAGCCCCTCTCCGTCTCATATTCTAGCTCCTGGTGTCCCTCTGTGAAAAACTGACTTTGGCTTTTGTCCCATCCAATTCCAAGAATATTCATTTTCTGACTTTCCTGGAACCAAAAACAGCAAAAAACAGGTAGCTGGAACTGTGGCTCTTGTTAATAGGTTTTTCCAAGAAATCATATGAAAAGTACTCCAAAGTGTGGACAAAACATAAGAAAGTAGATAAAACCAAGCATGGAACATCAAAAATTATGGATACGTTTGCAACGTATCAACATCCCCAAGCTTAACTCCTGCTCGTCCTCAAGTAGGTAAGTGATAAAAATAAAGAATAATTTTTGAGGTGACATGCACCATCATAAACTTGATCAAAGTATTTGTAAAACATTCATAGCTGGGATCATACTACTTCAACATAACATGAAAGATAAAGTTCTAACAATAAGACAAAGCAACTATGTTACAACATGAAAAGGCACAAACAAAAGATTCATGAATAACAATGCTTTGCAAGACGTTTGTTTGTTTCACATAAAGAAAACATCGCATAGTGGCATTCAGCTTGTCCCTCATAGAGTAGCAAACATAAATGCATAGGACACCTTCAAAGTTCATAAGAGTGACTAGATACAAATAGTTTAAAACAAGCAATATCAAAGCTATGCATCAATCAACAAGTCTTGGGATTGTGCACATAGAACTAAGAATGGCCACTATGCTCTCAAAGTAGGTGCATAATGATAGAAGGTGGAGACTCAACATAAAAGTAAAAGAAAGGCCTTCAAAGAAGGAAATAGAGACTCAAGTTTCATAAAGAGCTTCCAAAAATTATGGTACTTAATAGCTTTCAGCTCTCATTGCCCCTATCATAAGCATCTTGAAGTGATTAAGGTTAAAGTGAACAAACTATGGTGTATATGCTTGACGAAGTATAAGTTGGAAATCTCATGTCCCTTGAATACGAGGGCCGCTCCTCATGCTACTCAAGTTTAGTTACCGGTAAGTTCTTGTCATAGTAAGTACATGTGTATCATAGAGAACCGCCAACGGGGTACCCCTTGCCCGATGATACGGAAGAATCCCCATATAAAAATGACAAGGCAAGCAAACAACGAGCATCTCAGCAATGTTCTTATTTACCATGGGAATATGGTGCTTTTTTCTCTCTTTCCTCTTTTCTCATATCTCTTTTTTCTCAATATCTGATTTTTTTATAAGAAGAATGCTTCATAGACAGCTCATTATGGTTATGCTGCAGGTTTCCACCATGACAGCATGGATTAGACCAGAGGCCCAGGCGTTTCTCTAACACACATACATAACTCCATGGACTTACAAGCTCCCCTTTCATTTCACACCGACGACATCCATAGACAAAAGAGCATGATATCAACTAGGTACAAAGTACAAGTGCAATGTTGAAAGCGTTCCCCATGACAGCATGGTTCTGCTAATCCCCATAATATAAGTGCAAGCATATACAACATAGATGAAACAATGGTTCAAGTTTATTAAGGGCAAGAAAAGTAAAGTGTGCCATCAAGTTCGTGAGAGCTTTAATCACTAGTTTTCTCATAACAAGTTTAATTCAGAAGGTAGATAAAAACATGAATATACTTGGAATAGCATATGCTAATAGGTAGGTATGGTGGACTCTTTGGAATAACTTGGTTTCAGGAGTTGGATGCATGAGTGGAACTCATACTTGGTTATGGACGCTAGCAAAAGACTGGGAGCGACCAACTAAGAGAGCAATAATGGCCATAATCATGCAGAGCGACAAAACATCATTAATTAAAGCATAAAGTGATACTACAAGTTTAAAACTAAAGGATCATAAAGGCTATGGTGACTTGGGATAGCCATAACATGGTGTGAGCATGTGCCAAGTCAACCCAAATAAAGCATCAAAGGAGAATACCACAATACTATGCTTTAATATGCTAAAACAACGCATGATTCTTCAAAGGCACATTAAGCAATCTCAATTGTTTATAATATGTCATGCTACAACAAAGAATACTAAGCATAAAACCAAAACAATATCAAGCATGGCATGACAAAGCATAGGCCATAGTCAAAAACACACTCTCTTTACCACTTAAGCATGAACTTTTCCTACTCTTTTCCAATCCAAACCAAACTATTTGAAAACCAATGCATGAAAGAGGGGTTCCAACCAATTTATTCAGCAAACTAATAAAACAAAGCAAACGAATAACCAAAACGAAAACAAAAAAGAAGACGCTCCAAGAACAACACAACTCTGCATGAAACAATAAAAATGAAGTGTTTGGAAGAAACCTGGAATTTTTATTGATGAAGAAGGGGATTCCTTGGGCATCCCCAAGCTTTGACGTTTGTACTTCTTGGATATTTCTTGGGGTGACACGCATGGCATCCCCAAGCTTGAGCTTTAGTCCATCCTTCATCTTATTACTCATTCCTTCCATACACCTGAAATTTTTCCTTCATACAAAACTTCACATAATCTTTATTAGCAACATTAGTGTACTCAAGATAATAAGTCTTTGGGTTCAGTTCCAACACCAATAAAACTTCCACTAAAACACAAGCTACTGTAGCACTTTCCTCAAAAATCTCAATTCCCCAAAAGAACTCAAAAAGGAACCAACTAGAAGCAAATGCAAATAAAGGCAGAAATCTGTCAAAACAGACCAGCAGGTAAAGGTCTCTTTTTTTGAAGACCTTCTGTTGCTCAAATCAAAAATTGTTGAACTAACGAAAGTTAGATAACAACCTGGGGAAGAAGCACAAAAATTCACGCCTCAAAAGGACGTACAGAGATTTTACACGAATCTTTACAGTGAAGCACAGAAATCTGTTTCGGCACAGGAACTTTTCCAACCATTACTTATCTCTCATTAGAGGTTACTCTTGGCACAAAAAGCAAATAAAAAGGATAAGGAGCGTTTATTACTGAAGTAATAACTTCCAAGACTCATCTAAAACTTTTGGGTTATCTCCCAATAAGTACTTTTTTAACGCCTTTAAGTTAGGCATGATAGTTTGAGAGAATGCTCACATAAAAAAATATGAATTGAAGTAAATGAGAGCATCAAGAAGCAAATTAAAAACACATTTAAGTCTAACCCACTTCCTATGCATAGGAATCTTGTATGCAAATAAATTTGCAAAGAACAAAGTGACAGGCATAGGAAGATAAAACAAGAATAACTTCAAAACTTTCAGCACATAGAGAGGTGTTTCAATACCATGAAAACTTCTACAACCATATTTTCCTCTCTCGCAATAATTTTCAGTAGCCTCATGAATAAACTCAACAATATAACTATCACATAAAGCATGCTTTTCATGTTCTACAAAAACATAATTTTTATCAAGCTCAAAAATAGTGGGATTAAAACCTTCAAACCCACTTTTAACAATTCTATAACACGATGACTGATCATTCAATATAGGACCATCGTCTAGAGCTTTATCATAAACAATTTCTAAGCAAAACTCTTTTAGTACCATGCATCTCGAAGTTAGGCACAAATAAAGGATTATCACAGATAACATGAGCATAACATTCATCCTCCTTTGGTAAGCATGGGGGACAATCAAATAATGTAAGGGATAAAGAGTTACTCTCATTAGAAGGTAGGCATGGGTACCTAATCCATTCTTCCTCCTTTTGTTCATCACTCTCCTCCTCTTTTTCATCTAATGAGCTCTCAAGTTCATCAATTTCTTCTTCCATAAGATCCTGCAAGGCATTAGTCTCTTCCATTTGTGGAAAGCATCTATTAATATATTCAAGAATATAGCCATTTTCTTCCTTGTAATTATCAAAGCAAAATTTAAGTATTTCATAAACCTCATATTTATAAGGTGAATCATCAATATTTTCAAGCAAACTAGCAAGTTCAAATGCACCCTTCCAAGCAATAAATTCCTCAATTTGTTCCACATCATAAAAGTCATAATTTCCCTTAACATAAGAAGATATGGTAACATCATCATTATACTCACATTGAAAAGGGAGGTGTTTGTACCTCCTACAGCAACAAGATTTATCAAAGCAATAAGTAACATTATAAGTAGAGCACATGTTTATAGCAATGGTATACAATTTATCAATTTGTTCCCATAAGTGTTTCCCTTTTTGTGACAAGCGGTGTTCCTTATAATAATATTTTTGTTCTTCCATGAACCCACCTTGCCAATAAGATCAGTTTCAAAGGAACCAACCATTGATAGAAAGCATGATAAAGCAAGACAATAACAGACCAACGAAAATAACAACTAGAGTATGAACTAATTTTTTTGTATTTTTGATAAAGAAACAAGCAAACAAGGCGGAAATAAACTAAGCTTGAACAATAGTGATTCCAAGTGGACTTGATAAATAAAGCTATGCTCCCCGGCAACAGCGCAAGAAAATAGTCTTGATGACCCACAAGTATAGGGGGTGTATTATAGTATTTTCGAGGGAAGTGAAACCCAATTTATTGATTCGACACAAGGGGAGCCTAAGAATATTTATAAGCCTTAACAACTAAGTTGTCAATTCAGCTGCACCTGGAAACAATCTTGCTCACAGCAGTTTATCAGTAGCAACAATTTTGTAGTAGGAATAGTAAAGTAATAGCAGTAGTAAAAGTAAAGACAGTAGTGACAATTGAAGTAAATAGTAGGATTAAAGCGCGGTAGGCATAGGGATGGATGGACGGGCGTTGCATGGACAATACAATTCATATGGCAATCAAGACGTAGGGCATTTGCAGATAAATAAGATAAAGCATCCAAGTACTAAATAATCATAGGCATGTGTTGCATATATAGTCATACGTGCTTGCAATGAGAACTTGCACAACATGTTTTGTCACGCCGACCCGTTTGCGGGGCCTCAAGGGAACTACTGGCAATTAAGGTGCTCCTTTTAATAGAGCACCGGAGAAAAGCATTAACACTCCGTGAACATATGTGATCCTCACATCAAAGCCATTCCCTCCGGTTATACCAATTTCTGTCACTTCGGGGCCTTTGGTTCCGGACAACAACGTGTGTATACAACTTGCAGGTAAGACCAAAAACAGTACTATCATAATGAATCAATAAGATGTTAAGATCTGAAATCATGGCACTCGAGCCCTAGTGATAAGCATTAAGCATAACAAGTTGCAACAAAGTCAAAAAGCACTAATAGTAGATACTAGGCACCATGCCGTAACAATCCGATGCCATTACTTGAATGATCTCATACAATCCCTACCATCCCCATAACCTACAACGGGGGATTACTCACTCATAGATGGGGGAAACATGGATGGTCGATGGAGAAGCGATGGTGATGATGATGGCGATGATCTCGTCCAATTCCCTGTCCCGCTAGAGTGCCAGAAAGGAATTTCTGGTTCCGAATCGCGGAATCTGGTGGTGGCGGCGCAGCGGAACTGTTTCTGGAAAAACGTCGAACCCCCTAGGTCTTTACGTCAGGAGGCAACTTATAGGCGAAGAGGGAGGCCGAGAGGGTGCCTAGGGAGGCCAGACCACCCCCTGGCGCGTCCAGGTGGTGTGGCCGGGCCCTAGCCCCTCTCCGTCTCGTATTCTGGCTCCTAGTATCCCTCGGTGAAAAACTGACTTTGGCTTTTGTCCCGTCCAATTCCAAGAATATTCATTTTCTGACATTCCTGGAACCAAAAACAGCAGAAAATAGGCAGCTGGCACTGTGGTTCTTATTAATTGGTTAGTCCAAGAAATCATATGAAAAGTACTCTAAAGTATGGCCAAAACATAAGAAAGTAGATAAAACCAAGCATGGAACATCAAAAATTATGGATACGTTTGCAACGTATCCACTATCACGGATTTTATAACTTCTAGTCATTTTATGGAGTCAGGGCCCATCATCGCTTCTTTGCATGCAATCGATTCATCATTGTCAAAACGATGCATACGGTTCAAATAGGGAATCTAATCTCCGAGATCACAACCTTTGTAATCACGAGAGCCATGAGCATTGTGGCCGCCTCTAGGACACTTCCCGGCGTTGTGCTACTTAGCACATGTTGCTTAGGTTCATCAACCTAATCAAAGTTCTATTGTCCTCCCACTTAACTTTTGCAAAAAATCCTTTCTCAAGAAACTTGACGTTCAAAGTGACAAACTCTTTTGTCTTCAGTGTTATGGAGGAATACCCAACTGTTGCTTTGGGATAACCTACAAAGATGTGCTTACCCGACTTTGATTGTAAACATTTTACTTATGCCAAGCATACAAAATTTCAGAAAAGACAACTCAGGTTTTATCCCAAACCATAACTTATATGGTGTCATTTCTACGGATCACGATGGTGCTCTTTTCAGTGTAAAAGTGGTAGTCTCTAAAGCTTTAATCCTTAAAACATAATGGCAGTTTTATAAAAGACACCTTTGACCTTACCATGTAAAACAAGGTTCGATTTGATCTCTCAAACATACCATACTCCTATGGTTTATCGAGAAATGCAAATCCATGGAACAATTCCTCAAAACTTAGGTGTTTTGCTAAACATCTAACTGAAATATCATCCTTTATGATCGAATCATAAATTCTTTTTTTTTGTCGTTACAATGATTTTCCACTTCATCTTGAAATTCTTTGAATAATTTTCAAATGTTTCGTACTTCTTCCTTATTAAGTAAATATACAAATATATTCACTCAAATTTTTGGAGAAAGCAAATGAAGTCAAAAGATCCACCGCACATGGCTACATATAATGGACTATATACATCAACATGTACAATATCCAATAAGTTAGTCATCCGTTCCTCTTTGGCCTATGAATAGAGTTTCAATTATCTCTAGGAAAGTCTCACAAGCATCAATTGATCAAAATCAAAGATTCCAAAAATCCATCAACATGGAGTTTCTTCATGTTTTCTTTCCAATATAATTTAAACGGCGATGTCACTTCCTAAGTGATCTTTCAATCGTTTGTCTTGCGACATTTTAGCATTAGTTTAATGGACGTGATTTCTCCAACTAGACTTGTAGAAGTTCATCCATCTTCTATGGAATACGGTAATTATTTGAACAACCATTATTCTCATAATATCGGAACAAAATAACAATTATTTAAACAAATCTTGAAGGCAGGTTTTCATGTTAACGAGAAACACAATAACACTTTATTTGTTTTTGATGAACATCATCACATATTCTTTTGTGAGTTACTTAGGACGTTGTAGTTCATGAATTGTGTTCCTTTGTGTGACATTTCACACCAACCAATTCCGTATCCAATACCTAAGAACCACATTGTTTAACAAGCAAAGAATACAGCCATAACATGTATATCCTCTATATACCTAAGCTTGACATTTCCAGTCTTTTCTTTTCTGCCAAATATTTTATATATTCTCTTTCAACATTTCTTTTTCTTTTAAAAGAATCTATCAACATCAATAGTGACGCCATACACATGACACATAGACCAAAGCATGTATAGACAAATACTAATACCTTTGGACTTGAACTTTGAAGTTGATCACCATCATCAAATATTTGGCATTCTTTCAAAAATCCATTCTTTAGTAATCTTTTAGTGTAGTAAAAAATTTACCTACATCTTCTATTCATCCTTATCATGACCAAGCTAGTATAGCCTATCAGGATGAATCACGAGTATAATGTTAGTTCCCGAAACCTTTTGGGAGATCCGGATGCCTAGCATCTCCATCCTTCACAAATTCCCATACAATATGAGAACATGTATATTGCTAAATTATACTCTATCATATTGCAACCAAAAACACTGTTTCAGATATCACAATATCTTCCACACATGATGGTTTCTGAAACAATTCTTTCAGCTCCTAGATAACCTTGATATTAAAAAAATTGAATATCAAGAATCATGGAGGCTAGCATGATACTTAGATACTAACACCGGATTTGTTACTCTTGATTCAATACTATTTATTGAATTTCACGGAGTAAGTGAGGTTTTTGCTAAAAGTTTGCAATAGTACTTTAAACATTAGATTGGCACTCATAACAATACGATATCAGTTTGTAAAGTAAATATCCAGAATTATATAGTTCTATTATCTCAATTATAACTAAGTATAAGGTAGTAAACAGATGCCAATGACTACAACAAACAATGCAAATTCACTTTGATTCAGTTTATGAGAAATCCGAGTTCAACTCTAATCATATTACTATATGAACTCCCACTCAAAAACAACATCCCTCGTGTCTTTTTGGTGATTACATGAACCAAATCCACTACACCAAGTCCGATCATCACGTGAGTCTGTGTAGCTTCAAAGGCCAGCATCTATATGGGCATCATATCTACCATATGACTCATGCTTAACATTTCGATTTGTGTTCCAAGGCCATGTCTGTACATGCTAGGCTGGCCAAGTAAGAACCTTAGTACTCGCGTGTGTAAAACTGTCTTACACCTGTTGTATGAAAGCGTAGAGTCGAGTACACCCGATCATCACGTGATGTATCGGAACACAATCCATAGAACGATGCATACTTAAGGAAGAACACATTTTTATCTTGATATCTAAAAGAGGGATCATCTTATAATCCTACTAAAACACCAAACAAGCAATATAAGATGCAAACATCACATGTGTAAAGTGAAATGATATGGTTCTTGCACTTGATCACTATCATGTGCATATCAACTATGCCAAGGTCTATGGAACTTACATGTTAGGTGTGTTGTAAGAGTATCAACTATACATCAACTTACAACATTACCATATCATGACACTAGCCCAACAACAATCTAAACTAGACGCTTCTAATTTATCAATTGCAAGTTTTACGTGGCTTAGGGCTTTCGAAGATAGAACCGTTCATACCCACGAACATGGAACCACAACGAGGATAACCAAATTATTAGAAACTCATTGTAAATTAGATATTGACTATAGTAGGAGAGACAAACACCCGCTAGACACTAGTGTTGGAATAGGTCTCATCTGCGAGGACATGTAAAGTTAGTCCGGGCCGCTTCATCCCACTATGCCACTAATATCCAAAATACATATAAGATGCAATAAAATGATTATCAGCGCCCACATACTCATGTGTATTCTACCCGTGCAAAGCATCTACGCATAGATCCGGCTTGGATACTAGTGTTGGGTTCGCAACATAGAAAACAAAAAAATTCCTACGATGGGAACTATTATACACCAAGATCTATCTACTAGATTCAAGCAACGGGTGGATATACATCCATAGATAACATACCCTCGAAGAATAACAAAGCTTTGTTAACGAGATGGAACTCGTGGATGATGTAGTCGAACGCTTGTCGATCTCAAGATCATGCGGAAGTCCTAGCACCTCAAATCAACAACGCATCTATCCTCGACACACGTTCAGGCCACCGAACAACCTCCACATCCTCGCACCAGCGATGCAGCGGAAGCAGCAACTCCTTCCAGATGAAATGCCACCGGGAACATGTATCTCGCTAATCCGAGACCATGGGGGAATAATTCTAGAGGGGAGAGAGATCCTTCACAAGGAGGTGTGAGTGAGAAGGAGTGAGAGGAGGGACTTTTATAGGAGGAGGGGGTGCCCCTCGCCATGGCCGGTGCCCCATGGAGGTGTCCCTTCACCTCCCTCATTCATGTGGTGGTAACCCCTCCGCATAAATATGCCCCTTCACATTCTCTATTAAAGTCTCCACTTTAAATGCACTGAATTTCTCCAAATTTAATGCTCTTTCATTTAATAAAACTCTTTTATTAATTTTATTCAGAATTTTGTTAATTACTTTAATTAACAAACATTGACATAAAACCCCCTGCAACATTTCAATATCACATGCAGAACCAATTTTAGCAATTTCACCCGAAACAATTTCGGTGTCCATTGAAATAATTCCAGCGCTTTGCAATTCTTTCATGTAGAAAATATTTTCTCTAATTTGTGTTTGGCAACCCTTAAGTGTGTCACCCTACGGTTCGCGAATAATGAAGACATGATCGAGACCCCTCTCAGATCAATAGTCAGAAGCGGGACCTTGAGATCCATACTGACACCCACACATTCAACGATGACTTCTATGATCGAGAGAAGCTTTAATGATAGTAACTAAATCCCTTTGTCTTATGATATATTACATGTTAGAGATTTGATCATGAGTATCTCAATACTTAGTTTGATCTTGTTACCGACATGCACTCTTTTCTCGTTCCCATGATATAACATCCTAGTGATCACATCACTTGCTTGCAAGCTATCTTAATGTGATATCACCGAGAGGGCCCAGAGTATATCTATCCGTCATCGGGATTGACAAATTCCACTCTTGTTCCATGAGCCTCAACATAACACCTTTGGAATATCCGAACCCATCTTTATAGTCACCTTGTTACGGTGTGATGTTTGATGTTATCAAAGTATTCCACCGATGTTAGCAATTAACATGATCTAATGGTCTAAGGATAAAGATTACTTCGTATGATGCTATAGCAATATAAACATAATTACTTTGATAGTAATGCTATACTTCCGATGATGTGGCCTTGTTATTAACAACATCCAGTGTGCATGATTAGGAAACCATGATAATCTTGTTAATCAATGAGCTAGTTTATATGAGAGGCATTACTAGGAACCTTGTATTTTGTTTATTAAACACACATGTATTAACGTTTCCAATTAATACAATTATATCATGTAAAATAAACTTTTATCATAAACATGGAATACGATAATAACAACTTTATTATTGCCTCTCGGGCATCTTCAATTTTCCCTTTTTAGGTCCTTGTTGTAAAATGTACACACACCATCCATGTAAAATTCTAACCAAAAAGTGTAAGTCGTAAAATTTAAATGAATTTAAGCTTACTTATCAATGAGTTTGAACATTCTTGGATTTCAAGCCGAACGACCAAGGTGAAGGCCATATCAACATCATAATTTATGTTGATGATACCATGTCAGATAATTTGCATGCCGACATATTTGAACATATTTTGAAAACAATCGAGAGGAAGTAGTATGAAGAGTTTGGCATAGATTAGCTGATCTCTCGAGAAGGTGCTGAAGCAAAAAAATCTCCTTTTAGGGTCCTTTCTACTAAATGTATGAACCTCGATGTAATTTTCTATTTTTAGGTCCTTGATGTAAAATGTACTCCCACCGACCATGTACAATGCTAACCTAAAAGTGAGTGGTGAAATTTAAACGAATTTAAACTTAGTTATCAATGAGTATGAACATTCTTGGATTTCAAGCCGAATGACCACAAGGTCAAGGCCATATATCTACATCATACTTTATGATGATGATCCCATATCCAAAAATTTGCATGGCTACATATTTGGCCATATTTTGAAACAATCGAAGAGGAAGTGGTATAAATTGTATGGCTCGATTAGCTGCTCTCTCGAGAAGGAGCCGAACCTGACTGTTTACCTTGCTTAATTTTAGAGTGGTTTGTGCTAAATATATGGACCTCGATGTAATTTTCCCTTTTTTAGGTTCTTGATGTAAAATGTATTTCCACTGCCTGTGTAAAATATTAACCTAAAAGTGTAAGTGGTGAAATTTAGATGAATTTAAGCATAGTTGTCAACGAGTATGAAAATATCTTGGATTTCAAGCCGAACAACCACAAGGTCAAGGCCATATCTCTACATCATACTCTATGTTGATGATCTCATATCCAAGAATTTGCATGGCGATTGATTCGGTCAGATTTTGAAAACAATCGAAGAGGAAGTAGTATGAAATGTATAGCTTGATCAGCTACTCTCTCGAGAAGGAGCCGAACCTAACTACTTTCTTTGTGCAATTTTAGGGTCCTTTGTGCTAAATGTATGGACCTCGATCTAATTTACCCTTTTTAGGTCCTTGATGTAAAATGTACTCCCACCCACCCTGTAAAATGTTAACCTAAAAGTAAGTGTTGAAATTTAAACGAATTTAAGCATAGTTGTCAATGAGTATGGACATTCTTGGATATCAAGCCGAACGACCACAAGGTCAGGCCATATCTCTACATCATACTTTATGCTGATGATCCCATATCCAAGAATTTACATGGCGACAGATTTGGCCATATTTTGAAAAAAATAAAGAGGAAGTAGTACGAAAAGTGTGGCTCGATCAGCTGCTCTCTCGAGAAGGAGCCGAACCCGACTATTTTCTTTGCGCAATTTTATGGTCCTTTGTGCTAAATGTATGGACCTCAATGTAATTTCCCCTTTTTTATGTCCTTGTTGTAAAATGTACCCCCACCATCCGTGTAAACTTCTAACCAAAAAGTGTAAGTTGTGAAATTTAAACGAATTTAAGCTTATTTGTCAACGAGTATGAATATTCTTGGACTTCAAGACGAACGACCACAAGTTCAAGGCCATATCAACATTATTATTTATGTTGATGACCCCATATCAGAAAATTTGCATGGCAACAGATTTGCCCATATTTTGAAACAATAGAAGAGGAAGTAGTATGAAGAGTTTGCCTCAGATCAACTAATCTCTCGAGAAGGATCCAAACCAGAAAGTTTTCCTTTTAGGGTCCTTTATGCTAAATGTATAGACCTCGATGTAATTTTCCCTTTTTAGGTTCTTGATGTAAAATATACTCTGACCGACCATGAAAAATGTTAACCTAACAGTAAGTGAAGTTTAAACGAATTTAAGATTAGTTATCAACGAGTATGAACATTCTTGGATTTCAAGCCGAACGACCATAAGGTCAAGGCCATATCTCTATATCATACCTTATGTTGATGATCCCATATCCAAGAATTTGCATGGCGACAGATTTGGGCATATTTTGAAAACAATCGAAGAGGAAGTAGTATGAAACGTATGGCTCGATCAACTCCTCTCTCGAGAAGGAGCAGAACCCGACTATTTTCATTTCTCATTTTAGGGTCATTTGTGCTAAATCTATGGATCTCGATGTAATTTATCATTTTTAGGTCCTTGATGTAAAATGTACTCCCACCGACCGTGTAAAATGTTAACCCTAAAAGTAAGTGTTGAAATTTAAACGAATTTAAGTTTAGTCGTCAATGAGTATGGACATTCTTGGATATTAATCCGAACGACCACAAGGTCAAGGCCATATCTCTACATCATACTTTATACTGATGATCCCATATCGAAGAATTTGCATGACGACAGATTTGGCCATATTTTGAACACAATGGAAGAGAAAGTAGTACGAAACGTATGGCTCGATCAGCTGCTCTCTCGAGAAGGAGCCAAACCCGACTATTTTCTTTGCGCAATTTTAGCGTCCTTTGTGCTAAATAATGGACCTCAATATAATTTTCCCTTTTTATGTCCTTGATGTAAAATGTACTCCCACTATCCTTGTTAAATTCTAATCAAAAAATGTAAGTGGTGAAATTTAAACGAAATTAAGCTTACTTGTCAACGTGTATGAATATTCTTGGATTTCAAGCCGAACGACCAAGGTCAAAGCCATATCAACATCATACTTTATGCTCACGATCCTATGTCAGAGAATTTGCATGGCAACAGATTTGGCCATAATTTGAAGGGTATCGAAGAGGAAGTAGTATGAAGAGTTTAACTCAGATCAGCTAATCTCTCGAGAAGGATCCAAGGCAGAAAGTTTTTCCTTTTAGGGTCCTTTGTGCCAAATGTATGGACGTCGATGTAATTTTTCCTCTTTTTAGGTTCTTGATGTAAAATATACTCTGGCCGGCCGTGAAAATGTTAACCTAAAAGTAAGTGAAGTTTAAAAGAATGTAATATTAGTTGTCAACGAGTATGAATATTCTTGGATTTCAAGCCGAACGACCACAAGGTCAAGGCCATATCTCTACATTATACTTTATGCTGATGATCACATATCCAGGAATTTGCATGGCGATACATTTGGCCATATTTTGGAAACTATCGAAGAGGAAGTAGTATGAAACGTATGGCTCGATCAACTCCTCTCTCGAGAAGGACCCGAAGCCGACTATTTTCATTTCTCAATTTTAGGGTCCTTTGTGCTCAATGTATGGTCCTCGATGTAATTTCCCCTTTTTAAGTCCTTGATGTAAAATGTACTCCCATTGACCGTGTAAAATGTTAACCTAAAAGTAAGTGGTGAAATTTAAACGAATTTTAGCTCAGTTGTCAACGAGTGTGGACATTCTTGGATATCAAGCCGAACGACCACATGGTCAAGGCCATATCTCTACATCATACTTTATACTGATGATCCCATGTCTAAGAATTTGCATGGCGACAGATTTGGCCATATTTTGAAAACAATCAAAGAGGAAGTAGTATGAAATGTATGGCTTGATTAGCTGCTCTCTCAAGAAGGAGCCGAACCCGACTATTTTCTTTGCGCAATTTTAGGGTCATTTGTACTAAATGGGGACCTCAATGTAATTTCCCCTTTTTAGGTACTTGATGTAAAATGTACTCCCACCATCCGTGTAAAATTCTAACCAAAAAGTGTAAACAGTGAAATTTAAACGAATTTAAGCTTACTTGTCAACGAGTATGAACATTCTTGGATTTTAAGCGGAACGACCAAGGTCAAAGCCATATCAACATCATACTTTATCCTCATGATCCCATGTCAGTGAATTTGCATGGCAACAGATTTGGCCAAAATTTGAAAACAATCGAAGAGGAAGTACTATGAAGAGTTTGGCTCAGGTCAGCTGATCTCTCGAGAAGGAGCCGAACAAGAAAGTTTTCTTTTTAGGATCCTTTGTGCTAAATGTATGGACCTCAATGTAAGTTTCTCTATTTTAAGGTCCTTGATGTAAAATTTACTCTGACCGACCGTGTAAAATTCCAACCTATAAGTAAGTAGTGATATTTAAACGAATTTTAGATTCGTTGTCAACAAGTATGAACTTTCTTAGATTTCAAGCCGAACGACCACAAGGTTAAGGCCATATCTCTACATCATACTTTATGCTGATGATCCCATATCTAAGAATTTTCATGGAAACAGATTTGGCCATATTTTGAAAACAATCAAAGTGGAAGTAGTATGAAATGTATAGCTTGATCAGCTGCTCTCTCGAGAAGGAGCCGAACCCGACTATTTTCTTTGATCAATTTTAGAGTCCTTTGTAGACCTTGATGTAATTTCTCCATTTTTAGGTCCTTGATGTAAAATGTACTCCCACTGACCGTTTAAAATGTTAATCTAAAAGTAAGTTTTGAATTTTAAACGAATTTAAGCTTAGTTGTCAACGAGTATGGATATTCTTGAATATCAATCCGAACGACCACAAGGTCAAGGCCATATCTCTACATCATACTTTATACTGATGATCCCATATCCAAGAATTTGCAAGGCGACATATTTGGCCATATTTTGAAAACAATGGAAGAGTAAATAGTACGAAACGTATGGCTCGATGAGCTTCTCTCCCGAGAAGGAGCTGAACCCGACTATTTTCTTTGTTAAATTTTAGGGTCCTTTGTAATAAATATATGGATATCGATGTAATTTCTCATTTTTAGGCCCTTGATGTAAAATGTATTCCCACCGACCATGTAAAATATTAACCTAAAAGTAAGTGTTGAAATTTAAACGAATTTAAGTTTAGTTGTCAATGAGTATGGATATTCTTGGATATCAATCCGAACGACCACAAGGTCAAGGCCATATCTCTACATAATACTTTATACTGATGATCCCATATCGAAGAATTTGCATGACGACAGATTTGGCCATATTTTAAAAACAATGGAAGAGAAAGTAGTACGAAACGTATGGCTCGATCAGCTGCTCTCTCGAGAAGGAGCCAAACCCGACTATTTTCTTTGCGTAATTTTAGCGTCCTTTGTGCTAAATAATGGACCTCAATGTAATTTTCCCTTTTTTATGTCCTTGATGTAAAATATACTCCCACTATCCTTGTAAAATTCTAATCAAAAAATGTAAGTGGTGAAATTTAAACGAAATTAAGCTTACTTGTCAACGTGTATGAATATTCTTGGATTTCAAGCCGAACGACCAAGGTCAAAGCCATATCAACATCATACTTTATGCTCACGATCCTATGTCAGAGAATTTGCATGGCAACAGATTTGGCCATAATTTGAAGGATATCAAAGAGGAAGTAGTATGAAGAGTTTAACTCAGATCAGCTGATCTCTCGAGAAGGAGCCAAGGTAGAAAGTTTTTCCTTTTAGGGTCCTTTGTGCCAAATGTATGGACGTCGATGTAATTTTTCCTCTTTTTAGGTCCTTGATGTTAAATGTACTCTGACCGGCCGTGTAAAATTCTAACCTAAAAGTAAGTGATAGAATTTAAACAAATTTAAGCTTAGTTGTCAACGAGTATGAACTTTTTTGGATTTCAAGCCGAATGACCACAAGTCATGGCCATATCTCTACATCATACTTTATGTTGATTGATCCCATATCCAAGAATTGGCATGGCGATAGATTTGGCCATATTTTAAAAACAATCGAAGAGAAAGTAGTATTAAATATATGGCTTGATCAGCTTCTCTCTCGAGAAGGAGCCGAATTCGACTGTTTTCTTTGCTCAACTTTAGGGTTCTTTGTGCTAAATGTATGAATATCGATGTAATTTCCCCTTTTTTTAGGTCTTTGATGTAAACTGTACTCGCACCGACCGTGTAAAATGCTAACCTAAAAGTAAGTGGTGAAATTTAAATGAATTTAAGCTTAGTTGTCAACGAGTATGAACATTTTTGGATTTCAAGCCGAACGACCACAAGGTCAAGGCCATATCTCTACATCATACTTTTTTCGACCATGGAAACCGTTGGGGAGGCACCTACGGTATGATTTTTATAAATAAGAAGGCCTCAAAAGAGGAGAAAAATACAAATATTTAATAGAGCTATATAAATAAACTAGAAAAAGAAAAAAAAAGGTAGAAGCACTTATCAAAATAAATCTATCCAAGTAGATAGTGCAGTTCTATGTCCTGGCTTGACTCTATGGACAACTAGACCAATATCATGTTTAAAAATTGCCTTCGAAGTCTGAATCGATTCTTGCTTCCTTTCAAATATTTTCCCATTTCTGATCTTCCATATTCCCCACAAGGCGCATGTGGAAACTTAAAAAAAATGGTCCCAAGAAGCTTTGCTTGCCCCCATCAAACATGTCAGCCATGCTGGGACCAGAGTTCCAAGCTATGCCAAGTTTTTGCCTTACTTTTGTCGCAAAAGAACAATTGAAGAAGAGTTGCTCTCTCATTTCTCTAACATGAGAAGTACATATTGCACTATTCAGACCTGATTGCAGGCACCAATGTCGACTCTCCATCATGTCCCTAGTGTTTAGTCGATCGACTAGGAACAAACACACAAAGATTTTTTTGTTTGTGTAAGATTTTGCTTTTCCACAACTTTCTGTAGATAGGAGATACCTCAAGACTAGCAAACATAAAGTTGTAGAAAGCTTTGGACAAAAATATCCCATCGTGCATGACAAAGTACCAAGCATCAGTATTTGAGCTATTTTGCAGGATTAACCGTAGTGGCAGGACAATCTCAGTAATCTGCTGCAGCTCAGACCACGCTTGTTCAGAAACAGGTATAGCAAAGTGAAGGGCCATATGTTCAATGCTATCACAACTCGGCATTGTTTAGAGGGAGATGTCCGAGTCAATCGCGAAAGAATAAATTCTAGGAAACTTCAGTTCTAGAAGATTATCTCTCCAACTATCTTTCCAGAATAGAACAGTTGCACCATTTCCAGGTGAGCAGCGAGCAACCCCTCTGAACATCGTCATGAGCTTGCACACATCATGCCACCAGAATGAACCCACCGGTCATGTGGCTTGTGGCACCGAGTTTTGGTAATAATCTTGCCACACCATGCTCACCCAGGGAGTATCATGGTGGCTGAAAAACTTGAACAAATGCTTCATGAGCAGAGCATCATTCTGAATTTCAAGGTTGACCACACCATGCCCACCTTTCTCTTTCGGTTTGCAGACCATCTCCCACGCAGCTAGTGCATTGTGCTTATCTCTGTCTTTCTTATCCCCTAAGCAGTGGCGTCTAGCACGGCTCACAGCCTTCAGCATAGTTTTATTTAGTTTCACAATGCACATAAATATGGTAGGCAGCGAAGAAAGTACAGAGTTAACAAAAGTCAGCCTGCCACCATAATTTAGGAATCTAGAACACGCATTAAGCCTTCTCTCAACACTGTCGGTTAAAGGAGAAAGGTCTAGCACAGTTGGTATGGTGGTTCCCAACGGGAGGCCGAGATAAGTAAAAGGCATCTTCCCCATCGTGCATCCAAAAAATTCAGCAAGACACGTACCAAAACAAGGATCAATATTGATTGGTACCAGGCAAGATTTGTGAAAGCTAACTTTTAAACCAGTGGATTTTTGAAAGTGATGCAGAGTTGATTTCAGGACAGCAAGGTGCTCAAAGCTAGTTTCCATGAATAAAAGTGTATCGTTGGCATATTGCATGATTGGACAATCTTGACCTTCAAATTGAACCGGAGCAACCAATTTACCTTGGGAGTTAAGATCATTAACCACATCTTGTAGCAGCTCAGTGCCTTCCACAAATAATTATGGGGAAAGAGGATCGCCTTGTCGAACCCCTCTCTTACAGTTAATTTTTTTTTCTGGCACCCCATTGAGTAAGATAGCTGAAGTAGCTGTAGAAAGGGTGTTTTCAATCCAAGCTAACCATCTCTCGTTGAATCCTTTTTGCTTGAGCATTTGGAGAATTGCACAATGTTCAATAAGATCAAAAGCCTTTCTAAAATCCAGTTTCATAATAATCGTGCCTTTACCTGAATGCTTACAGTATTGCAGATATTCGAACGACCATGCGATATAGTCTTATATTGTCCTGGCCTTTATGAAACCGTACTGTTTTTTGTGAATCAAGTCCAAAATTCGATCCTGCAGTCTGTTTGCTAATATTTTGGTGAGCAACTTTAATGCCGAATTCAGTAGAGATATAGGTCGAAAGTCGTTTGGAGTTTCAGGTGCAGCCTTCTTTGGTATCAGAGTAATAATGGAATCGTTTATGCTCTAAAGAGAGATATTATTCTCATAGAACTCATGGCACAACTGGTAGAAATCATGCTTGATGATGGACCAACAGCTCTTCATAAAATTGCCATTAAAACCGTCTGGTCCCGGTGCCTTGTCCACTGGAAGAGAAGCAACGACCATATATATCTTTTGTTCACTAAAAGGAATAGAAAGGTCGACAAGATTTTCACCAGGTTGCACAAGTTGCATTACTTCCAAAGGTATAGCAGTCTGAAGTGACAAACCAAGTCTATCTTTGAAAGAATTCCACAAAAGTGCCGCCTTATTCGCATGATCAACGATCTGAGAGCCATCTTGCATGGTGAAGCGGGCGATATTATTTTAGCGATATCGCACTGTAGCCATAGAATGGAAGAATGAGGTGTTCTCGTCACCTAATTTTGCCCAGCGGATTGTGCATCTAGACTTCCACAGATCATGTTTACAGGCCAAGACATGGTTCAACTTGTTTTTAATAATATTTCGAAAATTCCATTCAGAAATGTGAAGCTCTCTATGTTCCTCTAACTCGTCCATCAAGAAGATGACCGAATTACAGTTTTCAATGATCGTGTCCATGTTGGAAATACTCCCTTTCCAATTTTCAGTGCCTTTCGCAACAGCTTGAATTTATGTGAAATCTTTTTTGCACCGCTGCCAGGGCAATCGAGTGACCAAATATTTGTGACAATCCTAAAAAAACCGGGCCTCCTTAACCAATAATTTTCAAACCGAAAAATTTCAGCTTTGGGTACTTTTGAGGTATTTTAACCACACAGGGTATATGATCAGAAACTGGCCGAGAAAGCGAATGAACTTGAGTGTTGGGCAAGTGACCATCCAAATTGGGGTTGTGAAGAACCAATCAAGCTGTTTTAAAAGAGGATCAGACTGAATATTGCTCCATGTGAAGGCACGGCCTTTAATGGGAATCTCAACCAAACCTAAATGGCTTATTATCTGATTAAAGGTAAAAATGTCATTCATGTTAGCACCATACCTGTTACAGTTGTCAGGAGATCTGTAAAAGTTAAAGTCTCCAACAAAGAGCCAATGCTCACCATCCGGTATGTCCAAGTTCATTAGCCAAGCTACAAAATCAGACGTTCTAGGTTCTTCACACGGACCATAAACGTTAACTAACGTCCATGCAAAACCATCAGCAGTGGATATGGAATCGATGGCAACACCAAAATACTATGGCAGATGAAAAGAACCAGAAAAAAGCTTGCTATTCCACAACACCAAAAGACCAACAGAAGCTCCAACTGAAGGCACACAACCAAAGTGATCAAAACGCGAGGAGAAAATTTTCGAATATCAGAGCTATCAAAATATTGTTTCTTAGTCTATTGCAGGCACACAATAGAGGCCCCACTCTCTTCAATCTTATTACGGAGTACATGACATTTAGTCTCTGCATTAACACCACATATGTTCAAATTTAACACATTCTAGATACTATTTTTACTAGCAGGATAAGACTACATTACTGAAAGTAGATTGACACAGAAGCTGCTAGGCGCATGGACGAAGAAGCTTCTCTTTAGTAAGATCGGCTGGATCCACCTCGCACTGCTCCACACCAATCTGCTGCATCATCTTGACCTGCATCACTGCTGGTTTGGGCGCTAGAGGCACCTTGGAGGATTTCCTGCGAGTGTGCTGATTAGGGAGTGCCATTTCAATGTAACCATCTTTGTCGCTGTGCAAACCTCTGCGTAAACCACACGTGGAAAAAGGAGTAGCAGTGTTACCACATTTAGGATTAACGTACATATTAGCCAAAGTCGATGCTGGATCATATAACTGCTGAATAACATATTCCATATCATCTTCAGTACCAGTGTCATACTGAATGCAGCCCAATGCTCTCTCCGTGTCTTGTATAACATATATGCTCTGCTGGGCTTGGTCAGTTTGTTGGGTCCATGAAACATTGATCTGATCTATCACTTTTGTGTGCTCATATTCAACCTGAACCTCCGTGTCCAACAACTGTTGTTCTTTATATTCATGAACTGTAGACTGAAGCTGAACCATAGGGGGTGCATCTTCCTTGATGATCGGCTGGTTCAGGTGCACTTCTGTATGATTTTTAGGAATAGGCTCAACCGTAGCATGTACAATATTTGGAGCAGACGAACCCAAAGAGGATTCCACATTCGTATTCTGAATAGGCAAGGCCCAGCTCATTTTGTTGGAACTAGTGATCAGAGAATTTTTTGGCTCCAACACTAATTTTCCCTCAAAGAGCAGATAACCAGCTTCATTGAGAGGCAACTTAAGATGAATGATTTTTAGAAGGGCAGATGTTTTAGCATAGTCCTACAGTGAGGGTAGAACAAGCAACTTCTTCAGAACGGTCAAGATAATTTTATCCCTAAGATAAAAACTGAGCCAACCAAATGAAGTACTGTCCGACATCATTCCATTGGGAGAACTAGGACATTCAGTCAAAATAGTTTCAGTCACAACAGTTTCACCATTAGAAACATAGTAATGTTCAGTCAAACGTGGCACCCTATAATAGATGAAATTGCTAAGGAAGAGAATCATGGCAGTGAAATCATTGGCAGAGGGACCATGAGCAGCAGTATCAGAATGAATAATAGTAACATCCAAATTCTTCCCTTGGAGAAAAGAAACACCAATGGCAGAACGTGAAGCATCAGCAGCCGAAGATTCAGCCAAAGGGATGGTGTTTTATATTCAAAAAAATGGGATGGTGTTTGGAACAGACATATCTGGCACTTCCATCTCAACACCTAGACCACCAGCCTTCACAAACATCATCGGTGGTGAGGTAGATGAGGCAGGGGTAGCTAAATCCTCAATGGAATCAGAAGACGAATCGACCGGTGGGTACTTTACATCTGACAGTTTATTAGCGCCCTTTTTCACCCAAAGTTTCATACGTAAACAGTAGCGGCCGTAATGACCCTGATCTTTGCAGCGAAAGCACTGATTTTTCGGGAAAGAATGTTTTGTATGGCCAAGAACAGAACAGAACCCGCATAGCGGGTTAATAGGGCATTTCCTGACTATATGGCCAAAACCAAAACAGCCGAGGCACTTAATTTCATTTTTGCAGTCTCTCCACCCGTGGTCCAATTCTAAGCAACGGAAGCAGCACCCCTTGGGGCTAGAAAGGGAAGAATCAAGTAATAAACCCAATGGTCCAAAAACCTTCGTGGGCTAACGAGGTGCAAAGTTTTGAGATACCGGTATTGGAGCTGAAATATTCAAATTGTCAACCTCCTTAAAACTTGCGTGATTAAAGAGGAAATTAAATGGAGAATGATTTCCATTAGGGCAAAGAAGGAAACGGTCAATCAAAGAATTAATAGTGTCTGGTGTCGGTAGACCAAAAAAATTAAAGCGGGATTCAATATCATGATCTTCATATGTGGCCTGACGGTGATCTCGCACATGTTCAAGTAGAATTTTCGGGACAGGGAGGAAATCACCTGACCAGTTTCCCCAAAAAGCAGGCCCCAAAATCTCGGCTTGAAAGATGGGTCGTCAGTAGCTGTAGAGAAATTGCAATTCACCTAACCACATCAAAAGGCAAAACTAGACTGATTCGTCGGTGCATCCACCAAAGCAACCGGCTCCGACATATGCTTCTGATGAGTCTTCACCGGAACAGGCTTAAGATACTCCAGGTTTGTGCGAATAGCCAACGGACGACGAACCCCAGAACGATCAGGCAAGAGATCACTAGCAAGCCAAGCCATTGCAGCTGCAACCACTGAACTGATAGAGGAGACATCACCAGGGAACAGTGAAAAATGACAGACGAAATCTGGCCACACCCTATCCCGCAAACCATAAACAAAATGACCCACATGGTTGGAGGCAACTAAGAACCTGAACCTCTTATCACTAAGCTGATAAACTCTGAAGCCCAATCGATCACCACCCAAACAGCATTGGAGCACCAAACCAACCGTTTCTTGTGAGAGTCGGAAGCAAGCAGAGGAGAAAGAAACCACCAGAAAGAATTCTTTGGATCTCTGGGAGGGGGAGAAGAGGATGGTGGAATGGAATCGATGACGCACTTGTGCCTCGACCGCAAGACTAGGCGAGAAATCCCAGTGGAGAAGGCCTTCCATGGATGAATCAGGCTAGGCGCAATGGTTCACTTGCGGTGGGAGAGGAGAGCCATTTCTCTGAAGTTGGGTTGGCACAGTTTTCTATCCCTCCACAAATACTTTATGCTGGTGATCCCAGATCCAAGAATTTGCATGGCGGTAGATTTGGCCATATTTTGAAAACAATCAAAGAGGAAGTAGTATGAAGAGTATGGCTCGATCAGCTTCTCTCTCGAGAAGGAGCCGAACCCGACTATTTTCTTTGCTCAATTTTAGGGTCCTTTGTGCTAAATGTATGGATCTTGATGTAATTTCTCCTTTTTTAGGTTCCTGATGTAAAATGTACTCTCACCGACCGTGTAAACTTCTAACCTAAAAGTAAATGGTGAAATTTAAATAAATTTAAGCTTAGTTGTCAATGAGTATGAACATTATTTGATTCCAAGCCGAACGACCACATGGTCAATGCCATATCTCTACATCATGCTTTATGGTGATGATCCCATAACCAAGAATTTGCATGGCGACAGATTCGGCCATATTTTGAAAACAACTGAAGATGAAGCAGTATGAAACGTATGGCTCGATCAGCTACTCTCTCGAGAAGGAGCCGAACTCGAGTATTTTGTTTGCTCAATTTTAGTGCCCTTTGTGCTAAATGTATGGACCTCAATATAATTTTTCCTTTTTTAGGTCCTTGATATAAAATGTACTCCCACCATCCGTGTAAAATTCCAACCAAAAAGTATAAGTGGTGAAATTTAAACAAATTTAAGCTTACTTGTCAACGAGTATGAAGATTCTTGGATTCCAAGCCGAACGAACAAGGTCAAGGCCATATCAACATCATAATTTATGCTGATGATCCCATGTCAAAGAATTTGCATGCTGACAGATTTGGCCATATTTTGAAAACAATCAGAGAGGAAGTAGTATGAAGAGTTTGTCTCAGATCAGCTGATCTCTCGAGAAGGAGTCGAACTAGAAAGTTTTCCTTTTAGGGTCCTTTGTGCTAAATGTATGGATCTCGATATAATTTTCCCTTTTTTACGTCCTCGATATAAAATATACTCCCACCGACCGTGTAAAATGCTAATCTAAAAGTAAGTGGTGAAATTGAAATAAATTTAAGCTTAGTTATCAATGATTATGAACATTCTTGGATTTCAAGATGAACGACCACAAGGTCAAGGCCATATCTCTACATCATACTTTATGCTGATGATCCCATATCCAAGACTTTGTATGGCTACATATTTGGCCATATTTTAAAAACAATTAAAGAGGAAGTAGTATGAAACATATGGCTCGATCAGCCGCTCTCTCGAGAAGGAGCCAAACCTGATTGTTTTCTTTACATAATTTTAGGGGGGTTTGTGGTAAATATATGAACCTCGATATAATTTTCCCTTTTTAGGTCCTTAATGTAAAATGTACTTCCACCGCCCGTGTAAAATTCTAACCTAAAAGTATAAGTGGTGAAATTTAGACGATTTTAAGCTTACTTATCAACGACTACGAACTTTCTTATATTTCAAGCCGAGCGACCAAGGTAAAGGCCATATCAACATCATACTTTATTCTGATGATCCCATATGAAATTTTTTTGCATGGCGACTAATTTGGCCATATTTTGAAACAATCAATGAGGAAGTAAAATGAAGATTTTGGCTAAGATCAGCTTACCTCTCAAGAAGGAGCCAAATCAGAAATTTTTCCTTTTAGGGTCCTTTGTGCTAAATGTATGGATCTTGATATAATTTTCCCTTTTTTAGGTCCTTGATGTAAAATATACTCCCACTGACTATGTAAAATGTTAACCTAAAAGTAAGTGGTGAATTTAGACGAATTTAAGCTTAGTTGTCAACGTGTATAAACATTCTAGAGTTTCAAGACGAACAACCACAAGGTCAAGGTCATATCTCTACATCATACTTTATGCTGATGAACCCATATCCAAGAATTTGCATGGTGACAGGTTTGGTCATATTTTGAAAATAATTGAAGAGGAAGTAGTATGAAATGTATGGCTTGATCAGCTTCTCTCTCGAGCAGGAGCTAAACCTAGCTATTTTCTTTGCACAATTTTATTATCCTTTGTGCTAAATGTATGGACCTCGATGTAAATTCCCCTTTTTTAGGTCCTTGATATAAAATATACTCCCACAGACCGGCTAAAATGCTAACTTAAATGTAAGTGGTGAAATCTAAATGAATGTAAGCTTAGTTGTCAACCAGTATGAACATTCTTAGATTTCAAGACGAACGACCACAAGGTCAAGGCCATATCTCTACATCATACTTTATGCTGATGATCTCATATCCAAGAATTTGCATGGCGATAGATTTGGCTATATTTTGAAAATAATCGAAGAGGAACTAGTATGAAATGTATGGCTCGATCAGCTACTCTCTTGAGAAGGAGTCGAACCCAACTATTTTCTTTGCTTAATTTTATGGTTCTTTGTGCTAAATGTATGGACCTCAATGTAATTTTCCCTATTTAGGTCCTTGATGCAAAATGTACTCCCACCATCCGTGTAAAATTCTAACCAAAAACTATTAGTGGTGAAATTTAAACGAATTTCATCTTACTTGTCAACGAGTATAAACATTCTTGGATTTCAAGCCGAACAACCAAGGTCAAGGCCATATCAACATCATACTTTATGTTGATGATACATTGTTAGAGAATTTGCATGCCGACGGATTTGGCCATATTTTGAAAACAATCGGAGAGGAAGTAGTATGAAGAGTTTGGCTCAGATGAGGTGATCTTTCGAGAAGGAGCCGCACCTGAAAGTTTTCCTTTTAGGGTTCTTTGTGCTAAATATATGGACCTCGATGTAAATTTTGCTCTTTTTAGGTCCTTGATGTAAAATGTACTCTGACCGACCATTTAAAATTCTAACCTAAAAGTAAGTGGTGAAATTTAAACTAATTTAAGCTTAGTTTTCAACGTGTATATACTTTCTTGGATTTCAAGCTGAACTACCACAAGGTCAAAGCCATATCTCTACATCATACTTTATGCTGATGATCCCATATCCAAGAATTTGCATGGAAATAGATTTTGCCATATTTTTAAAACAACTGAAGAGGAAGTAGTATAAAATGTATGGCTCGGTCAGCTGCTCTATCGAGAAGGAGCCGAACTCGACTATTTTCTTTGCTCAATTTTAGGGTCCTTTGTGCTAAATGTATGGACCTCGATGTAATTTCCCCTTTTATAGGTCCTTGATATAAAATGTACTCCCACTGTCCGGCTAAAATGCTAACTTAAATGTAAGTGGTGAAATTTAAACGAATTTCAGCTTAGTTGTCAACGAGTATGAACATTCTTGGATTTCAAGACGAATGGCCACAAGGTCAAGGCCATATCTCTACATCATACTTTATGCTGATGATCCCATATCCAAGAATTTGAATGGCGAAAGATTTGTCCATATTTTGAAAATAATCAAAGAGAAACTAGTATGAAACGTATAGCTCGATCAACTGTTCTCTCGAGAAGGAGCTGAACCCGACTATTTTCTTTGTTCAATTTTAGGATCCTTTGTGCTAAATGTATGGACCTCAATGTAAATTTCCCTATTTAGGTCTTTGATGTAAAATGTGCTCCCACCATCCGTATAAAATTCTAACAAAAACCGTTAGTGGTGAAATTTAATCAAATTTAAGCTTACTTATCAACGAGTATAAACATTCTTGAATTTCAAGCCGAACAACAAAGGTCAAGGCCATATCAACATCATACTTTATGCTGATGATCCATTGTCAGAGAATTTGCATGCCGATGGATTTGGCCATATTTTGAAAACAATCGGAGAGGAAGTAGTATGAAAAGTTTGGCTCAGATGAGGTGATCTCTCGAGAAGGAGCCGAACCTAAAAGTTTTCGTTTTAGGGTTCTTTGTGCTAAATATATGGACCTCGATGTAGTTTTTGCTCTTTTTAGGTCCTTGATGTAAAATGTACTCTGACCGACCGCTTAAAATTCTAACCTAAAAGTAAGTGGTGAAATTTAAACTAATTTAAGCTTAGTTGTCAACGAGTATGAACTTTCTTGGATTTCAATCTGAATGACCACAAGGTCAAGGCCATATCTCTACATCATAATTTATGCTGATGATCCCATATCCAAGAATTTGCATGGCTACAGATTTGGCTATATTTTGAAAAGAATCTAAGAGGAAGTAGTATAAAACGTATGGCTCAATTAACTGCTCTCTCGAGAAGGAGCTAGACCTAACTGTTTTCCTTTCTTAATTTTAGGGGGTTTGTGCTAAATATATGAACCTCGATGCAATTTTCCATTTTTTATGTCCTTGATGTAAAATGTACTTCACCGCTCGTGTGAAATTCTAACCAAAAGTGTAAGTGGTGAAATTTATACGATTTTAAGCTTACTTGTCAACAACTATGAACATTCTTGGATTTCAAGCCGAACAACCAAGGTGAAGGCCATATCAACATCATACTTTTTGTGATGATCCCATATGAGAGAATTTGCATGGCGACAGATATGGCCATATTTTGAAAACAATCAAAGAGGAAGTAGTATGAAGAGTTTGGGTCAGATCAGCTGTTCTCTCGAGAAGGAGCCGATCCAAAAAATCTTCCGTTTAGGGTCCTTTGTGCTAAATGTATGGATCTCGATGTAATTTTCCATTTTTTAGGTCCTTGATGTAGAATATAATCCCACCGACCATGTAAAATACTAACCTAAAAGTAAGTGGTAAAATTTAAACGAATTTAAGCATAGTTGTCAACAAGTATGATTTTTTTTGGATTTCAAGCCGAATGACCACAAGGTCAAGGCCATATATCTACATCATACTTTATGTTGATGATCCCATATCCAAGAATCTGCATAGCGATAGATTCAACCATATTTTGAAAACAATCAAAGAGGAAGTAGTATGAGACGTATGGCTCGATCAGCTGATCTCTCGAGAAGGAGCCGAACCCGACTATTTTCTTTGCTCAATTTTAGGATCCTTTGTGCTAAATGTATGTACCTCAATATAATTTTCCCTTTTTTACATCGTTGATGTAAAATATACTCCCACCGCCCGTGTAAAATTCTAACCTAAAAGTAAGTGGTGAAATTGAAACGAATTTAAGAATAGTTGTCAGCGAGTACGAAAAATTCTTGGATTTCAAGATGAACGACCAAGGTCAAGGCCATATCTACATCATACTTTATTCTTATGATCGCATATCCAAGAATTTGCATGCCGACAAATTTGGCCATCTTTTGAAAACAATCGAAGATATTAAAAACAAAAAATAATCAATTTCAATTTTCCAAGTGACAGGAATTTATTTTCTGAAAATCAAGTAAGAAGAATTTATTTCCTTTTTCTGTTAAAAAAATAAAGAACGAGAAGAGACTATGTGCACAGAGGAGGCACAAAGAGCGCTATGAAGAGGAATTGAAGGAGGTTTGATGTCAGAGCAAAGTTGGGATGGGTTCCTAACACGAGGTACACGGTACAGTGATTAGAGCAAAAAATTGTGTTTTCTCTCTCCTTCACTTCCCAATCACCACCCACACCCAGGCTGGCTGATCTCTCCCTCGTCCACAACATGGTGCTGCGCATGCGCTTCGAGCTCCGACCTGCCTTGTGTCAGCGGCTCTGTTCTTGTGTCTGGCATTGCGTTGGTGGGAACCATTTTGGTCCTTTGCGGCAAAAAGTATTACTACTACAGTAGAATAGCAATTCAAAATTGTCCGGTTTCGAAATTTTCACTTTCTTCACAAACATCCGGGGTACAGTGAGTAGTACTAGTAATACAGGGTACATTGAGTAGTACAAAAAGAAGCTTTTTTGACGATAGTACCAAAAGAAACTTCATTCAACCATTAACATAACAACATGAGTTGAGTTAAAAAAACATAACAGCACGAGTTTACATATATAGGACTCGCTGCTGAACTAGTGCAGATCCGGCGTCTCCTAGCACCTAGTCCGCGCCGCTAGCGGTAGCTCGTTAGACATCGGCACCAATGCTAGCTCCAGCGACACAGCCGACTCCTAACTAATCGGCACCTCCAGATAAGGCGGCGGCACCTGCTAAGCCATCGGTGGCACCTCCGGAGCCATCAGCAGCTCTGGGAGGACACTTTGGATAAAGTTTCCATTGTTAGGGAATCAGTCCTAGTAGTTGGTGCAAATGTTGGTGCCAGTGAACACCACCATCTCACAGCCGTAGTGGAAGGCCTAGCTATAGAGGAGACGGGTGTCCCTGAAGTTGATGAACTTGTCCTTCAACGTCCCATCCGGATTGTCGTGGAGGCGATACATATAGTACTTGCGGTGACCGTACCCATCATCGAGGAAGGCACATGCCAGCTGCCACGATGTTCTCCACAAGGAGAAGGCCCAAATGCGCAGGGCATTGTCCTCCTGTGCGGTGATGTCGGGGTCTTTGCGCTCCAGTACGAATAACTTTGAATATTGAATGTTGGACCAAGACTCGCGAATCCCAACATTTCCAACCGTTGGATCTTCTTTTCCATTCTAGCATTTAGAAGATTCTATTGATAGTTTTCATCACAATGAAAGCTATGCACAAAGCTCAAAACATACTTCTCCATCATTCTAGAATCTTCTCCCTCGTTTCTCTAGACCATGTTACCAAAATTTTCAAGTTTTAGATAGCTAATAATCATTGATTTCTACATGATATACAAAGTACAAAAACCAAATATACACCCAAACTTTATAGATGTCGATCAAATTTAAATTTTTCTACTTTACCTATTATAATTTTAAATAGTGATTATATGTCAGACGTCTATTATTTGAGTCTCACGTATAGGGCACGTGCAATTTAGTAGTACTATATAGTGTACGAATAACTTTGAACTTTGACCTTTGGATCAAGGCTAGCAAATCCCAACATTGCAAATCATGGATATCATATGCACTCTGGCATGCATATAGAATACTTTACTGATAGTCTTTAGCATTATGAACGTTATGCACAAACCTCAAAACACGCTTCTCAATAATTCTAGAGTTTTCTTCGCCAATTCTCTAGAGCATGACGAGTATTAGGAGGATAATAGATTGATTTCTACATGATACAAAGTGCAAGAACCAAATATACACCCGATATTTTATGGATGTGGCTCAAATTATAATTAGTTTATGAGATTCTCCTATTATAACTTTTTATAAAAAAGATATGCCATACTTCTATTATCGAATTGTCACGTGTGCAAGGCATGTGCAACTTAGATATATAGTGTACGGATAAATTTGAATATTTACCGTTGGACCAAGTCTGGCAAATCCCAACATTGGTAAGCGTTGGTTCTTATTTTCCATTCTTGTGTCTAGAAGATTAGAGTGTGTACACCGTTTAGCTTGAGTCTAAGAAATATTATCAAAAAGTGTCAGAAAAAGGATGTCGGGTAGTAGAACTATTTTTTCATAGGATCCACTACTTAGCAAACATACCAATCAATCTTTCTTTTCTATTTGCATGATATGCCATTATAGAAAGGATCTAGACATCGACTGTGGGCCTTTTAATAATTTATGTTCTTAGACTTGATCTTGTACTAGACAGAGTAGTGGTAAGACTCATGTCTAACGTCAAAACACACCTCTCACTCATTCTACAATCTTCTTTGCTTAAAATATTCCAACATACTCCCTCTATCCCAAAATAGGATGTATATAGTTTTTGGTCAAAGTCAAACGTTTCAAAATTTGACCAACTATATAGAAAAATGTATTGATACTTATAATCTATAATTAGTATTGTTAGAACCGTTATGACATATATCTTCATATAGTCTGCATTAGATATTGTAGATGTTGAAATTTTTCTCTACATAGTCGGTCGAACTTTAAGTTTGTTATCTTTGACCAAAAACTATATGCGTCCTAATTTGGGACAGAGAAAGTACTCCCTCCGTCTAAAAATAACTGACTTGGTTTTGCCTAGATTCGAATGTATCTAGACGTATTTTAGTGTATAGATACATTTTGAATTTAGAACATCCGTATAACTTATCTTATCTTACCACTATGTAGTGTCTGGGTAACTTTGAATATTGACTGTTGGATCAAGACTCGTGAATCCCAACATTTCCAACTGTTGGATCTTCTTTTTCATTCTAGCATCTAGAAGATTCTATTGATAGTCTTTATCACAATGAATGCTATGCAGAAAACTCAAAACTCACTTCTCCATCATTCTAGAATCTTCTCCATTATTTTTCTAGACCATGTTACCAATATTTTCAAGTTTTAGATAGCTAATAATTGTTGACTTCTACATGATATAAAAAAGTACAAGAACATAATATACATCCATACTTTATACATATTGATCAAATTTATATTTTTTCTGCTTTACCTATTATAATTTTATATAGTGATGATATGTTAGACGTCTGTTATTTCAGTCTCATGTGCAGGACACGTACAACTTACTAGTTTTTAATAGAGTACATTTTTAATAGAACTTCCCTACTACTACAATCGCATTCGATGCACTTCATTAGCACCTGGTCAGCCTTCCTATTTTTTACTTTATTACTCAATATATTCCATTCTCATCCCGCATAGAGGAAGCACGGCTACATACATGGACCCGACACCCCTATAAATCAACTTTTTTCTACTCTTCCCACCTACGCATTACCCAATCCACCCACCATCATCTAGAAAACACATTCATCCTCTCGTTGTCGCCTCCTCTCACCACCACCATCATCTCTAGTGCTGCGTAGATCAATCTTCCTATCACTGCTACGCGGACTGCGACCCAGAACAGTGAGGTATAGTCTTCATCTCTCCCTTGTAGAAAGCATTCGCAGTTCCTCTTTTTGTACTGATTCCATTATCTGCCTCTAAACCGATTTTTTTCGGATCTCTTTTATTCCGCTCTATTTCGTTCCTCATAGTTAAAATCTGCATAAATACGAATATATTGAGATTGATGTACTTTTTTGAAGTGAAACCTTGGCGAAACGTGTTGCTTGCTACTGGGGATAGCATTTTGTCACTTGAACTGGTTATAATTCCATGCATTTTAGTGCTATAATAACTATGTTGCAATGCCATTTATAGGTTCCAATTCCAAGCAAGGTAGAAAATCATGGACAGTTCGAGCAATGATGAGATCTACTAGACTAACTGTTATCTAACTGATAGTGTTGAGGCAGAAATTGCAGCTATAAGGGGTAAAGTTTTAGTTGGATTGTGAAAATGGAATTAGACTATGCAAAAATATACTACTCTCTAAGATTTATTTTTCTTTCATGTAGGTCCTTTTGATGAGCAAACCAATTGGTTCGAAAGGTACATCGCTTACGGTAATAATGTGTGTTTATCATACAGAAGGTGGGATTTTCTCGAGAATAAAGTCTCCCAGATCAAACCTAACATACCTTTGTATGTATGCGAGCTCACCTCTTCTTTACTAGGCAAAGGAGGGGGCAGGATGGTAAGAAATTTTAGTTTGTTTTCTCGAAAAGGTAAGAAATTTTAGTACCAGTCCGATTCAAAAGATTTGACTACTCCCAAGATGGTTGTTAAATTTGTAGGATATTTTGTAGGAATTATTCCTAAGTATTCCTTTGCACTATATTTTGTAGGAAATCAAACATCCACTCACAGCTCTTTTTCAGAATCCTCTATTTGTCCTACTATGATAGAGTCAAACAAACTTTGGTTCATATGGAATTCCCATAGGATTGAAGTGAGCATTACATTGCAATCCTACATTTACTTTCTCTATTAAACGAATCAAGTAGGCATCTATTTTACTACTATTTCACCAATCAACAAGTTGTAAACTTTTGATAGTTGTTTTCTTCTGGTTTTAGTGCTTCTCACTGGATTACAATCAGAATGTCTTGATGAATCATCTGCGTGAAGAAAGAAATCTGCGTGTGACCAACGATTTGTACAAAAGTTATCATGAAGTCATGATTGCCATGGGCGATGATGGGCGTGTGGTGATAACTACTGGTACGAGCTGGCGAAATGTTGTTAGGGACGCGGAGCTCTTAGAACATCAAATGGCTATCTTCTAGTTCAAGGAACGCACACATGGACTTTGTCTCAATGTATTCAGCGGTATCTCGCTTCATTATAAGTTGATATGAATATCATCGAACTTGTATTCAAGCCTTAATGTGACCAGGAGTCATTCAAGGAAGCAAGAAGGATCTTGACAAGCTACTAGACTTATACTACTAGCCACTATTTCTCCTTGATGGAACTATGGAAGTACTCAAGTATTAATCATGTTTGTATTATTAGTACTCAGATTTTGGTGCCTAGTCGATCTCGTACTGCTGGCAAGGCGAGCAAGGGCTCCTTCCACCGCAAATCTTTTGCATTGTTTAAAAAAGGCTCCGATACCCAAAATTTTGTCTCGTCACTGCCTTTCGTGAGAGAAAAGGCTCCTGAATGAAGGACATTCATCTTACCTCTCTCCTCCTCAATGCGGCATTGGCTACTATGCTCCACTAATGCATCTATGCCTAGCACTAGTTCAGGTGGGAAGCATCATAGCAGTCACCTCTTCCTTTTTTTGCGAACCACAGTCACCTCTTCCTTCCCATGTAAGCTTCCACACAATGGAGTACAACCGTGCAGGCACAACGGTGCAGAGAAAGTTGGGGCCCGTGGTTGTCTAGCCCAACTTTCCTTCTATTTGCCTCGTGCTTCCACCCAAAAATGAGCCTTGGCTGGATGTTTTATTTCTCTTCCATATTAGGCTGCTCATAGTGCTAAATAACTTAGGATAGTAAAACTTCCACATGTTACTACAGTACCTTCAAAGTGTATTGGGTAATATCATGTGTCTAGTGTCATGCAAGGCCTAATTAATTGGGCCTAATTGTAGGAGTAGCTCATATCTCCTGGATGAAGGAGAATCATCCTCCCTCTCTGCTCTTCAATGCGGCATTGGTTGCTCTCCTCATGCATTGGTGAATCTATAACTTCAATGGGACTTGTTCAGGTGGGTAGCATCATAGCAGTCACCTCTTCCTTTTTTTGCAAATCACAGTCACCTCTTCCTTCCCATGGAGTATGGAGTACAATCGTGTAGGCACAGAAGTGTAGAAGTTGGGGCCCTTGGTGGTCAAGCCAAACTTTCCTTCTGTTTGCCTCATGCTTCCACCTAAAAATGAGCTATGGCTGGATGTTTTCTTTCCCTGCCATATTTTAGGCTGCTCAAGTGCAAAATAATTTAGACTAGTAAAACTTTCACACTTTATACCTTCACATTATTGGGTAATAACATGTATCTAGTGTCATGCAAGGCCTAATTAATTAGGTTGTAGGAGTAGCTCATATGGAACTTGGTTTTGTTGACTCGACTCTATCGTAGTCTAAAGCATTCAAAGGATTTCCAAAGGAATTCTATAGGATTCCAATCCATCGATTTTTTTCAAGAGAATGTGTTTGTTTCAAAGGATTAAATCCTACAAACTCCTATGCATTGCTTCCCTACACTACAATCCTTTAGGATTTATAACAAGAGGTGAGACCTCTTGGAAAAATTCCTATGTGTCTATGACATGTACCTAAACCGTATAAAATTTCCTGCGTTTTTCCTACAATGCAATCAAACACCTTATCTTACTGATTCCTGCATTTTTCATTTCTATAGGATTATAAGTGAGAACGAGGCAATAACCTAGTGGTTGGATCGCAATTGGCGCATCCCAATGACTAGAGTTCGATCCCTGTCAGGGACAAATTTCCGGAATTCTCACACCGACCCGCTTCTAGTATATAAAAAAGGTGTCTAGTTCCTCCAAAAACTATTTCATCTTTTTTTATAAGTGTCATGTTATTCTATTCCTACACTTCTCATATTCCTATGTTTTACGAATCCTTTAAATGGAACGAACCCTAAATACACGATGTACACGCCCTACTATTTTACTTATAACATGTTGACTAGTGCTTAGAACAATTCCAATAGTATAGCTAAAAACTTACTTGTATAATACACTAGTTACCTCTAAAGGTTTATTGTACTTACACATGGCTACTTTATGTGTAAATGTCTCACCTCGCATACTCACAAAGTGCCTAGGATCAATATGGCCAACCATGTAGTAGGAACATACTACATTTGTTGCCAGGACGAATGATATACACGAGTTTTGGTAACTTCCATAAAAAATCTTTGCAATATGGTCTAGTGGCGTACCATGTAGGAACATACCTTGGTTTGAAGCCAAACAACCAAGGTATGACCATATTTACATCGTAATTTATGATAAGGTCCCCTTATTTGATATATTGGTGTATCTTGGCATGGTAAACAATGTTTATTATAATTGTAATTTTCCATTTTTTATGACTAGAAAAATTAGTTACAATTTTCCAAGTAACTGTTTTTGTAAGCAAGCACACGTGCAATAAGGCCCATATGATAACCCATTTTCACACATAGTGCACACAATTTTATGGGCATTTCTCAAGTTACATGAATTTAGGAGCTAGCTATTTTTCCACTTAACTCCCTCTATCAATTTACCAAAATCATGTTAAACTTGAACTACGATCGTATGATAGGCTGCTCGCTCCTAAGTTTTGTCTACAAAGTGACAAATCCAAATGGTGGCTAGGGCGGTGAATGGACTACCTTAAGATTTCTAAATAGCCTATATATTATACATAAAAAATAAAAACATTATTAAATGAAAAATTGTCCTATCGGACTGCCCTCACATGTTGAGCTGGATCCGCGAAATCGTTTTAAGGGACCCAAGTTAGTCAATACAATATCAACAAACACTAGGAGGTTTGAAAGATTCAACTTGTAAAGAATTTACATGTTGACCAACAAATTCCGGTGAGTTTTAAAAACTAACAATAAAAACTATAATACTTGCACACGACATCCTCTTGCACGAACCCCCACCTGCCATGCAAAATAATGGCAAGCTTTAGTTTGGATAATTCTTGAGAGTATTTCTTCGCAAATGGCATACCATGTACGAACATGCTTGGGTTTCAAAACAAATGGCCATGCTTATGTGATAATAATGTACATATTCGGTAAATGCGCATCTGGGCATGATATGGTAAACAATGTTTACATTTGTAGAGTATTTAAAAAAGTATGTGACCATTAATTAAGGCTCATAAAGCTAGCTACTAGCCTTATATTTTTACACAAAAGCGGACCATGTTTTATGGGAAATTCTCCAATTACATGTACTTTTGACATTTCTAGCTAATTTCAACCACTTAAAGTACTTGTTGTAGATATATCAAAATCAGATCAAATTTTAACTATGACTGCATGATAGGTTGCTAGCTCTCTAATTTCACATAAAATCTCTTTAAGGTACTAGAGTAGTCAATCTATAAAAAACAACTAGAGGTTTGAAACCATCAAGTTCTTTCGAAGAATTACACAACGGCTGACAAGCTTGAACTAGTTATGATTTTTTTCAAGAAAAAAAGGAAAATCAAAATAATGTATAACGTGTGCTTCGTGTTCACTTGAGCGTACTAGTTCTGATAAGTATGAGTTTTGATTACTTTCTAAAACCTTGCTTCCTAATATGGCCTAAAGGAACACCCCAAAAATATTAATCAAGATTATCAAGTTCTAATTATCCAAGTTTAGGGTTAACAAAAACTTTTATTACTAAATTGAATATGAATCTATGTGTGATTTTGCATTAGTGTATGATTGACTGAAATTGCCATGTGTGTTTGCTACAAATGATAAGAAATGGTTTAAAGATGAATACCACATCATCTAGGCCAATTTCAAACAAAATCCAAAGAAAAGGAAATCAAATTTAAGGCATATGATCAAATGGTTATTTTGACCAAAATTAACCACTAGGACACTTTGTGAGTTCCCAGTAAAGAATTTCTAACAGAAACATTTCCATTTCTTTTCACCTCTTGCTAGACCAAGTAAAAGTGAACCCAAGCCCACTTTACAAGCTCATAGAAACTATTTTCAAATCTATCTAAAGGACAATTTAAAATTGAATCAAGTGTATGTACTAAGATCACCATTTTGCAGAAACCACTCAAATCAATTCACCTTGACTTTTGCAAGCAACCATAGACACTGAAGGAAGTGCTCAGAACACTCACCAGATTTCATTAAAAAATTTCAAATTTGAATTCATGCGGCCATTTGGTCGAGCACCTGGAAGACACAGATCAAACCCTGCCTAACTCTACTATTTGGAGCAGTGATCACCCAACCATTTGTCCCCTCTTCATTCCCCGGGTCTCCCCCAGCAACTAGAAGCGCAGCAGACCACTTGCCCCTTTGTCGTTGCGCCAGTGTAGCGCCGCCCAAAACTTGCCGCGCCAGCCGACCATGGACAGCTCGCCACAGACCGCACTGCCCTCTCCCACGACGATCACCTCCACCCCCTGTCCAACCCTAGACCGCAGGCCAGCCGTGGACCACCCAGAATCGTCGCGCCCATTTTCTCTGCGCCATGCCGAGAGCACGCCAGAGCGCCGCAACCGACCAGCACACACACGCCATGCCTCGCCCTCTCCGTGCGTGCACACACTCGCCATGACCCTATTCGCCGCCAGTTCCGCGCAGAGCACCCCCCGTGCCCGACCATTCTCGACCACCCGTGCCGCTCCTTTAAGTCCGTGACGACTGCCAGGGAGCACCGCGTCACCCCTACCCTCAGCCATGCCAATAGCTCGCTGTACCGCCGTCACCGGAGGAGCCATCCCATGCCGCAATGTCCCCCCTGCCGGTGTATAAATAGAGGCCACCTCCGCCTCAATTCACCACACCATCCCACTCCCCACTCCTCCCAGAACCTCCCACACCTCTCCTTGTAGCAAGGCGAGCACCTCATCACCGAAATTTGGCCGGAGCCCGCCGCTGCAGAAGAAGAAGGGAGTCATTGATTGGAGCCGCCCCAGGAGCCGCCGTGACCACTGTTCGAACCGCCGTCGTCTACAACATCGTTCGCCCCCATCTCCGACCCTAGCTGGAGCCCTGGTGAGCCTCACACGACCCCTACCATCGCCGTTAGGGTTCAGTTCTCGCCAGAGCTGTTCGACGTAGGAGATGAACCTCAGCCGTTAGATCACATTCTAATTGTAGGGCTCAGATTGAAACATACCGTTTCAGGTTAGATGAGCCAATGACTAGTGGGACCCCCTTGTCAGTATCCTGCTACGCCAGCGCAGTGCACCTGGGCCGGCCCGTTTACTTTCCCACGCAAAACCCAGTGATTCAAATAGTTCTTTTCCATTTTAGTTACAACCAGATTCTGTCAATAGATTCAACCACATTGCATGATTCCAATTTTGTTAGAAAGATATTCAACCAAGCCCATTGATACATTGCAAATGTATCTATAATTTTTGATGTCCCATGCTTGGTTTTATCCACTTTCTTGTGTTTTGTTCCAACTTTGGAGTACTTTTCATATGATTTCTTGGACTAACCTATTAACAAGAGCCATAGTGCCAGCTGCCTGTTTTCTACTGTTTTTGGTTCTAGGAAAGTTAGAAAATGAATATTCTCGGAATTGGACGGGACAAAAGCCAAAGTGCCTATTTTTCCGGAAGTCATCAGATGCCAGAATACGAGACGGAGAGGGGCCAGAGGCCGGCCACACCACCTGTGTAACATCCCAATTTCAGCAACCCTGATTAGTTGTCCAGAATGCAAAAATCTAGGGGAACAAAAACTTTTTCTTGTGTTCTGGTGTAGTGCTTGCTTGTTGTTTGTTTGCACTTGTGCTTATGAAGTCTATCTTAGGATACCCCTTATATCAACCTTAGTGAGAAAGCTATTTACCAAAACTATCTTGCCTTACTTTACATATTCTCAAACGTTCTGGCATTTCAAAACATAAGCCAAGATACCTATGTACCCAAAACTATTTATGGTAGCTTCTATTAACAAAACTATGGGGAGATATATAATACCATCTCCTTATGTTTTCAAAACAGAACACTCAACTAACCTTATCTCTAGTGTTCTCAAAAACTCTTTCCAAAAGCATTTGAATTCTACTCTTGGTAGAGATACCAAGAACCCTCATCTTATCCCAAACTCAACCTCTTCAAAATGCCCCAACCTAACCTCAAGCTAGGCTTGATGGTGACCCCTAGTAATAGTCGATTAGTGTATAAGATGAGTTGTCTTGATCTGCTGATTGATTTGTTTTCTTAGGAAGTAGAATGAGCTACTTTAGAAGCTCATCCCTAGGACCTAGATGTTTCCCAATCATCAATCCCTAAGAAAGAGAGCAAACCTTGTTATGTTCCCTAACCACTAGGTGATTATCTAAAACCCTCAACCATATCTATTCTTAGGATTTCACTTCTTGATGTTCTCAAGAAGACCAACATCCAGCAAGGATATTTTCTACTCACTCTACATTTCCATATCACCTCTTTAGTAAAGCTCCGATACCTTGCAACATCCAGCAAGTCTGGAAACAATTTCAGCATCACCTTTTTGAATGCCTCCTTTTCTCAAACCATGTGCATTTTTGGAAATGCACTTGAACCATTTTGTTCACGATCCTAAGGACTACCAAGGCCCACATTTGCCTGCGGTTAGATCATCCCTCAACCCACTCATCCTTGATGGTTTTGTAGGCAAGAAAATAACAATTCCTGCAAATCTAGTCATCATACCTACTTTGGTAGAAGCTCACATCACCATCCAAACTCCTATGGACCAACTCTCTGCATGGTTGTGATCTACTCAGTGAGTTCTATCAAAACCTACTTCACTTGTCCCAAGTGGATCTCTGTGCTGATTAAACCCACATGGTTTATTAGGCAGCATGACCCATATTTCATGATAGCCTTAATTTCAAAAAAGTTTGCCATCACTTCTAGATCAGTCGAAATGCTCTTAATTCAAACTCCTCCTGCCATGTTCATCTATAAGACTTGGTCTACCTATCCATCTATCCCTTGCACCAAAGTGAGCTCTAAGCTCCAAGATGCAAGCATGTTTTGGTGGTATAAAATTAACACCACCCTAGATCATCAACTCATTGTTTTCCATCTTCTTCTAGTTGGAATTTCATCCCACAAGGTTGCAACTGCTTGCTACACCTTGTATATCTCATCTACATAGATCCTCAATATTTATCAATAATTATCCATAATTATTATGGCCCAAAAACTATTTAATTACGTAAATAGTCAAAATCTCCAAAACTCCCTCCATAAAGGAAAGTTTGGTTTTTACCAAAACACTTCCACAACTTTTGGCTCATGTGAGTCCCACAAATCATACCCTATCTTTCCACCTCAAAAATAAATATTTTTGAGAAGCTTTATTATTTCTTTTGTCCATTTTCTTAAATGGCTGAATTGGAATAATAATTGTTTTAAATACTTTTAATCCTCAATAAATCTTGGGAAAATTACCCTAAGTGTGTGTTCACAATTGGGACCATCCCACACCAAAACCCAACCTTGCCCAATGGAAATTTATCACGTGATCCTCTAGAAATCACCCCAGGAGTTTGGGAACTCAAAAATGAGCGAATCCAATTCCTACAGGAGTTTGGGAACTTGAAAATGAGCAAATCCAATTCCTACAGAAAGGTATTGGACATGCCTATCACATGCCCTTGGAACCAACTCAATAGCTCCTGTAGTTTTAATCTGATGAAAAGGATAAGAATCTTACAGTACTGTCTTTAGGACTTTCCTGAGGGCATTTTGGTAATTCTTTTCGCCTGATTCTAACTCTAGGTGGTTCAGTACATCAAGTACTACCTAACCATCCAAGGAAAAAATTATTGGAGCTCCAGATAACTTCTGGTGAATTATTTCCTCAAACTAGAGTTTAATCCACTCTAAAAAGCATAATTACATCTAGAAAAGTGATAATCAAGTAAAACCACTTGTGTTGGTTTTGTCTTGTCAAAACCTATCTGAGGATGTCATGGTCATCCATTGATAACCCACTGACCACAAAACCCTAATCCTAGTCCCTTGTACCTATCCTAGACAATCCTCTTCCAAGAGAAGACAACCTAGTGGCAATCCTGTAAATTCCACCATTTGAATCCCACCCCTCCAAAACCTCCCAAGTCCCGTAGTATTTCTTATGTCTGTTTGCTGTATGGTTTGATGTTGAATGCCTTGTGTTGATTGTGGATTGTCTGCTTGCATGTATGCCCAATGGCGACGATAGTGTGAGTGTCTGACGACAAGAAGATCGGGTTTTCTTATTATTATATTATTGGGTATGCTTGGCCATCTGAAGAAGTACACGGACTTATTGCTAATCATAGGCAAGCCACCACTTCCTGAACTCTATTACATGCCCTAATCTCTTTTACCTGTTTTATATCTTCTTTACAAATTGCATACTCTACCTGCATGTTTTGTTTTATAAATACTGCGGTAGTAACTTGGCTCCTCCAAGTTATGATTTCGTGTCCTTCGAGGCACCACCCCTATGAACCCATCATTTTATCCCCTTTAGACCAAGACTATGATGGTTAGCATCCTACATCCTTGGAAACCCCGACTTTTAAGAAAATAAACTGTTTTGGGATTTACCCCACCCAAAAATGTTTCAAAGCCTTTTTGTAAAACCCTCCGAAGAGGCATCATTCCTAGTGGAAGTTTTAAAAAAGAAATGGTGATGAGGAGAAACAAGAAGATGTGATGGGATGTTCTACGCCTTTACTGGAACAATTTTACCGCACAACCACATTACCCCAGGTTGCTGGGGCTTAACCCGTAGTTTGTCCGCATTAGCCGAGGCACTTCTACCATGCTTATAGGGAGAAATCCATGGAAGACCGGGCAGGCGTCCCAGATCACAGATCTGAAGCCTGTCGCTTGCTTCGGTAAGAGTGAGCCTGAACTGGCAGGAGGCCGGTGCAACAATTGGGTCTCCCGCGGACGGTATGACTTAGGTAGTACGGAAGGAAGTGGAGTCTCCAGATTTAAGGTATACGCCAAGTTGCGGCTTGGGTATGCACGTGTACGGAAGGAAGGACTATGGCTGGGAGCCACATACTCGTTGCCGGGGAGAACAAACCCAAGAGTAAAAGCATGCCTTTGCTAGTGTAGACAAGCGAAAAGTTAGGTTTGATTATCCGGACCCCCATCTACCGTGGTAGTGGGCCGTGGTTGAATCCCGGCGGATGTATTGATTCTTGTGGGTAAAGTGTGCAAACTCTGCAGAGTATAACCTATTCGAATAGCCGTGTCCACGGTCAAGGATGGTTGTAAAGGTGGTTGCTAGGAGAACCCAAACTGTGCTTGTTTGGGAAACAAGTACTTTGAGGACAAAGGTTCCGGGGGAACCCGAGTTCGCAAGCTTTGTTTTTACCCGAGGGGTCGAAGATGTTTAAAAAGGGTTTTTACTACAAAAATGGTTTTCAAAACTCTTTTTCAACAAAGACATGGAGATGTCTGGATTTATAAAACAGAAGCATGTTTTAAAAACTCTTTTTCAACAAAGATATGGAGATGCCATAATTTCAAAGTTAGTTTAGGCTTTTCAAAAGCAACCCCAGATAGAGCTATCTCGCCACAGCCATAATTGCATTTCCTTGATCTCTTATCTGGGTGGTTTGCGAGTACATTCAAAAGTACTCACGGCTTTGTCCCTGGCTATTTACTTGGCCAGACTTTTAGGAAGTTAAGGTGATGTCCATCGAGCTAGGCTGTCTTCCCAGTCAGCTGCCTGTAGGTTGAGGCATGGCTGGGCTCTATGCTTGGTGATGTTCCGCTGCTAATGTTGATGTAGCCATTATGGCAATTTATGTAAGTCTTGTACTTTCGTTATGTTTCGGATGTTGTAATGGTACCCGTCGGTTATGTTCCACGGCTCACTGATCATGGGAACGTGGATGTATGCATAACAGGGATTTCTCGGATGAACAATCCGGGGGGTCCCACAGACTTGGTATCAGAGCCATCCTGACTGTAGGAGACCTTAGTTAGCATGGACGTTAGATAGGAAACGACAAACCTATTTTCTAAAAGACAAGGGAGAAAAGACGACTATTTGTAAAAGTGCTTTTGACTTCTCCCCCTCTGATTTTGAAAACTCCTTAAATCAATATGATTTCATAAGCTTAAAATCTTACACACCTGTCACTAACCCAACCTGAACCTAAACCCTTCTGTAGATGGAGCCTATTGATGAAGAGTGGTTGAAGATTGGATTTCCCCAAATCCTATGGGACTCGATGCAACTGTGCGGTTACCAGCAGAAACCTACCTACACCCTCCACAAGGGACTGGAATCAGGAGATTATATGGGACAGATTGTCATACTAGCCAAGCCAAGAACCAATGGAAGCCCTATCTACTCCACCGGACCTCGGATGCCTAGTCCCGTGCTTGCTATTGACTTGGTAGCCAGAGAAGCTTTGATGCGCATCCGTAGTTCCCTCCCAGAGATGAGACAACCCACAACCTTCTATTTTCCCATGAAAGGAAATGTCGACTGCACCGGAGGAACTCAAGACCCCAGCCTGGCGTACCCCTCTCTCTCCATTCAGACCCGCTACAGCTACTCTAGCAATGAGGCATTAACAACAGTCATTAACGAATACTGCCACTCCCAGATGGAACTCCGTCGCCTGCAAGCCCTTCTCAACCGTAAAGAAGCTCTGGAAACTCTACAAAGGAATCAAGCCCAAGCAACTGCAACCGAAGGAACCTCGAGGGAAGCCACCCCCAAGAAAAGCCGGAAGTGCACCACCGCTAGTCAGTACCTTCGTAGGTTCAAGCCCCTCAAGAAGGTGCAGAAAACCTCCGCTGATCTGCTCGAAGCTAGCCCCGACAACCCAGATGCACCCTCCAAGTAATCACCCATGTGGTGATACTCACCTAGCTAGCAATAGGGTAGAGTCATGTATCGTCCCTGAACACGTTTTGTAATGCCTAAGTACTATTAGCACCTTCAGGTGTAGACTGGCTAGTATGTAATGACTTCTGGATTTCTATGCTTGCTTGAATTGTTCCTTTTTGCATGTTTTACCCAAGTCGTTGCATCAGACCCAACCCGAAATGTCTGCCACCACTAAGACCTCCCCCAGGATGGCCATGAAGCCCAGGAGCTCGAAGAAGGCGTGTAGCCGTTGCGGAGACGAAAGACACCAAGATAGCAGATGTTCCGGCCACTGCTCAAACTGCGGAGAACCTCACTCGGTTTCCTCTGTCACTTGTTTCCTCTGTGATGGTCAAAACCATGTCCCCGTCTAATGCACAATATATCACCTCATTGGCAAGGCCCGTCAACCTTCCGCCGTCAGCATGGAAAAGTCGTCAACTCAGCCACAAAGGAAGAAGAGCCCCTGCTTCACGTGCGGACTACCCAGTCACTTCAGCAGAGAATGCCCCGAGGGTAAGCCCGGCAAGACCTCCGCGAAAGAGAAGCTCGAAGACATCCAAGGTCCCCTCCCGCTTAAAAGATGGTCACCCTACCGCTCGCTGCCCCGCAGCTCAAGACTGAAGATGTCTCGCGCCCTCCTAGGCGACAGCACCCCGTGGAAGTAAAGATAGAGAGAAGCTCCTTAACCTACTCTAGGACTTCCCGAAATGTCGACGAGTGTAGACTATAGTAAACTAGTCTATGTCCCCATGGAACGACACCTATGATACTACCCTCTCTTAAGTCAATGCCCGCTACCTTAGGAACCATCTCTTGTCACCTTCCTAAGAAAACCCCCTAGTTGTGACTCTTCGACCTACCCAAGTCGAATCCTAAGGGGGAAAGACTGCATCTTTCCCGCAAGATAGATAACCTCTTTACCCGACCCTGCGAACCAAAGACCCAAATCTCAGAGCACAGACTTATCACCGACTTTACAGACTTGGTCACACACTTGGATGCAACAACCCACTTAAGAGAAGAACCGTAGACCCTTACAGAAGGAAGATCCCTCCCCGCCACCCTGATGGACGCCAGCTCGACTTACGAGTTTCAAGAAAATTGACGTGCAACCTCATTGTCAGGACATTCTGTTCGAAGACAAGGTCGACAAGTTAGCCCGCAAGAAACTCATAGTACTAACTCCAAGACCAATCCCCTAACCTTACTCTCCAGAATCTCGGGAAGAGATTCTTTTAAGGGGGAAAGGTCTGTAAGATCCCAATTTCAGCAACCCTGATTAGTTGTCCAGAATGCAAAAATCAGGGGGAACAAAAACTTTTTCTTGTGTTCTGGTGTAGTGCTTGCTTGTTGTTTGTTTGCACTTGTGCTTATGAAGTGTATCTTAGGATACCCCTTATCTCAACCTTAGTGAGAAAGCTATTTACCAAAACTATCTTGGCTTACTTTACATATTCTCAAACGTTCTGGCATTTCAAAACATAAGACAAGATACCTATGTACCCAAAACTATTTTTGGTAGCTTCTATTAACAAAACTATGGAGAGATATATAATACCATCTCCTTATGTTTTCAAAACAGAACACTCAACTAACCTTATCTCTAGTGTTCTCAAAAACTCTTTCCAAAAGCATTTGAATTCTACTCTTGGTAGAGAAACCAAGAACCCTCATCTTATTCCAAACTCAACCTCTTCAAAATGCCCCAACCTAACCTCAAGCTAGGCTTGATGGTGACCCCTAGTAATAGTCGATTAGTGTATAAGATGAGTTGTCTTGATCTGCTGATTGATTTGTTTGCTTAGGAAGTAGAATGAGCTACTTTAGAAGCTCATGCCTAGGAGCTATATGTTTCCCAATCATCAATCCCTAAGCAAGAGAGCAAACCTTGTTATGATCCCTAACCACTAGGTGATTATCTAAAACCCTCAACTAGATCTATTCTTAGGATTTCCCTTCTTGATGTTCTCAAGAAGACCAACATCCAACAAGGATCTTTTCTACTCACTCTAAATTTCGATATCACCTATTTAGTAAAGCTCTGATACCTTGCAAATCCTCCAAGAACATTCCCTCCCATACTCTAGTCAAACTCCTCAAAATTGCCAAATTTGGCTAAGTCTGGAAACAATTTCAGCATCACCTTTTTGAATGCCTCCTTTTCTCAAACCATGTGCATTTTTGGAAATGCACTTGAACCATTTTGTTCACCATCCTAAGGAATACCAAGGCCCACATTTTCCTCCGGTTAGATCATCCCTAAACCCACTCATCCTTGATGGTTTTGCAGGCAAGAAAATAACAATTCCTGCAAATCTAGTCATCATACCTACTTTGGTAGAAGCTCACATCACCATCCAAACTCCTATGGACCAACTCTATGCATGGTTGTGATATACTCAGTGAGGTTTATCAAAACCAACTTCACTTGTGCCAAGTGGATCTCTGTGCTGATTAAACCCACATGGTTTATTAGGCATCATGACCCATATTCCATGACAGCCTTAATTTCAACAAAGTTTGCCATCACTTCTAGATCAGCCCAAATGCTATTAATTCAAACTCCTCATGCAATGTTCATCTATATGACTTGGTCTACCTATTCATATATCCCTTGCACCAAAGTGAGCTCTAAGCTCCAAGATGCAAGCATGTTTTGGTGGTATAAAATTAACACCACCTTAGATCATCAACTCATTGTTTTCCATCTTCTAGTTGGAATTTCATCCCACAAGGTTGCAACTGATTGCTACACCTTGTATATCTCATCTACATAGATCCTCAATATTTATCAATAATTATCCATAATTATTATGGCCCAAAAACTATTTAATTACTTAAATAGTCAAAATCTCCAAAACTCCCTCCATGAAGGAAAGTTTGGTTTTTACCAAAACACTTCCACAACTTTTGGCTCATGTGAGTCCCACAATCATACCCTATATTTCCACCTCAAAAATAAATATTTTTGAGAAGCTTTATTATTTCTTTTGTCCATTTTCTTAAATGGCTGAATTGGAATAATAATTGTTTTAAATACTTTAATCCTCAATAAATCTTGGGAAAATTACCCTAAGTGTGTGTTCACAATTGGGACCATCCCACACCAAAACCCAACCTTGCCCAATGGAAATTTATCAAGTGATCGTCTAGAAATCACTTCTGTCCCTTTTGAGTAATTGGATTTAAGTGGACTTAAACTCCACCTAAAAATCCCAATTAAATACTAGAAGTCTACCTTGACATTATGTACCTACCAGTACCTTTTTCTCCTCTGGTCCAATGCAAGAATTTGGACTTCCTTCACAACCATCTATTAGATCAATAATTGTCAATTTAGCAAACCCCCACTCTAACCACTTCCAAATTCCATCAAGGCTTGATCAAAGCTTAACCTCAGCACCATGACACACCCATGGTCGACTAGTACTGAAGCTACACCCCAACAAAATCCCCATTGTGCCCTTGTACTAGTAGTAAGCAAGAGAGACAACAAGGTTCTTACAAGGAATTGCCACAATGAATCACCACGGCTCCCTCTCTGGTCCAGCACGACCCAATTACCACCCTGCCCCTCTCCACCTCACCCTGGACCAATCCCTGGCTAGCATTGCCCTCCTCCTTGTCCTAAAGGGTAATTTACCCCATCTAGTCCTCCCCCATGGTATAAAGCGAGCAGGCCTCCCCCAGCCCTTCCTCCCCTCTCCTCTGACCCCCACGAAGAGAAACCACCCTCTCGGCCATTTGTGGAGCTTAAGCTTGCTGCCCCTTCTCCCCTCCACTTGCATGTGGCCTCCCCGCACCCCTCTACCCCAGATCCACCTCCCCCAAGCTCCAGAGCTCCTCCGATCTTCTCTCTCAGCCTAGAGAAGGAGGTAGCTCCCTCTCGGTTTACTCCAAGAACCTAGCTTGGTGGTCTCCCTCCTACTCCCCTAATCTCTGCAGTAGCATTCTTGGCCTCCATGAAGCCAACCCTAACCTCCCCAGCTCTTCTTTTCGGCATGCAAGCACCCTAGCAGCGGCACCGAAGAGCTGCCGAGCATGCATCGCCGCCGTCATCGCGCTAGGCTGTGACCGAGGTAGAACCTGCCCTTGCCGACCATCACCAGGACCGCCGTCGAGTACCGCGTCGCCTCCGTCCATCACCGGTACCCCACGCACACCCTGGTAAGATCCCTGACCCTGCAGGCGCCACCCCTAGGGTCCCCTCCCCGCCGGTCTCAAACAGAGGAAGCAAAAGCCCCGGGGCCATCGATCTCCACTGGATCTGACAGCCAGCACTCCCCCATACCCCCTGCGCCCCCTCACTGGCTGATGCTCGGGTCCCACCCGTCAGATTTCAAACGGGCACCCCCTGCACCGCCTCGCCCCAGATGGGCTGGAAGTACCCGACTCGGCCTAGTTCGACGGTATTCCCGGCCTAGCTCTGTCCCTTTCTTTTCTTTTAAATAGATCCTAAAAATCCAGAAAAGAGCCAGCCAGTTTAATCCCTTTTGAAAATGCAAATGAATTCCAAATGACCACATCTAAATTTCTGATGGTTCTCTGGTGTTTTCTCAAACATGCAGATGCAACCCTAGGTTCAATTTAAATTCCTTTATTTGCTAGTAATTATTCTACTAGAATGTATCTAGAACACTAATTAAAATCCACAGAGAGTTCTACATCTCCATTTGAGACAAACCAAGGACCTGCTGGAAGGTATTTGACATACCTATCACCCAGCATAGTTCCCATACCAAGGTGAGCTGTATTCTGCCTTTAGGAAAAATAACAAAACTAGCAACTTTCTGTCTTAGATAACTTTTCCACGTCTAACCAAATGAGGTTTTAACCTGATTCCACCTCCCAGTACACACTAGAACCCCTATCTACCAAACCCCAGTAGCTCATAATTTATTGAGCTCTAGATAATTTTTAGTGATTTAAATACTTCTACAAGGGGTGTTTACACTAAATAAATCACTCCAGGAGTCTGGCAACTCCAAAATGAGTGAATCCAATTCCTACAGAAAGGTATTGGACATTCCTATCACCTTCCCTTGGAACCAACTCAATAGCTCCTGTAGTTTGAACCTGTTAAAAAGGATAAGAATCTTATAGACCTGTCTTTAGGAATTTACTGAGGGCATTCTGTAATTATTTTGACCTTATTCCAACTCTAGGTGGTTCAGTACATCAAGTACTACCTAACTGTCCAAGGAAATAATTTTTGGAGATCCAGATAACTTCTGGTGAATTATTTCCTCAAACTAGAGTTTAATCCACTCTAAAAAGCATAATTACATCTAGAAAAGTGATAATCAAGTAAAACCACTTGTGTTGGTTTTGTCTTGTCAAAACCTATCTGAGGATGTCATGGTTATCCATTGATAACCCACTGACCATAGAACCCTAATCCTAGTCCCTTGTACCTATCCTAGACAATCCTCTTCCAAGAGAAGATAACCTAGTGGCAATCCTGTAAATTCCACCATTTGAATCTCACCCCTCCAAAACCTCCCAAGTCCAGTAATATTTCTTATGTCTGTTTGCTGTATGGTTTGATGTTGAATGCCTTGTGTTGATTGTGGATTGTCTTCTTGCATGTATGCCCAATGACGACGATAGTGTGAGTGTCTGACGACAAGAAGACCGGGTTTTCTTATTATTATATTATTGGGTATTCTTGGCCATCTGAAGAAGTCCAGGGACTTATTTCTAATCACAGGCAAGCCACCACTTCCTGAATTCTATTACATGCCCTAATCTCTTTTACTTGTTTTATATCTTCTTTACAAATTGCATACTCTACCTGCATGTTTTGTTTTATAAATACTGCGGTACTAACTTGGCTCCTCCAAGTTATGATTACGTGTCCTTCGAGGCACCACCCCTATGAAGCCATCATTTTATCCCCTTTAGAACGAGAGTACGATGCTTAGCATCCTACCTCCTTGGAAACCCTGGCTTTAAAGAAAATAAACTGTTTTGGGATTTACCCCACCCAAAAATGTTTCAAAACCTTTTTGTAAAACCATGGGAAGAGGCATCGTTCCTAGTGGAAGTTTTAACAAAAGAAATGGTGATGAGGAGAAACAAGAAGATGTGATGGGATGTTCTACGCCTTTACTGGAACAATTTTACCACGCAACCACATTACCCCAGGTTGCTGGGGCTTAACCCGAAGTTTGTTCGCATTAGCCAAGGCACTTCTACCATGCTTATAGGGAGAAATCCCTGGAAGACCGGGCAGGTGTCCTAGATCAAGGATCTGAAGCCTATCGCTTGCTTCGGCAAGAGTGAGCCTGAACTGGCAGGAGGCCGGTGCAACAATTGGGTCTCCCGCGGACGGTATGACTTAGGTAGTACGGAAGGAAGTGGAGTCTCCAGATTTAAGGTATACGCAAATTTTGTGCTTGGGTATGCGCGTATGGAAGGAAGGACTATGGCTGGGAGCCACATACTGCTGTCGGGAGAACAAACCCAAGAGGAAAAGCATGCCTTTGCTAGTGTAGACAAGCGAAAAGTTAGGTTTGATTATCCGGACCCCCATCTACTGTGGTAGTGGGCCGTGGTTGAATCCCGGCGGATGTAATGATTCTTGTGGGTAAGTGTGCAAACTCTGCAGAGTATAACCTATTCGAATAGCCGTGTCCACGGTCAAGGACGGTTGTAAAGGTGTTGGCTAGGAGTACCCAAACTGTGCTTGTTTGGGAAACAAGTACTCTGAGGACAAAGGTTCCGGGGGAACCCGAGTTCGCAAGCTTTTTTTTGACCCGAGGGGTCGAAGATGTTTAAAAAGGGTTTTTACTACAAAAACGGTTTTCAAAACTCTTTCTCAACAAAGACATGGAGATGTCTGGATTTATAAAACAGAAGCATGTTTTAAAAACTCTTTTTCAACAAAGATATGGAGATGCCATAATTTCAAAGTTAGTTTAGGCTTTTCAAAAGCAACCCCAGATAGAGCTATCTCGCCACAACCATAATTGCATTTCCTTGATCTCTTATCTGGGTGGTTTGCGAGTACATTCAAAAGTACTCAGGCTTTGTCCCTGGCTATTTACTTGGCCAGACTTTCAGGAAGTTAAGGTGACGTCCATCGAGCTAGGCCGTCTTCCCAGTCAACTTCCTGTAGGTTGAGGCACGATTGGGCTCTACGCTTGGTGATGTTCTGCTGCTAATGATGATGTAGCCATTATGGCAATTTATGTAAGTCTTGTACTTTTGTTATGTTTCGGATGTTGTAATGGTACCTGCCGGTTATGTTCCACGGCTCACTGATCATGGGAACATGGATGTATGCATAACAGGGATTTCTTGGATGAACAATCCGGGGGGTCCCACAACCTGGCCGCGCGGCCAGGCTGGGCCCGCACCAGGGGGTGGTGTGGTGGCCCCTGGCACCCCCTCGGCCTCTCCTTCCACCCATATATTGCCCTCGGGACGAAAACCCTAAGGGCCCGATCAGAAATCCATGAAAAGTTCCGCAACACCGCCGCCACCGAAGGGGAGATTCAGGGGACATAAAGTCTCTGTTCTGGCACCCTGCCGGGACGGGTAAGTGCCCTCGGAGCCATCTCCATCGATCTCCACCACCATCTCCATCGACGTTGCTGATTCCCATGATGAGGAGGGAGTAGTTCTCTCTCGAGGCTAAGGGTTCTACCTATAGCTATGTGTGCATCTCTCTCTCTATGCATGATCTTATTGAGATCATGAGCTTGTAATCTATAGATCTACTTGCTACTCAAGTGCTTTAATAGATCTTTGCTCTCCCCATGTGTGTGAAAGTGATAGCGTGCACACCATGGTGGCACTTAGGCTAGAGATTACAAATACTTGTTATGAGTTATATTTGTAGTTGGATGTCTTTATGAAATTGTGGTGTTTGTTGGACTCATCTAGTGCTCAAGAGTGACAGTGTGGGGTTTTCTAGATGGGAAAGGCTTACTTTGAGGTGTGCTGTTATAGCCCTACCATCGATTAGAGTGTCCAACCGGAGAGTAGTTAAGAGTAGTATCATAAAGAGAAGATATTTATATGAGAGTGTTCACTAGTGAAAGTATGATCCCTAGGCTGGGTTCGTGCCAGGGGGTGGTGTGGTGGCCCCTGGCACCCCCTCGGCCTCTCCTTCCGCCTATATATTGCCCTCGGGATGAAAACCCTAAGGGCCCGATCAGAAAGCCACGAAAAGTTCCGCAGCGCCGCCGCCACCGAAGGGGAGATTTGGGGGATAGAAAGTCTCTGTTCAAGCACCTGACGGGAAATGCCCCCGGAGCCATCTCCATCGATCTCCACCACCATCTCCATCCATGTTGCTGATTCCCATGATGAGGAGGGAGTAGTTCTCTCTCGAGGCTAAGGGTTCTACCGGTAGCTATGTGTTCATCTCTCTCTCTATGCATGATCTTATTGAGATCATGAGCTTGTAATCTATAGATCTACTTTGCTACTCAAGTGCTTTAATAGATCTGTGCTCTCCCCATGTGTGTGAAAGTGACAGCGTGCACACCATGGTGGCACTTAGGCTAGAGATTACAAATACTTGTTATGAGTTATATTTGGAGGTGGATGTCTTTATGAAATTGTGGTGTTTGTTGGCCTCATCTAGTGCTCAAGGTGACAGTGTGGGGTTTTCTAGATGGGAAAGGCTTACTTTGAGGTGTGCTGTTATAGCCCTACCATCGATTAGAGTGTCCAACCGGAGAGTAGTTAAGAGTAGTATCATAAAGAGAAGATATTTATATGAGAGTGTTCACTAGTGAAATTATGATTCCTAGGCCTTGTTTCTAAGCACCGAAACACCGTTTGCTATTAAATCTATTACATGTTTGCTTGCTTCCATCTTTATTTCAGTTTGCCTTTAGTCTCTTCCATGCCATCCAACTATTTTCTATCACCGTTACCACTTATAATTATCCATCCCACTTGTATTTCACAATCTCTTCACCGAACTAGTGCACCTATAGACCTGACAAGTGTATTGGGTGTGTTGGGGACACAAGAGACTTCTTGTATCTTGATTGTAGGGTTGCTTGAGAGGTAATACCTTTGACCACTTCCTCCCTGAGTTCGATAAACCTTGGGTGATCCACTTAAGGGAAAACGTGTTGCTGTTTTACAAACCTCTACACTTGGAGGCCCAATAACTGTCTACAAGAATAAAAGTGCGTAGACATCAAGCTATTTTCTAGCGCAGTTGCCGGGGAGGTAAGGTAAAAGGTATTCCCACCGGAGGATTAAAGAAGAAGAACCTCCCACGGCAAACGCCTATTTTCTGGCGCCGTTGCTCGGGAGGTAAGGTAAAAGGTATTCACACCGGAGGATTAAAGAAGAAGAACCTCCCACGGCAAACGCCTATTTTCTGGCGCCGTTGTCGGGGAGGTAAGGTAAAAGGTACTCACATCCTCCGGTGTGAGTGCTCGAAGTTATTTCCTTTAGATTCTGCAATTTTGTCTTTTTGTTTCTTGGTTTCACTAGTTAGGCTTAATGGAAAACAACAAAAAAATTAGAGAGCTTTATAGTATTTATCTTGAGTTAGGACATGAAGTGTTTGAAGAGAAAATTAAAAAACCAATGGAACTTTATTTGCATGCTAATAGCAATGTTGTTAGTATGGATTCTTTGGACACCATTATTGCTAATGCTATGGAAAAGTCTAAGCTTGGGGAAGCTAGTTTTTATGAAAATGATCTTTTTAGTTCCCCAGCTTTGGAAGATAGCTATTCTATTGCTTATGATGATACTAAACCTCCAATATATGATGATTGCAATGATGATTATGATATTTTCAGTCCACCTACTATTGAGGAGAAAATTAATTATGATTACAATATGCCTCCTATATTTGATGACTATGGTGATGAGAATAATAATGATAGCTATTTTGTTGAATTTGCTTCCACTACAATTAATAAGAATGAATATGTTTATGTGGAGAGTATTAATTCTTTTATGCATGTGGCTCATGATAATAATGTTTCTTGTGATAGTTATATTGTTAATTTTATTCATGATGCTACTGAAAGTTATGATGAGAGAGGGAAACATGGTTTTATGCATCTCAATAATATTAAGTTTCCCCTCTTTATGTTGGAAGTCTTGAAGTTGCACTTGTTTTGCTTTCCTATGCTTGTTACTTTGTGCTTTCATGACTTGTTTCTTTACAAGATTCCTATGCATAGGAAGTGGGTTAGACTTAAATGTGCTTTGAATTTGCTTCTTGATGCTCTCTTTTACTTCAATTCATATTAACTATGTGAGCATCTTCTCAAACTATCATGCCTAACTTAAAGGCGTTAAAGAAAAGTACTTATTGGGAGATAACCCAAAAGTTTTAGTTGAGTCTTGGAAGTTATTACCTCTGTAATAACTGCTCCTTATCATTTTTATTTGCTTTTTGTGCCAAGAGTAACCTCTAACGAGAGAGAAGTAATGATTGGGAAAGTTGCTGTCCCGAAACAGATTTCCGTGCTTCACCGTAAAAAATCGTGTAAAATCTCTGAACGTCTTTTTGGGGCATAATTTTTTGTGCTTCTGCCCCAGGTTGTTATATAACTTTTGTTTGTTCAACACTTTTTTGATTTGAGCAACAGAATGTCTTCGAAAAAATTCGTCTTTACCTGTTGGTCTGTTTTGACAGATTTCTGCCATTTTCTGCATTTGCTTCTTGTTGGTTCCTTTTTGAGTTCTTTTGGGGAATTGAGCTTTTTGAGGGAAGTGCTACAGTAGCTAGTGTTCTAATTGAAGTTTATTTGGTGTTAGAACTGAACCTAAAGACTTATTATCTTGAGTGCACTAACATTGCTAATAAAGATTGTGTGAACTTTTGTATGAAGAAAAATTTCAGGTGTATGGAAGGAATGCGTAATGAGATGAAGGATGGACTAAAGATCAAGATTGGAGATGCCACGCGTGTCACCCCAAGAAATATCCAAGAAGTACAAGCGTCAAAGATTGGGGATGCCCAAGGCACCCCCTTCTTCATCAATAAAAATCCCAGGTTTCTTCCAAACGCTTCATTTTTATTGTTTCATGCACAATTGTGTTGTTCTTGGAGCATCTTCTTATTCATTTTCGTTTTGGTTTTCGTTTTCTTTTGTTTGCTTAGTTTGCTGAATAAATTGGTTGGACCCCCTCTTTCATATATTGGTTTTCAAATAGTTTGGTTTGGATTGGAAAAGAGTAGGAAAGTTCATGCTTAAGTGGTAAAGAGAGCTTGTTTTTTAATGTGGCCTATGCTTTGTCATGCCATGCTTGATACTGTTTTGGCTTTATGCTTAGTATTCTTTTCTGTAGCATGACTTGTTATAATCAATTGAGATTGCTTAATGTGCCTTGGATGAATCATGCGTTGTTTTAGCATATTAAAGCATAGTATAGTGGTATTCTCCTTTGATGCTTTATTTGGGTTGACTTGGCACATGCTCACACCATGTTATGACTATTTCAAGTCACCATAAGCCTTTATGATCCTTTAGTTTTCAACTTGTAATATCACTTTATGCTTTGATCAATGATGTTTTGTCTCTCTTCATGATTATGGCCATTATTGCTCTCTTAGTTTGTTGCTCCCAGTCTTTTGCAAGCCTCCACAACAAAGTATGAGTTCCACTCATGCATCCAACTCCCTAAACCAAGTTATTCCAAAGAGTCCACCATACCTACCTACTAGCTTATGCTATTCCAAGTATATTCATTCTTTTGTTTACCTTCCAAATTAAACTTGTTATGAGAAAACTAGTGATTAAAGCTCTCACGAACTTGATGGCACACTTTACTTTCTTGCCTCTAATAAACTTGAACCACTGGGTCCTTCTGTGTTGCGTATATGCTTGCGCTTTATAAGTTGAAATTAGCAGAACCATGTACCATGGGGAATGCTTTCAACATTGCACTTATAGTTTGTACCCCGTTGATATCATGTTCTTTTGCTTACGGATCCCGACAGTGTGAAATAAAAGTGGAACTTGTAAGATCATGGAGTTTGTATGTGTGTTAGAGAAATGCCTGGGCCGCTAGCCTAAGCCATGCCTAATCATGGTGGAAACTTGCAGCATCACCATAATGAGCACTCTATGAAGCATCCTCAATAAAAACCTATGCAAATAGCAAATAAAAAGATCGCTGAGATGCTCATTGTCTACTTGCCTTGTCATTTTGATTATGGGAAAGCTCCCGTATCATGTGCAAGGGGTACCCCGTTGGTGGTTCTTAATGATACACACGTACTTACAATGACAAGAGCTTACTCGTGAATGAAGTTGAGTAGCATGAGGATCGGTCTTCGTAAGTAAGGGGCATGAGATTTCGGTTTATAACTTGTCAAGCATATCCTCTTAGTTGTGTCGCTTTAACCTTAATCACTTCAAGATGCTTATGATAAGGGCAATGAGAGCTGAAAGCTACAAGTACCATAATTTTTGGAATCTCTTTATGAGACTTGAATCCCTACTTCCTTTTACAAAGGCTTTTCTTCCACCATAATATTGAGTCTCCACCTTCTATCTTTATGCACCTACTTTGAGAGCATAGTGGCCATTCTTAGTTCTATGTGCATTGTCCCAAGACTAGTTGATTGATTCATACTTTGATATTGCTTGTTTTAAACTATTGTATCTAGTCACTCTTATGAACTTTGAAGGTGTCCTATGCATTTATATTTTCTACTCTATTGAGGGACAAGCTGAATACTATTAGGCTATGTTTTCTTTATGTGAAACAAACAAACGTCTTGCAAAACATTGTTATTCATGAATCTTTTGTTTGTGCCTTTTCATGTTGCATCATAGTTTCTTTGTCTTATTGCTAGAACTTTGTCTTTCATGCTATGATTGAAGTACTATGATCCCTGCTTTGAATGTTTTGCAAATAACTTGATCAAGTCTTTGATGGTGCATGTCACCTCAAAAATTATTCTTTGTTTTTATCACTTACCTACTCGAGGACGAGCAGGAGTTAAGCTTGGGGATGTTTATACATTGCAAATGTATCTATAATTTTTGATGTTCCATGCTTGGTTTTATCCACTTTCTTGTGTTTTGTTCCAACTTTGGAGTACTTTTCATATGATTTCTTGGACTAACCTATTAACAAGAGCCACAGTGCCAGCTGCCTGTTTTCTGCTGTTTTTGGTTCCAGGAAAGTCAGAAAATGAATATTCTTGGAATTGGAAGGGACAAAAGCCAAAGTCCCTATTTTTCCAGAAGTCATCAGATGCCAGAATACGAGACGGAGAGGGGCCAGAGGCCGGCCACACCACATGGCCACGCGGCCAGGCTGGGTTCGTGCCAGGGGGTGGTGTGGTGGCCCCTGGCACCCCCTCGGCCTCTCCTTCCGCCTATATATTGCCCTCGGGATGAAAACCCTAAGGGCCCGATCAGAAAGCCACGAAAAGTTCCGCAGCGCCGCCGCCACCGAAGGGGAGATTTGGGGGATAGAAAGTCTCTGTTCCGGCACCCTGCCGGGACGGGGAAATGCCCCCGGAGCCATCTCCATCGATCTCCACCACCATCTCCATCCATGTTGCTGATTCCCATGATGAGGAGGGAGTAGTTCTCTCTCGAGGCTAAGGGTTCTACCGGTAGCTATGTGTTCATCTCTCTCTCTATGCATGATCTTATTGAGATCATGAGCTTGTAATCTATAGATCTACTTTGCTACTCAAGTGCTTTAATAGATCTGTGCTCTCCCCATGTGTGTGAAAGTGACAGCGTGCACACCATGGTGGCACTTAGGCTAGAGATTACAAATACTTGTTATGAGTTATATTTGGAGGTGGATGTCTTTATGAAATTGTGGTGTTTGTTGGCCTCATCTAGTGCTCAAGGTGACAGTGTGGGGTTTTCTAGATGGGAAAGGCTTACTTTGAGGTGTGCTGTTATAGCCCTACCATCGATTAGAGTGTCCAACCGGAGAGTAGTTAAGAGTAGTATCATAAAGAGAAGATATTTATATGAGAGTGTTCACTAGTGAAATTATGATTCCTAGGCCTTGTTTCTAAGCACCGAAACACCGTTTGCTATTAAATCTATTACATGTTTGCTTGCTTCCATCTTTATTTCAGTTTGCCTTTAGTCTCTTCCATGCCATCCAACTATTTTCTATCACCGTTACCACTTATAATTATCCATCCCACTTGTATTTCACAATCTCTTCACCGAACTAGTGCACCTATAGACCTGACAAGTGTATTGGGTGTGTTGGGGACACAAGAGACTTCTTGTATCTTGATTGTAGGGTTGCTTGAGAGGGAATACCTTTGACCACTTCCTCCCTGAGTTAGGTAAACCTTGGGTGATCCACTTAAGGGAAAACTTGTTGCTGTTTTACAAACTTATGCACTTGGAGGCCCAATAACTGTCTACAAGAATAGAAGTGCGTAGACATCACCCGTTGGATTCAAACCATTTAAAATTATATATCACTTATACCAAAAATGACAAGACAGAGACTTTTCCAACTTCAAACATTTTTAAAAAATCAACCATAAATTCTTTTGAGTTGATTCCAACTTTCAGAAATCACTTTTGACAAGATCTATCTGAATATGTAAAAAATATTTGGATTTACATGCAGTGACATTGGACTAGTACCAAAAGAATGTTATATAGGCATTTCTAGTCTCTTTAATTCTATTAAATGATAATCTTAAACTTTATAAAATGTGACCACCACTTTAAATCACATTCCCAAGTATTAGAATATGCGGTGATGACATGTGTCAACGTGATCCCATATTTTAATTGGAGAATATTAAATCTTAAGTATTTTCAATGTGTAGAAATTACTTGTCTAAAATAAGATAAATAAGACTAAGTCTTTATTTCATGTGATATTTGTGATGATGCTAGATCATCAAGTGTGAGCTTTAGTGTGCTAAATAGAAATAGTTAAGTATTGTTTGGTGATTGTGTACCTCGAATTCATTTATAGACGATAGTACCAACCTGGGATACGAGGAGGAGGAGTACTACCAAGAAGAAGATGAGGAGAACTTCAATCACTACACTACTCAAGGCAAGCTAACACTTGCAAGTTTCTTAACCATGCAAGCTAACACTTGCAAGTCTCATACCTATGCAAGCTATCCTTGCAAGATAACCTATGGAAGATGCCTTAGGCATGCTTGGTTATGCAACTTTGATTATACCAATCCCAAGTTTTACTTGCAAGCTTTACCCTTTTTACTTTACCAAAGTTCTTTACTTTTAGTTAGTGCTTTATGAGTATTGGAACAATAGTATAGATACCTTAAAGAGTATAAAACTAGGCCTAACTCTTTATACTTAGATGTCATCAAAAGGCATAAAAGTAGAGTTGGATAGTTACACTTTATTAGCACCCCTCATTAGTGAACACTCTTAACTTAGTGGCTAGTGCTAAGCATAAAACTTGATCACTTTAGATGGGAATACTTGGTGAAAATGATTATGAAATCCTTGGAATGAGGCTTCATTCTATTGAAATGTTTTGACATGTGTTGAGAAACACAAATGGATTTGATGATGAAAATATTGAGGCATGAGCCTTAGCCCTTTATAAAAACTGATGGTTGGGTTCGGATGCGATACCGTTCCAATTTTATCGTACAACCACAATACCTGAATTGGGTAAGGCTTAGCCGGATGTTTATATGCATTAGTATGGGTTCCCTCACGGAAGAGGTTTGAGATGAGGCTACCTCTTGATGATGTACACCTATGAAGTGCCCAGGATGGCAGGTAGCCATGGCTGGGAGGCCAAGCTCATAGGAGAGGTGCTTATACTAGAGTGTGTAAAGGAAAGGTTATGATTGATTATCCGCATACTAAGTATGATGATTTTGGGTTATCCCTGACGGATGTATTGAATTTTGTGGTGAAAGTGTACCACCTTTGTAGAGTGTCAAACTATTCGAATAGCCGCGTCCGCGGTCATGGACAGTTGGAGTGGCCATACTGTTCCATCGTCAGATGTTTTCAAAACGACTTGTGAAATGAATTATGAAAACAAAGTTCCCACTTAGGTGATTTAGAACATTTATTTAGCTTTCTCTGCTTCTTAACTTAGTTTAGATAAATCTGGCTTATTGCAAATAAACTTAGAGCTTAGCATTCCTACTAGAATTACCTTTCTTGTTAGTGATAGTTTGCGAGTACTTAAAGAGTACTCATGGCTTTGTCCCTGGCTATTCCCATGGCTAGACTATGAGGAGGACTATCAGGAAGATGGACAGAAGGATGGCTACGACAACTAGGATCATCTCCCATCATCAGCATGGCCTGTGACACTGAAGATGGAGCCAACCGCTACGCTTATTATTATTCTACTTGTTTGTATTAAGACTAGATCATGAGATCCTTTATTTGTGTAAGACCTTATTATGGTTTGTAATGGATGATGTACTATGGTACCAATTCTGTTATGTCTCACAAAAATGGTAATCCTGGGATTGCGAGATAAGGCATAACAGGCATATGGGATAAAAAATCTGGGTGTTGACAAGTTGGTATCAGAGCCATCCTGACCATAGGAGACCCTATTTAAAATGGACGTCCAAACAAAAACTTAGTTTCAAAACAAAAGAAGTGAGTATTTATGAAAACCTATTCCCACTCGTATCCTTGATTCTTTCAAAAAAGTTCATGTTCCTCAACAATTCTTGCATTCCTACATAAAATTTGACACACTTGATCACCTCACTAACTTACTCACCCTAAATTCTTATAGATAGAAGTCCAGTATTGCAAGTTCTACCAGCTGGGCAAAGGAGGCCACCTGATCTTTGAGAGAGATCTAGATGCACTGTCAGAGTATCTTGAGCGCCCGCACCCGGAATTCTTCGGGGCATAACTCAACGATCACGTAGGAGGAGATCTACAATGGCTGATAGTTGCAGATATCAGAGGCAAGATGGAAGCACCCACTTCAGAGAAGATCCAATTCAGTTTGAGGGAAAATAACTGGCTAGATGGATTAGCTAGGGCTATGCATGAAGCTCTTGCCCGTCTGTGTGGGAAAACATCAACCAGATCCAGGGAACTCGCTTTGCTCAATACGCAAGGCATGATTCTACAGGAATGCCCTTGGAGATGCCAGGACACCTAGAGCTGAAGCACTAGGTGGACAATCTTTACTTCATGTTGTATGATAGGCAGAAGGAGTTGGACAACGCCCGTGCTTACGCCAACCACAACCATGCCATTGCAGTCAAGAAGGACCAGACCCTCGCCATTCTCGCCAAGGAGCGCCAATCACTTCGTCGTTAGTGTGACAAGAAGGATCTCACCATTGATCGTCTTTGCAAGAAGGTGGCCACTCTCGAGAAGAGCATCCGGGAACAGGAAATCCAGATTGAAGCGAAGGAGGAGGAAGGTGAAGATATCAAGGGAGATCTTTTACTCTTACCTCAGCGATGACAACGACTACCTGGAGGATAATGCCATGGAGTTCCACACTGATGATGATGATTCAACTTCATTGATGATGATTAGATGCACTTGAGCACTACAGTAGGAGTGAGTTGTACTGGTCCCACTGTATCGTAGCTTCATAGAATGGTTCTTAAAACCATATGTTTTCTATTTGTGTTGTGGTGTGTGTTTGTATGGTGTGCTTTGAATGAATTAATGAGAGGAAGTTGTTAGTTTGCAAAACCTGAGTCAAACTCAAAGTTTAAATCTTTTGAAACAAAACCATGAACCCTAGAGATTTCCCTCTTATCTCATTATCTATCTCAATCTTCAGATCACTCGTGGAAATCCCAGAGGAAGCAGTTCATCTCAGGACCCGATGCCGCATATTCTGCAAATGCTAGTTTCTGACCGTGAAGCTAGTAGAGCCGAATGTCAAGCCAACCTAGCCACTCTTCAACAGATAGCTCAGATGGCCCACAATAATCAAGGCCACGGAAACCAGGATCATCATGGATCTAAGCTCAAGAACTTTCAGAATACCAACCCACCTATCTTTAGTAAGTCTGAGGATCCCTTAGATGTTGATGACTGGCTGCCAACCATGGAGAACAACTTGGAGGTCGCAGGAGTTGAAGCCAATGAAAAAGTACTATTTGTCACCCATTATCTAGCAGGAGATGCAAGGGCCTAGTGGAATAGCACCCATACCATGAACGAAGGTCAGATGATCACTTGGGAAGCATTCAAGATCAAGTTCAGCCGGACCCATGTGCCCCAAGGTTTGGTCACCAGGATGAGGGATGAGTTCAGGGAACTGAAGCAAGGAAGGATGATGGTAGTTGAGTACCATGACAAATTTCTGTCACTAGCTAGATATGCCCTTGATGAGATTAACACCGAAGCAAAGAAGAAGGAAAGGTTCCTGAATGGATTACATGATGAGATGCAGACTTTGTTAGTCAACATCCGTTTTGTAGATCTAGAAGAGGTAGTAGATTCTGCCATTCAAATGGAAGGGAAGATCAACCAAGCCAATGACAACGTAAGCGTCGCATGATGCACCAGCCTAGATCCCACTATAGCCAGAAGTATCGCCCCAACCCGTCTGGAGGATATGCCCCAAGAAACAACAGACCCCCTATGTCCCGTCCAAACTATCCCAATCGTAGCGGAGGAAACCTGAAGTCTAGAGGAAACCACAACAACAACCCCGGCAACTCCAATAACTTCAACCGTGCACCGCCCAAGTCCAACAACAACAACAATACTTCCCCAAGGATTGGAAGCAATGATGTGCCTGTTGCAGGAAATCACAAGTCCCAGATTACTTGCTTTGAATGTGGAGTCAAGGGTCCCTACTCCAATGAGTGCCCCAAGAAGCTTGCAGCAGCCACCAATGTGAATGCACCCGCTCAGCAGCAATGCCGTGTTCAGCCTGGAAGGAGATTTGCCCTAGGGAATTCGCTCAACCGCAACGGCCATCTATTCCACATGAATGCTGAAGAAGCTCATCAAGCGCCAGATGTCATGCTGGGTATGTTTTCTGTTAACTCAGTACTTGCAATAGTGTTGTTTGATTCTAGAGCATCGCGCTCGTTTGTTATAGAAGAATTTGCATGCACTAGTAACATTTCAACAAACAAAATTGAAGCATGTTATGATATTTCAAATACCTGGTTCAACCACCAAAGCTAGAAAAATTTGTAAGGCTGTACCTATCATAATCCATGGAATAGATTTTTATGCTAATCTAATAGTACTTGGAACCAAAGGTTTGGAAGTAGTACTAGGAATGGATTGGATGTCGAAACATAAAGGATTGATCGACTGTGCCAAGAAAGCCATAACCATGACCAGTAGCACTGGAGTATCAGTAGAACATGTATCTAAGACACTGCCCCGTCAATTCAAATGCAACAAGAGTCTAGCCCAACCAACCCTCATAGTAGTCTGTGAATACCCCGACGTATTCCCGGATGAATTGCCCAGTATGCCCCCAGATCGGGATATCGAGTTCATCATTGAACTAATTCCTAGAACTAGACCCATAGCTCAGAGACCTTATAGTATGAACCCATCTGAATTAGTGGAGCTAAAGAAACAACTGGATGCTATGTTGGAGAAAGGTTTGATTCAACCAAGCGCATCGCCATGGAGATCGCCTGTTTTGTTTGTGGATAAGAAAGATGGAGGTAACCATCTATGCACGGATTACCGGAAGCTGAATGATGTCACTATCAAGAACAAGTACCCACTGCCGAAGATAGAGGATCTGTTTGACTAGTTGACTAGTTCTAGAGTGTTTTCTAAGATTGATCTTAGAACTGGTTATCATCAACTCAAGATTCGTGCAACGGATATTCCAAAGACTGCCTTTACCACTAGATATGGATTGTATGAGTATACGATCATGTCTTTCATATTAACCAATGCCCCCGCTTATTGCATGAATCTCATGAATAAGATTTTTATGAACTTCCTGCATAAGTTTGTCATTGTTTTTATCGATGATATTCTGGTCTATTCCAAGTCAGAAGAAGACCATGAGCTACACCTGAGAACCATCCTTGAAACCCTTAGAGAACATCAGTTTTATGCCAAGTTTAGCAAATGTGAGTTCTGGTTAAAGGAAGTAGGATTCCTAGGACATATTGTGTCGGCATGAGGAGTCGTTGTTGATCCTTCCAAGATCAAAGATGTTGAAGACTTGAAAGCCCCAACCACTCAAACCCAAGTCCGCGCATTTCTCGGATTAGCGGGATACTACCACAAGTTTGTTGAAGGATTTTCGAGCATCGCAAGACCGATGACCCAGTTTTTGAAGAAATATAAGAAGTTTGAATGTACGGATAAATGTGAAGCAAGTTTTCAAGAGCTCAAGAAGAGATTGATTTCAGCCCCAATTCTGATTATGTTGGATATCACGAAGCCTTTTGATGTGTATTGTGATGCATCCAAGATTGGTCTCGGATGTGTGTTGATGCAGGAAGGCAAAGTCATAGCATATCTGTCTCGACAACTGAAGCAACATGAGCAAAACTATGCTACCCATGACTTTGAACTAGTAACCGTAGTTTTAGCATTGAAGACATGGCGTCATTACCTTATGGGTAACCGCTGTGAGATTTATTCAGATCACAAGAGTCTGAAGTATATTTTCACCCAGAAGGAGCTGAATATGAGGCAAAGGAGATGGATAGAGTTAATCAAGATTATGACCTTGAAATTCACTATCACCCCGGCAAAGCCAATGTGGTAACAGATGCTCTTAGTAGATTGCCGTGTTGATTAAACACCGTGATTAAAGAAGCCCAGCCAAGTTTGCATGAAGAGTTGGAGCAGTTTAGAACGGAGCTAGTTAGCGAAGGATTTTTAGCTAGCATTGAACTTCAACCCACTTTGATCAATCAGATCAAGGAGGCGCAGAAAGAAAATGCAAGCATCGATGGAATCAAGCGTCGTATCGGTACAGGGAAGGTACCCGGATTCACCAAAGATGAAGAAGGAGTTTTGTGGTACAAAGGACGTATCTGTGTGCCAGCAGATTCCAAACTGAAGCAAGTTATCATGCAGGAAGCTCATGATACTCTTTATTCTATGCACCCCGTAGGAACGAAGATGTATCAAGATTTGAAGGAGAAATTTTGGTGGAACAATATGAAGAGAGAAATCGGAAGCTACATAGCTAAGTATGATATCTGTCAAAGAGTCAAAGCGGAACATCAGAGACCTGTAGGACTTCTCCAACCAATGCAGATTCCAGACTGGAAATGGGACTCTGTTGGAATGGATTTCATCACCGGTTTGCCTACTTCTAGTAGGGGAAATGACTCTATTTGGGTCATAGTTGATAGACCGTCCAAGGTAGCCCATTTCATACCCATCAAGACCACCTACTAGAGTTCGAGGCTAGCAGAGTTGTACATTGCTAGAATCGTCAGTTTGCATGGAACCCCTAAGACCAAAGTGTCGGATTGAGGAACCCAATTTACCTCAAGATTTTGATAGAAAGTCCAAGAAGGATTAGGAACCAAGCTAAACTTCAGCACAGCTTATCACCCGCAAACCGATGGACAAACCGAAAGAGTCAACCAAATCTTAGAAGATATGTTGAGAGCTTGTGTGTTAGAATATGGATCAAAATGGGAAGATTGTATGCCTTTCGCAGAATTCTCATACAACAATAGTTATCAAGCTAGTTTGCAAATGACCCTATTTGAATTTCTGTATGGAAGGAAGTGGCATACCCCCTTGAATTGGTCGCAAGTAGGAGAGAGTCAGATTTTCAGACCCGACATCCTACGATAAGCTGAAGAGAAGGTTCACAAAGTCCGTGAACACCTGAAGACCGCCCAATCCAGACAAAAGAGTTATGCTGACAAGAGACATAGAGACCTGACCTTCAATGTAGGAGATTTTGTGTATCTCAAAGAATCACCCTTTAAGGGAATGCAGCGTTTTCGTCTGAAGGGAAAGTTAGCCCCCAGATATACTGGACCCTTCAAGATTTTGAATCACCGAGGAGAAGTATCATATCAACTGGAACTGCCAGAGGAGATGTCAGCCATACATAATGTGTTCCATATCTTGTTACTTCGCAAATGCCTAGAAGTTCCGGAGAAGACCGAAGTGTTCAAGAACATCGATCACCGAGCCATAGATATCAACCACGATCTAACGTATCGGGAAGTACCCATTCATATTTTGGAAGAAGCCTTCAGAACCACCAGGACCCAGAGTATCAAGTTTCTCAAGATCCAGTGGAGCAACCATACTGAAGAACAAGCTACTTGGGAGCGATAAGATTACATTAGGACTGAGTTTCCAAATCTCTTTAGTTCCTAGTTTTTTCTTAAATATCGGGACGAGATTTTGTTTAAGGAGGGAAGGTTTGTAACACCCCAAAAATATTAATCAATATTATCAAGTTCTAATTACCCAAGTTTAGGGTTAACAAAAACTTGAATATGAATGTATGTGTGATTTTGCATTAGTGTATGATTGAGTGAAATTGCCATGTGTGTTTGCTACAAATGATAAGAATGGTTTAAAGATGAATACCACACCATCTAGGCCAATTATAAACAAAATCCAAAGAAAAGGAAATCAAATATAAGGCATATGATCAAATGGTCATTTTGACCAAAATTAACCACGAGGCCACTTTGTGAGTTCCTAGTAAAGAATTTCTAACAGAAACATTTCCATTTCTTTTCACATCTTGCTAGACCAAGTAAAAGTGAAACCAAGCCCACTTTACAAGCTCACATAAACTATTTTCAAATCTATTTAAAGGACAATTCAAAATTGAATCAAGTGTATGTACTAAGATCACCATTTTGCAAAAACCACTCAAATCAATTCACCTTGACTTTTCCAAGCAACCATAGACACTCAAGCAAGTGCTCAGAACACTCACCAAATTTCATTCAAAAATTTCAAATTTGAATTCATGTAGCCATTTGGTCAAGCACCTGGCAGACACAGATCAAATCCTGCCTAACTCTACAGTTTGGAGTAGTGATCACCCAACCATTTGTCCCCTGTTCACTCCCCGGGTCTCCCCCAACACCTAGCAGTGCAGCAGACCACTTCCCCCTTTGTCGTTGCGCCAGCGCAACGCTGCCCGAAACTTGCCGCGCCGGCCGACCATGGACAGCTCGCCACAGACCGCGCCGCCCTCTCCCACGATGACCAGGAGACAAGCGACCGTCCACCACCACCCCCCTGTCCAACCCTCGACTGCAGGCCAGCCGTGCACCACCTAGAATCTCTATGCCCATTTTATTTGCACCATGCCGAGAGCACGCCAGAGCACCGCAGCCGACCAGCGTGCACACGCCGTGCCTCGACCTCTCCGTGCATGCACACACTCGCCATGACCCTAGCTACCTCCCAGACATCCCCGTTTGCCGTTGCGCGACCAGTAGCCCACGTGCGTCGTCTCGAATGCCGCCAGTTCCACGCAGAGGACCACCCGCGCCCGACCATTCTCGACCGCCCTGTGTCGCGCCTTTAAGCACGTGACGACCGCTAGGGAGAACCGCGTCGCCCCCTACCCTCAGCCACGCTAATAGCTCGTTGTACCGCTGTCGCCGGAGGAGCCAACCCATCCCGCAATGTCCCCCTCGCCGGTGTATAAATAGAGGCCACCTCCGCCTCAATTCACCACACCATCCCATGCCCCACTCCTCCCAGAACCTCCCACACCTCTCCCCGAAGCAAGGCGAGCACCGCATCACCAGAATTTGGCCGGAGCCCGCCGCTGCCGAGGAAGAAGGGAGCCATTGATTGGAGCCGCCCTAGGAGCCGCCGCGGACACCGTTCAAACCGTCGTCATCTACAACATCGTTCGCCCCCATCGCCGACCCTAGCTGGAGCCCTAGTGAGCCTCACACGACCCCCACCATCACCGTTAGGGTTCAGTTCTCGCCAGAGCTGTTCGACGTAGGAGATGAACCTCAGCCGTTAGATCGCATTCTAATCGTAGGGCTCAGATTGAAACATACCATTTCGGGTTAGATGAGCCACTAACTAGTGGGACCCCCCTTGTCAGCAGACGGCTACGACAGCGCAGTGCACCTGGGCCGGTCCATTTACTTTCCCGCGCAGAGCCCAATGATTCAAATAGTTCTTTTCCATTTTAGTTAAAACCAGATTCTGTCAATAGATTCAAAAATCAATTCAAAGATATTCACTAAACCAAATTGCATGATTCCAATTTTGTTAGAAAGATATTCAAGTTATCTATCCAAGCCTGTTGGATTCAAACCATTTGAAATTATATATCACCTATACCAAAAATAACAAGACGGAGACTTTTCCAACTTCACTTTTTTTTCAAAAATCAACCATAAATGCTTTTGAGTTGATTCCAACTCTGAAAAATCACATTTGATAAGATCTATCTGAATATGTAAAAATATTTAGGTTTACATGCAGTGACATTGGACTAGTACAAAAAGAATGCTATATAGGCATTTCTAGTCACTTTAATTCTATTAAATGATAATCTTAAACTTTATAAAATGTGACCACCACTTTAAATCACATTCCCAAATATTAGAATATGTGGTGATGACATGTGTCAACATGATCCCATATTTTAATTGGAGAATATTAAATCTTAAGTATTTTCAATGTGTAGAAATTACTTTTCTAAAATAAGATAAATAAGACTAAGTCTTTATTTCATGTGATGTTTGTGATGATCCTAGATCATCAAGTGTGAGCCTTAGTGTGCTAAATAGAAATAGTTAAGTACTGTTTGGTGATTGTGTGCCTCGTATTCATTTCTAGACGATAGTACCAACCCGGTATACGAGGAGGAGGTGTACTACCAACAAGAAGAAGAGGAGAACTTCAATCACTGCACTAGTCAAGGCAAGCTAACACTTGCAATTTTCTTAACCATGCAAGCTAAAACTTGCAAGTCTCATACCTATTAACGTTATCCTTGCAAGATAACCTATACAAGATGCCTTAGGCATGCTTGGTTATGCAACTTTGATTATACCAATCCCAAGCTTTACTTGCAAGCTTTATTCTTTTTACTTTACCAAAGTTCTTTACTTTTAGTTAGTGCTTTGTGATTATTGGAACAATAGTATAGATACCATAAAGAGTATAAAACTAGGCCTAACTAGTTATACTTAGATGTCATCAAAAGGCATAAAAGTAGAGTTGGATAGTTACACTTGATTAGCACCCCTCATTAGTGAATACCCTCATCTTTAGTGTCTAGTGCTAAGCATAAAAGTTGATCACTTTAGATGGGAATACTCGGTGACAATGATTATGAAAACCTTGGAATGAAGATGCATTCTATTGAAATGTTTTGACATGTGTTGAGAAACACAAAAGGATTTCATGATGAAAATGTTGAGGCATGAGCCTTAGCCCTTTATAAAAACTGATGGTTGGGTTCAGATGCGATACCATTCCAATTTTACCGTACAACCACAATACCTGAATTGGGTAGGACTTAACTGGAAGTTTATATGCCTTAGTATGGGTTCCCTCGTGGAAAGAGGTTGAGCTGTGGCTACCTTGTGAGTGTGAATGTCCACCTATGCAGTGCCTAGGATGGCAGATGGCCATGGCTGGGAGGCCAAGCTCATAGGGGAGGTGCCTATACTAGAGTGTGTAATTGAAAGGTTATGATTGATTATCCGCATACTAAGTATGATGATTCGGGGTTATCCCTGACGGATGTATCGAATTTTGTGGTGATAGTGTACCACCTATGCAGAGTGTCAAACTATTCGAATAGCCGCGTCCACGATCATGGACATTTGGAGTGGCCATACTGTTCTGTCATCAGATGTTTTCAAAAAGGACTTGTGAATTGAACTATGACTTTGACTTGACCATAATAGGATTGTGGACATGAAAATTAGGTTCCCACTTAAGTGATTGAGAACACTAACTTATTTTTCTTTATTTCTAAACTCAGTATGAGATAAACCTGCCTTTTTGCAAATAAACCTAGAGCTTAAGATTCCTACTAGAACTACCTTACTTGTTAGTGATAGTTTGCGAGTACTTAAAGAGTACTCATGGCTTTGTCCCTGGCTATTCCCATGGCCAGACTATGAGGAGGACTACCAGGATGATGGACAGCAGGAGGTCTACGACAACTAGGATCATCTCCCATCGTCAACATTGCCTGTGACCCTGAAGATGGAGCCCCTACTACATTTATTTTCCGCTGCTTGATTTGTATTAAGACTGGATCATGAGATCCTTTATTTGTAAGAACTTATTATGGTTTGTAATGGATGATGTACCATGGTACCAATTCTGCTATGTCACGCAAAATGGTAATCCTGGGATTGCGAGGTATGGCATAACATGCATCTGGGAGTAAAAACCCGGGTGTTGACACCTACCATGTTGTGAATATGCTTAGCTTCCAAATCAAATGACTAGGTGTAACACCCTCAAATCGGCCCTATGCAAGTTTTAGCCCTTTCCGCCAAACCCGCATAGAAACGATTCAAGGACGCCCACCAGGCACTTTCGTGCGGGTGGAAAACGAAGTAATACCATTACACAACAGTCCTTGATGGGACCCACAGAACAGATATATATTCAACAGCGACTCAACGAGTCAAGAATATAGATATACAATACAAAGATCCAAATCACATTGAAATCGATAGAACATCCGAGTACAGATATGAAGCAAATTGAGCTAAGAGCCCTGAAGAATAACCAATGGCGTCCATAACCCTGCCCAGGCCAAGCCGGAAGGGTAACCCTGCTAACGACGTCGAACTCGTACCTGCTAAACAAAAGGGGTGCCGACAAAGGGCGAAGGGAAAAAGAGGAGCGTCAGTACTAAGGCTAGTACACGGCAAGGCTAGAATTCAGCGGCTCTCGCCTACATAGGTATGGTGGACTGAAGCGGCACCGAAGCATGCACTAAACAACCTATAGAGACTCGATAAACTGTCGGCTATTAGAGAGAGATAAGAAAGACCTATTCGGAACCAACCTTATACTAACACCAATCATACCCATCCTGGTATTTTCCCCTCGAGACCAAACGAGGAAGTCGAACTGAGGAACTCACACCGTTGACAGTTTTATTCATTCCATTATAGTTGCAGCACTTACTAGTCAGATATAGATAGCATGAGTCATCCTGATAGCATAAGTAGTGGGTAGTTTTAGTTAACCATTCAGTTGTAGTTGCAGAACTTACTAGTCAGATACAATTAGCATGTGACATACCAAACCCAGTAGTTGTTGGCACCCCACTAAGCTACCCGCAATGAAGTTGGCCGGCTCCGAGACGGGCCCAGGGTTTGTGTCAATGGCTGTAAACAACTGGGAACCCGAAAGTGTGACTGGGCTTGTCGATACCGCGAAAACATTCCACGTTCCAAAACAGTACAGGTGCTCCACGCACAATCGTAAATAAAATAATAAATCATGGGATAAGTACAGGATAGTAATAAAGCCCCAAACTACTTTGTGGCCCCAAGAAATAAGAATGAATCAAGCTCTGGCTAAGGGGGATCCATAGGGTCTCCCGAATGTGGATAATGCGAATAATCAAGGAACAGGTATCAAGTACTCGGGGCCTACGGGACACAAGTGGACATGAAAAACCAAATAGCATATATTGCCCACCGATGCCTCTTTCATTAGTTATCCCAATAGCTTAATAGTTGTATTTAAAGTCATGATCCTCTCCACCGTAAAGCATATGACAACATTCCAACAACTGTGTGGTAGTTCACGACACGAGATCGCACCTAAGCAAGCGACTACGACTCACAAGACCATCTATATACCAAACAACAGGTAATAGGAGGTGTCCAAGGCAGTATAAAGGCTGCACGAAATATATCTAGTACGGAACACTAAAGCATCATGACACAGATAGCAATAGATCAACAGGAGGAAATAAAGACTATAAATGCAAAATAGGTAGAAAGGGGGAGAATGCTCGCATGGAAAAGATAGCCGAAGATTCATATCCGGAGAACTTGTCGACACTCGCATCCACTCATCGGCATAATCCGCGAAGAAGCAAACACTAGCAGAAACACCGGATACAATGTTTAATACTACGGCAGAAGATCAGGCATGATTATGATGTGATGCAGATGCGGTGCAATTAGGCAGTGTTAAGCGGAACCAGGGTCCCGACAATTACTTAATAGGTTCCAGTTATTTAGATACCCCGCAATTCAAATGTTGTCTTAACAAGGCAAAACATGGTATCGGTTCGCTACACAAATTTAAATGGAGTCCGGAATAAGACTAGAATAGCCCGCATATAGAATCCATATTTAATTTAGGTGAATCGACTATTTAACCCAACCCACCAGATGACATGTATGCAAGCATGATGATTTAATGATGCGACAGGTATATGTCATATTATAAAAATAGAGGCTTAGGGTCACACATTTGGGTTCGGAAGATCTTGGTTCCGGGGGGTCCGGGGTCCGGTCTCAGGGTTTGACGGGAACGGCGAGGTTCGGATACAAGATTGAGAACTTGTCGTGTCGTGACGGAGAACTTGGGTTCCAAACGGTCAACCTTGTCGTCGATGGCGAACATGAATGGATCGGGTACCGGTGGTCTTCGGGTGCATGTAGACGGTCATGGCGTCCGGGATGAAGAACTTGGCGTTCCGTGTCGGTGACCTTGGCGTCCGGGTCCTCGACGAACTTGGCGTCCGGTCCTCGGGCATCGGTGCCGGAAGAAGGTCTTGTCGTACCGGTGTCGACGCTTACGGGAAGGAGACTTATCGTCCAGGGTCTCGGCGTCCTCGGATTCCGATTGGAGATCTTGGTGGTCTCGGAGCGGTTCTAGGCTCCATCTTCGAGGGTTCGTGGAGAACTTGGTTCGACATCGGTCGTCGAGTTTAAATTGTTTGTTGTCGGTGTCCATCTTGTTATTGGGTTGCAGTTCTCGCATCGTGTCAACATTACCACCCCGGCTTCACATGGTGGGCGTCGGTGTCTTCGATTTGGTCACGGGGTCATCTCGTACCTGGTTCGGTCCTACAGTCTCCAAAACACAGGAACACATACACATACCAGAGAACAACTTGGATGAACACAGAGAGCACCAAAAGCCAGTGCTACGTCAAACGACTAGGACATGAGCATCACCGCATGGGAGGGGCCAGGTTCGCGGGGTTGAGGCAGAGGCAGGTGCAGGCGCGTCATCTGCACGGATGCTGGCAAGCTCGGAAGGTGGAGGAGCGGGTCTGGGCACCATGCAGTGAAGGTCATGGCGATGAGGCGAGGGACACAGGGAGGACGTGGGGCACAGGCGACACGCTGCGGAGAACCGAGCGAGCGCAGTGACGGGGCGCTGCAGGTGGTGCCGCGGAGAGGAGGCGTCGAGGATGGCGGACGGCGTCGAGATCGCGGCCGGACGGCGCCGCTAGAGAGGCGGGGGCGCCCGGAAGGCGATGCGAGGAGGGGCCACGGAGGTTGTAGTAGAGGGGTCGAGGAGCTCGTGAGCGACGGCGGCCAGATCGCAGCTCCCTTGGGCGGCGTCACGGCAGTCGTCGGGGCCATGCAGAGGATCGAGGACATGGTGCCGGGGTGGCCGAAGCGGAGGCCGCGACAGAGCTCACAGGTCCTGTAGGAGGCGGTGACGGCGTCCGAGTCTGGTCCGACAAAGACTGGGCGTGGTTCATGGGAGAACCCGTCGCTGACGCCTGTGGTGGGGGGGGCAGACGCGAAGGAGCCAGGAAGGGAGGCCCACGGTGGTGTTCGAGGCGATTTGGGGCTCGGGAAAAGAAGGGGAAGGAGGAGATGATGCGGGTAGGTGGGGTTGCGCCCGTGTTGGTCCGGGTGGGGCCAGGCGAGGAGAGAGGAAGCGTTGACGGGGGTGGTGGACATGGTGCGACCATGTAAGTGCGGGAGAGCGACGTGGGGCTACGATGGGTCGCTCGCGGGCGCGTGTGGTGGGGTCGGGGTGTCGGCAGGTGGCGGGGTAGGTAGAGCCGGGTGTGGCGCGCGCGAGTGGTGTTGCCTGCAGCTGGCAGCAGGGTGAGGGAGAGAGGGAGGAGGCGGTTAGGGTTGGGGTTTGGGGTGTTTCTAGCTAGGGTTTGGGGTGGCCTGGCTAGCTGGGCCTCGGGCCTGGCCGGCTGGGTTGTCCCTAAAAAACAAAACTTAAACTTTTATTTTATTTTTAAAACAGACTTTTGTAATTTGTTTTTAGGCAAATAAAATATCCAGGAAGACCTGGTTTTATAATTTGAAATAAAATGAGGCTAATTAGAAAACAAAATAGGGTTTTTGCAAAGATACTTTTATGATCAAACATGCATGATGATGTCATGATGATGCACAAAGCACAAACTCCAAGCAATTTTCTAGTAGTGGTTTTAGCGGGATACCACAATTTGACACCACTAACAAGGGATCTTGCCCTCGAGATCTGCCTCATGGTACCGGGGAGAAGGTCGGCGATCTAAATCTTCTCGCTTCGTGTAGATCCTCACGACACCACTAACAAGAGGTCGTTGTCCGTGATGGTCGAGAGAACACTCTGGGAACAAAGGGCGTAGGTAGAGGTATCAACAAATAAAGCGACCTCTAGCTTCCGTGGACGGAGTAAAATTGTTGGATCCATCGATTCAATATACAAAAGCGAATGATAAGAGTAGTCGGATGGTGATCAGTCCATCGCACACTCAAACCATTACTCTACACACAAATCAGAGAATTATGCAACCAACCCTCAGAATTAGACTGAAGATCTCGACAATCGAGGTTCGGAAACAAGGGAATGATGCATGCTCTGCATCGGGTCTGGCGTAGATGATGTCGTCGCGTTGGAAAACACCAGAAGCCACAAACAAGGAACAAAGAGAAGTCCAATAGAAGACGGATTCCTCAGATAGCATGAAATCTAGATGTAGAAGCACCGTTACCAAAGGAGGAAGCCACACCCTGACGGTACGACGGAAACCCAACCACAAGAATTCCTGGGCTCAAAGAAAAGATAAGAGAACAGATCCAAAACACGCAGAGGTAAGAGGAGAACAGTAGAGGGGTAAGGAGTAAAAGCAAACCTAATCAGATCTATCCAACCAATTTTGCAAAATAGCTTTGACACTCTACTTCGGCCGTTAGCTAGGTTATCCTACAGGCTGGACCAGTGGGGTTTCGCAACTGCTGAGCTCTGATACCACTCTATAACACCCTCAAATCGTCCCTATGCAAGTTTTAGCCCTTTCTGCCAAACCCGCATAGAAACGATTCAAGGACGCCCACCAGGCACTTTCGTGCGGGTGGAAAATGAAGTAATACCATTACACAACAGTCCTCGATGGGACCCCCAGAACAGATATATATTCAAAAGCGACTCAACGAGTCAAGAATACAGATATACAATACAAAGATCCAACTCACATTGAAATCGATACAACATCTGAGTATAGATAAAAAGCAAATTGAGCTAAGAGCCATGAAGAATAACCAATGGCGTCCATAACCCTGCCCAGGCCAAGCCGGAAGGGTAACCCTGCTAACGACGTCGAACTTGTACCTGCTAAACAAAAGGGGTGCTGACAAAGGGCGAAGGGAAAAAGAGGAGTGTCAGTACTAAGGCCAGTACACGTCGATACTAGAATTCGGCGGCTCTCGCCTACATGGGTATGGTGGACTGAAGCGGCAGCGAAGCATGCACTAAACAACCTATAGAGACTCGATAAACTGTCGGCTATTAGAGAGAGATAAGAAAGACCTATTCGGAACCAACCTTATACTAAGACTAATCATACCCATCTTGGTATTTCCCCCTCAAGACCAAACGAGGAAGTCGAACCGAGGAACTCACACCGTTGACAATTTTATTCATTCCATTATAGTTGCAGCACTTACTAGATAGATACAGATAGCATGAGTTATCCTGATAACATAAGTAGTGGGAAGTTTTAGTTAACCATTCAGTTGTAGTTGCAGAACTTACTAGTCAGATACAATTAGCATGTGACATCCCAAACCCAACAGTTGTTGGCACTTTATTTCATTCCATTGGAGTTGTGGTACTTACTAGGCAGGTATAACATGACACGATACACCCCAGTTCCACCAGTTGTTGGCACTTTTATTATCCATTCCATTGTAGTGAAGCTGATTACTAGTCACATATTAAGTCAAATTTATAGCACTACTTTAGTTATGCTTGTCTATGATCGAGATATTGTGCTCCAAGTCGTCCATAACCGCGAACACGGCTTTCAGAAAGATTTACCATGCAGGGGTGCACAAATAGCAACACACACACGATCAACCTCGGAAAAAAAAATCAAAACCCAACGAGGCTTTCACGACAAAGCAATCATAGGATTCATAAATCATTTCACGGGGCCACCCCACTAAGCTACCCGCAACGAAGTTGGCCGGCTCTAAGACGGACCCAGGGTTTGTGTCAATGGCTGTAAACGACTGGGAACCCGAAAGTGTGACTGGGCTTGTCGATACCGCGAAAACATTCCATGTTCCAAAACAGTACAGGTGCTCCACGCACAATCGTAGATAAAGTAGTAAAGCATGGCATAAGTATAGGATAGTAATAAATCCCCAAACTACTTTGTGGCCCCAAGAAATAAGAATGAATCAAGCTCTGGCTAAGGGGGATCCATAGGGTCTCCCGGATGTGGATAGTGCGAATAATCAAGGAACAGGTATCAAGTACTCGGGGCCTACGGGACACAAGTGGACATGAAAAACCAAATATCATATATTGCCCACCGGTGCCTCTTTCATTAGTTATCCCAACAGTTTAATAGTTGTATTTAAAGTCATGATCCTCTCCATCGTAAATCATATGACAACATTCCAACAACTGTGTGGTACTTCACGACACGGGATCGCACCTGAGCAAGCGACTACGACTCGTAAGACCATCTATCTACCAAACAACAGGTAATAGGAGGTGTCCAAGGCAATATAAAGGCTGCACGGAATATATCTGGTACGGAACACTAAAGCATCACGACACAGATAGCAATAGATCAACAGGAGGAAATAAAGACTATAAATGAAAAATAGGTAGAAAGGGGGAGAATGCTCGCCTGGAAAACATAGCCGAAGATTCATATCCGGAGAACTTGTCGACACTCGCATCCACTCATCGGCCTAATCCGCGAAGAAGCAAACACAAGCAGAAACACCAGATACATTGTTTAATACTACGGCAGAAGATCCGGCATGAATATGATATGATGCAGATGCGGTGCAATTAGGCAGTGTTAAGTGGAACCAGGGCCCCGACAATTACTTAATAGGTTCCAGTTATTTAGATACCCCGTAATTTAAATGTTGTCTTAACAAGGCAAAACAGGGTATCGGTTCACTACACAAATTTAAAAGGAGTCTGGAATAAGACTAGAATACCCGCATATAGACTCCATATTTAATTTAGGTGAATCGACTATTTAACCCAACCCACCAGAATACATGTATGCGAGCATGATGATTTAATGATGCGATAGGTATATGTCATATTATAAAAATAGAGGCTTAGGGTCACACATCTGGGTTCAGAAGATCTTGGTTCCGGGGGGTCCGGGGTCCGGTCTCAGGGTTTGACGGGAACGGCGAGGTTTGGATACAAGATGGAGAATTTGTCGTGTCGTGACAGAGAACTTGGGTTCCAAGCGGTCGACCTTGTCGTTGATGGTGAACTTGAATGGATCGGGTACCGGTGGTCTTCGGGTCCGTGTAGACGGTCATGGCGTCCGAGAGGAAGAACTTTGCGTTCTGTGTCGGCGACCTTGGCGTCCGGGTCCTCGACGAACTTGGCGTCTGGTCCTCGGGCATCAGTGGGGGAAGAAGGTCTTGTCGTACCGGTGTCGACGCTTACGGGAAGGAGATTTGTCATCCAGGGTCTCGGCGTCCTCGGATTCTGATTGGAGATCTTGGTGGTCTCGAAGTGGTTCTGGGCTCCATCTTCGAGGGTTCGTGGAGAACTTGGTTCGACATCGGTCATCGAGTTGAAATTGTTTGTTGTCGGTGTCCATCTTGTTATCGGGTTGCAGTTCTTGCATCGTGTCAACATTACCACGTCGGCTTCACATGGTGGGCGTCGGTGTCTTCGATTTGGTCACGGGGTCATCTCGTACTTGGTTCGGTCCTACCATCTCCAAAACATAGGAACACATACACATACTAGAGAACAACTTGGATGAACACAGAGAGCACCAAAAGCCAGTGCTACGTCAAACGACTGGGACATGAGCATCACCACATGGGAGGGGCCGGGTTCGCGGGGTTGAGGCAGAGGCAGGTGCAGGCGCGTCATCTGCACGGATGTTGGCGAGCTCAGAAGGACGAGGCGCGGGTCTGGGCACCACGCGGTGAAGGTCATGGCGGTGAGGCGAGGGACTCGGGGAGGACGCGGCACAAAGCTGGAGAGCCGAAGGAAGCGCGCGACGGGTGCTGCAAGGGGTGCCACGGAGAGGAGGCATTGAGGACGGCGGACAGCGTCGAGGACGCGTCCAGACGGCGCCGCTGGAGAGGCGGGGGCGCACGGAAGGCGATGCGAGGAGGGGCCACGGAGGTTGTAGCAGAGGGGCCTGGGAGCTCGTGAGCGGCGGCGACCAGATCGCAGGTCCCTCGGGCAGCGTCACGGCAGTCGTCGGGGCCATGCAGAGGATCGAGGACACGGTGCCGGGGCGGCCGAAGCGGAGGCCGCGACGAAGCTCACTGGTCCTGTAGGAGGCGGCGGTGGCCGAGACTAGTCCGGCAACGCTGGGGCGCGGGTTCGCAGGGAAAACCCTGTCCGGCGGCGCCTCTGTGGGGGGGGTCACGAAGGAGCCAGGAAGGGAGGCCCCCGGTGGGGTTCGAGGCGATTTGGGGCTCGGGAAAAGAAGGGGAAGGAGGAGATGATGCGGGTAGGTGGGGTTGCGCCCGTGTCGGTCGGGGTGGGGCCAGGCAGGGAGAGAGGAAGCATGTACGGGGGTGGTGGACACGGGCGACTGCGTGAAAAGTGGGAGAGCGACACGGGCTACGATGGATGCCATGGGCGCGTGTGGTGGGTCGGGTGTCAGTGGCGGGTAGGTAGAGCTGGGTGGTGCGCGTGCAAGTGGTGCTACCTACAGTTGGTGGCGGGGTGAGGGAGAGAGGGAGGAGGCGGTTAGGGTTGGGGTTTGGGGTGTGTCTAGCTAGGGTTTGGGGTGGCCTGGCTAGCTGGGCCTCGGGCCTGGCCGGCTGGGTTGCCCCTAAAAAAACAAAACTTAAACTTTTATTTTATTTTTAAAAGAAACTTTTGTAATTTGTTTTAGGCAAATAAAATATCCAGGAAGACCTGGTTTTATAATTTGAAATAAAACGAGGCTAATTAGAAAACAAAATAGGGTTTTTGCAAAGATACTTTTATGATCAAACATGCATGATGATGTCATGATGATGCACAAAGCACAAACTCCAAGCGATTTTCTAGTAGTGGTTTTAGCGGGATGCCACACTAGGGTCATGGTTATTTATACATTGCAGTAGAAGAACAGTGTGCCCATATTTAGTACATGAGCGCATGTTGGTATGGGAGAATGTGTTTACACTCGTAATTTCCAACTTTCACGAACAAAAAATAGTTTTCAATTTTGTAAGTGATAGACAATGTTTATTTGTTAAGGAAGTATATGAAGAATACGGCCCAGAATGGTAATAACCCGTTATTCACACATAGCAGACCATGTTTATGGGCTATTTTCAAGTAATAACATGAATTTCCAATCTGTCTAGTAGCTATTTTCTCCGATTGGAACTACTTCATGTTGATCTACCAAAATTATATATATCAAATTTGCACGACGAGTGCATTATAGGTTCTAGAATCGTTTAAGGTACCCAATATTTGCATATATAAAACCAACATCAGGTTTGAAAAAATCAACTTCTTGCAATGTCTATGCACACAAAATTCATCACTATTCATCCTTACAATCAATATAATTATGTCCTCACTGTCGAACTTGAAGGAAAATCATCATAGATCTCTGCTCTTCGCTCTCTTCTCTACCCGTACCCTCTTAGAAAGCTTCACAGCACCCATCAGGTACCTTTATGCTTTCACACATGATTATAGTTCAAAGAGTACTAGTCTGGTGGTTCTACTACATATGAAGCCTAGTGGAAAGAGAAAGCAGACCCCCATCGTGTGAGCCATGTTTTTTCTATGAGTTAAAATCTAGCATGATCAAAAAATTTATCTCCCAATCCTCATATTTGATTTTTATTCTCGAATAAGTTTGCATAGAAATCACACGTACATTTAGTTCTTAGCTGTGGAGCTGCATCAAATCTTACCGCATAAAGTTGAATATTCAACATTGAATCAAGGCTCACAAATCCCAACATTGCCAACCGTTGGATCTTCTTTTCCAGTCTAGGATCTAGAAGATTATATTGATAGTGTTTAGTAGAATGACTATGCGCAAACCTAAAAACACACTTCTTTGTCATTCTAGAATCTCCTGCATCATTTCTCTAGACCATGGTCCCAAATTATTCAAGTATTAGGTAGCTAATAAATGTTTATTTCTACATGATATAAAGTACAAGAACCAAACATACATCGTTACTTTATAGATGTGGCACTTTCATATTTTTTTGAGCTTTACCTATTACAGAGCATAATTTTATATAGTGATGATATGTCATACTTTATTATTATGTGAGTCTCACGTGCAAGGCACATGCGACTTACTAATAAAAGGATGGTGCACAACTACAAAGAGGCCACTAATCTTGTCCAATTAAACAAGGAATTTGTAGATAAGGCCTCAAAATAAACAAAAAGGACCCTAGTATAGAAAGGAAAGGCGCAATCAGGTAGAGCTTCATGGATTATCAGCAGCGGTACATAAAAGAAGGGCATGGCTCAAGGCCGGATCAGAGAGGCAACATCCCCCCCACCGAAATTGTAATGCTTGGGACGGTCACTCTGAAGATGGAAGTCACCATTCTCAATTGTTCCTCCTGCTCCCAGCCCCTCAAGCCCCGGCGGTTAACAAGGTCTCTCCATTTCTCCCTCACAATCCATTGATTTTTCTTTTGTCGTTTCGTCCGTGTAACTATTTTATATTTCGAACTTCCATTTCTATTGTGCATGGATATTCATCTAGTCTACCACCACTGCATCCGCAAGATCACCTCCTGCCAGAAGTGCAACCACCCTAGCGGCGGATTCACCCACCAGCCCGCCATGGACGCCATCCTATCAGTGGCTATGGTTTAGTGCACCCATAAAAGCTGCAGTAGTTTGCTGCCCTACTACGAACACCACGAGCATGAAATCACATGTCGGTACGCTCCTTGCACTTGCACAGAGACTGGATGCGACCCCCTCTTCAAGGAATAGGGCTGCAGTAGTACTCTATCTCCGTCCCAAGAAATAAGACTCCCTTGTTTTTCTTTTTTTGTTTGACCAATATTTACTATATATATATATATAAAGAATGTTGGTACTGTACAAAATTAGCATCATTGGAAACTGTGTTTAAATACAAATTCAACAATACAAATTTTACACAATATAAGTAAATTTTAGTTGCTCTATTTATTCAGTCAAACTTTACTTTGGAGTGCGCGTGCGCCTTATTCCTTGAAACGGAGGTAGCTGACTTCGGTGGATGTACTCTCCTGAGTAATTTTCATGAAGTCTTAACTTCCAATGGGTTGGATGGACATACTCTACTGAGTAGTAAGCGGTATAGGATTATAAGGCTCTCTGATTAGGATTATAAGGCCAGAGGGCCAATTTACAATACTACCAAGTAGATGAATTATTCACTCTAATTAATTTATGCAGGCACCACTAGTTTTACATGTATGAGATGCTAGATAAAAAATGGGGGACATGATGAGAGATGAAATAACATGTATTGAGAGATTGAGAGAAAAGAGAGATATCTAAATTAATAAGTCACGGGAATTAAGACAATAAAGAAGATAGGTCTTATAATTTCTAACAATTTTAAAAAGCTCTCTGGCCTAATAATCCCAAACAGATGTAGGAGTAATGCTCAACATACTTTCGAGAGTACTAGTACGTAGTAGTAGTAGTAGTAGTACAATAGTGGAGTACGGTAGTAGTAGTACTCCCCCAATTCATATTAATTGTCACTGGATTGGATGTACTCGTATCTAGCACTAAAAAATATCTAGATACATCCATTTTCGCGACAAGTAAATATACCCATTTTTAGAGTAGTACTAGTTTGGTTGAAAGAAATCATATTCTTTCCGCAGTAGGCACGGTGGTTTTTTGCTCGTAGTAGTACTAGTACATAGCAGGTAGTAGTACTATATATGTTTATACTAGACTACTCAACATATATTCGGGCAATCGACCAAAGTCATCTTGCGATTCTATTGCTACAGTGCTACTAGCAGTTTTTCAGGTGTGCATTCACCCTATGTATAAATGGAATTACTCAAAGAGAGCCTCTACCACTATGAAATTATAATCTGCCATGTCTGTTGATTGACAAGACAATTCATTGAGGTGGGGTTGGGGTGAGGTGGGCTATTGGCATGCTATGATGCCTACTGCTACTATCACACTGTAGTGAAAATAAAAGAAATTGTTGTGATTTCTTTGTATTATTTCTTGCCTACAGTATATACATGCATTAACTTCTGCGAGTAGTAGTACAATTAGGAGTAGTATCAAGCAAGGATATACCAAAACACAAAGATATACGTGTAGGTCACATGGTGTACCATTTTTAGTCTTCATCTTATTCTTCTTCTTTGGTCTGCTTGCGCTTTCCCTTGCCCTTCTTCATTAGTTCTTTTTTGTGTTGAACATTTCGACAGTTTGTTGACCCCTCTCGAAGTTCACTATCCGCTCGTATACCTCGTAGGTCGTGTAGGTGTTGAGGCTTGCATATTGGATCTGCTCTTTGGTCAGGGGTATGTTCCCCCACTGCTTGTGGTCCACATCCTTCTTCTTCTACTTCATGACTTTATAACGGATGTCTACGAGGGCCACCGCATAGTCAGCCAAAGAATCCTTGTCATTCATGGAGCCGGCAAGCTTCGACCTCTTCTAGATGTCCACGAAGTTCCTCACTGGCACTAGAGAACGCCTAAATCTGATATAGTCGTTGCCAATGTCGACGCCTAGAAAGGAAATGTTAAGGTCAGCAAGGAACTCTGCTAGCTTGGAGCATGGCTGGTCAGCCTGGCAGATCTGATAGACCAGGCAATCCATGCGCACACATAGTTGGACAACATCAGCCGTCTGTGTTGATGATTTCTCGTTGGTGTAGTCGACGTCGAGGCTAACAATCTTGTCATCTGTTTCCTCTAGGATCTTTTAGATTTTCTTGATGTAATCGTTCACCACCGATGCTCTGTTGGTATACGCCGCTTGTAGTTAGTGTTTTCATGGTACCATGGACGGTGATTGGCGCCTTCTTTTGTTTTGCAGCGGTCCAGCTGGGTGACAGAAAAGGAATGAGATCGAGAAAAGGAACCACTAGGAAGATTGGGAGATGCATGCAAATGCGGTTCTAGAGATGAAAGGGCATGTAGTTTCCCCCTAGCGCCACCCACGTACTCCTATAGAGTAGAATTTATTTACGGATCCGTTTTATAGACGTAGATTATTTAGGTAGCTATAGGTTGATTTCTATATTATACAAAAAGTACAAGCACCAAACACATCCGAAACTTTATGAACGTGGCTCGAAATTATAAATATATTTTGAGTTTTACCTACTATAATTTTATATAAAAAATGATATGTCATACTTCTAATATCTGATTCTGACGTGCAAGGCACTTGCAACTCACAAGTTATTTCTTAGTTATCTTATCTTACCTTTATATAGTGTACGAATAACTTTAAATATTGACCGTTGCATCAAGACTCAAAACACACTTCTTTATCATTCTAGAATCTAGAAAATTCTATTGATTGTCTTCATCACAATGAATGATATGCACAAAACTCAAAACACACTTCTCTATCATTCTAGAATCTTCTTCCTCATTTCTCTAGACTATGTTACCAAAATTTTCAAGTTTTAGATAGCTAAAAATCATTGACTTCTGCATGATATACAAAGTACAAGAACCAAATATACACCCATATTTTATAGATGTTGATCAAATTTATATTTTTTCTTCTTTACCTAGTATAATTTTATATAGTGAGAATATGTCAGACGTCTATTATCTGAGTCTCACATGCAGGGTACGTGCAATTTACTAGTTATATATAGTGTATGAATAACTTCGAATATTGAGCATTCGATCAAGACTCTCGAATCCCAACATTGCCAGCAGTTGGATCTTCTTTTATATTTTTGCATTTAAAAAATACTACTCCCTCTGTCCATAAATTACATACTTGGGTTTGTCTAGATTCGAATATATCTATACACTAAAATGTGTCTAAATACATTCGAATCTGGACAAAACCAACTCAGTTATTTCTTTCCAATGGGAGTACTTTTGATAGTCTTTAGCACAATCTATGCATATTACTACTTCAAGTTACTTACCACTCAGACCAGACTTAGAGCATCTATAGCATAGAAAACAATAGCGTGTTATTTCACGCTATTTAGCGTGATATAGAGTATTTGGAGAGTCCGCGATATTTTTTCAAGATTTTGCTTGCTATGGTGCTATTTTTTAAATAGGTTGCTATATCGCGCTAAAACATCATAGCGTTAGCGCTATTTCAAGTATAGGACGTTATTTTTTTGATGGCAGATGTGGAGTAAGATAGCATATGATGAATGTGTATAGTAAGCAAACATACGATGAAAATTTGATTGTTAAACTTAACTGATCGCGTCAAGCCGCCGCTTCCTCCTGCAGCACCCGGCGCTGTACCTAAATTCAGCCCTGCCGGTTCTCCTCCAACTTGGATAGCACAGAATTGATTATGCATATACAAGTATTGCTCTAGGAAATTCATTAGATGCTGAAATCCTTTATATTCATGATATACCTATTATATTTTTAAATTTTTACAAAACGGTGTTTTGTAAAATAGCGTGTTATTAGCATGCTATAACTTTCATATCGTCTGGTGAAAAGCCACGCAAAATTAAATAGCACGCTAGTATTTTTTTCCTTGATCTCCAGTGGCTTGTCTAAATTTGGTAGTCTCTTGGAGCATCTCTAGTGGCTTATCTAAATTTGGTAGTCTATATCTTCACTTAGATAATGCTGTAAAAAGATTCTTTTTTATACGACTTTAGTTTTCTAGTGGATAGTCTATATTTGATAGTCTATATGACTATCTGCATAGAAATAGTCAATATACACAGCAAATTGGTACAACAAATGCTCTGATTTGGTGCGAGAGAGAGCTCGTGAGCGACCTACTTTGCTTTAGATATGGTGGCTCGGTTGTCTAAACATGGACAACGAGTAGCTAGTTTGGAGGATGTCTAAATTTTATACCACCAGATACACAAGCCACCGGAGGCATTTTTTGGTCCATGGTGGTCTATATTTGGCTTAGACTACCGGATACATTAGCTACTAGAGATGCTCTTAGGCTATTGATAGTGGGAAACATACTAGTTCATGTTACTACCTTAATGTGTGTACGTAATTGAGCCAAAGTCAAAGACCCTATTTTTGTAGGAATGGCTCCAGAAATACTACGTACCTAGAAAGATCAGGACATTACAGTAAACATTTTTTCTAGTCATTAGACTATAGCTACTCCTAGGATAGGATATTATTATTCTATATCTTTTGAACTATATAGCCAAATTCAAAATCCCAGAGCAATAAATTCTCCCGCCTCACCTCCACCAAAATATTTCGAGTGGTCACACGCCCCAAGTTTTAGCCATACGAAATTCCTTTTCTCCCCCTAACAATGGCCTATCTACTAATGTCGGGGCGTGGGTATGGTTCACAATCGCCCCCCACCTCGGGGTCCCCATAGCTCTGAAGCTGGGTAGTCTACCTTACACCGACGCCATTTCCCCCATAGCACTCCAAAAAAATCCTAACCCCTATCTCACCACTGGCTCCTGCACCACCGCACTGGAGCATCCCATAGCGCTTCATTGGCCTACACGCCACCCAACCCCCTCTCACCTCCAGCACCTGCAGCACCGCACCGTAATCATCTTCGCTGCACTTCGCCGGCCTACATGTCACGCAATCCCCTATCTCACCTCCAGGTCCTGCACCACCGTATCGGAACATCACCGCCGCACTTTGCCCGCTAACACACCACCCCAAACCCCATATCCCACCTCTGACTCCTGCACCACCGCACTTCGCCAGCCTACACGCCATACCTTGATACCATATCCTCCTGACCAGTCTACCGGATCAGCTGACGTCCACCTTACCGAACCTAGTTTGCTGACAACATCTTCCATACAACCTTGTTAGTTTTGCCGACTCCCTCATCCATAACACCTGCCTTCTTCACCTACGCTGGTGTGCACTGCATTAGATCTGCTTCACAGACTCACCAGTCCACTACACCGGATCTGCTTCATCGATGCTCTTGTGCAGTGCCTCGAATCCATAATCAGTCGTAACAGATCTGCTTCACTGACGATGCCATACACTATACCGGATCTCCTTCACCGGCCATCTTGTAAAGCAAGCCAGACCCATCAACAACCTCCACAGATCTGTTCACAGATGCCGCTGAGATCTATCTGCTTCAGCGCGACTCACCACTACTGGGCACCCTTAGCATCCTTGACGTGACCTGCAAAGATGTCGTGTATGCGTAGACGATGCCGTGCTCTGCTTGTCCGTTTCAATATAATGGGTATAAGCCTGCGACAGTGAACTGCCATTATTATTTGTTTCAATTAAGCTCCAACAGTAGATGTCGCCTATTCTGTACTACTCCCTTCGTTTCAAAATATAAGATGTTTTACCTTTGTGAAAGGAGTGTATCTAGACACCATTTAGTATGTAGGTATACTCCAGACCTACACACTAAAAGTGGTCTAGATACACTTCTTTCACAAAGTTAAAACATCTTACATTTTGAAACAGAGGGAGTACATCCGTTTCGTAAAAGAAGGCCTATACTTTTTTAAAGTCAAACAATGATGACTTTTACCAAGCTCATACAAAAATATATTAAGGGTTAATTTGTGGCATTTGCATCTATGAAAATATATGCCCCGATGTATTGAATGAATGGTTTGGCATGGTAGATGTTCCTAGTATGTTCTACAAACTTGGTCCAATTTTGCGTCGATTGACTTGCAAAAAATTTATATGCCTTATTTACTTTGGATTGGATGTAGTATTACATGGCATGTTTTAAGGCACTAAACATGGTTATCTGCATGCCTTGCTCTATAAATTCAAGTTTCTCAATTATAATTTCTGTAGCAGCAGTATCTACCTTCTATTATGTAGTTCATGGCATTTTAAGTCACTTCACATATGGGTTAGAATTCCCTGCTCTCCAAGTTCACGAGATATACCATTGTAATGTCTATCTTGTTCATCCAAATGTTAGTACAGTAACTGCCTGCTTTGTAGATGGTGACAAATTTTATGGCAGTTTTCATATTTGTTTGCAATCCTATTTCACAAGTTAAATCATTGTAATTTCTCTCTTGTTCATGCTAAGGAGTGACTGTAACTACATTCTATTTTGTCGTCATGGAAAACTTTATGTCATTTAAATGTTTGTTTATATTCCGTCATTCCCTTCTCTACATATTCACAAGTGATTATCCTATAATGTCTATCTAGTTCTTTGTAAATAGCAACAACCACTATCTGATATTATTTCCTCTCACAGGGAACACGGAGAATCGTAGAGTGAATTGCCCCTACAATCTTGTAAGTACTTGTTGCTTTCTATTGCTGAGTGCAAACCTGTTTTATGTGAATGAGTGGCCCGAACCTATATGCAGAGGAGCAACAATAAAGTAGATGGATTGTCTATCTATGTCCTGGATGCGGTGGATGTCTTCAAAGAACGAACTAACAACAGAATGTCCTCCAACGGGACAACGTTAACTAGACCATGATTAGGTGGTGGTGATTGAAGTATATCCACTTTTATGCTAATCTATATTCTATTACAATATTAGAGATCGCCACCATGATTGAGCTTATATGCACTCTGTAGGTAGTAACATAGTCTAGTGTTATATGTATGAGACTAGTATAAATTACTTGGTCTTGGTGGGGAGTAACTTGGACTAGTAAAATGCATACAATACTAGTCCAAGTTACTCTACCAACACTAAAGGGGGTCTAGATTCATTCATTTCACAAAAGTCATAACATCTTATATTTTGAAACGGAGGGAGTTCTATCTAGACTAATCATAGTGAGATTGTCATAACTAGTATCATCTCATATGATCCCCAGTTACTATATGTATGTACTATAACCATCTTAATATGATCTGGAAGTCTATCGTGCACCTGGTGTTTGATTGCATAATTCATTACCTCAATATCTACTCTACATGATGCATATATAGATTCTACTGCCAATTCGATTCTTTAGTTTGCTCAGGATTAAAGCAATGTAATGATTTTCTTAACTTAAATGGTCAGAGCACCTCCCTGTCAAAGCGGAAGCTGCGGGTTCGAGCCCCATTAGTCCCAAACTAGGGATAGAAATTTCTATGAGAAAAACAATGTTTGATTAATAATAAACAAGAGATTTTCATCTATACATGATCAGATGATATTGCGAGTTTAATATTAGTCACCAGATGTTTCAATTGGTTACGGTTCCTATGAATTTTTAGTTGACTTGTGATTGCATCAATGCTATATTCTGATGTGGTTCCCAAACATACATTGTTTAAATACTTCATTGACCTTGCAAGGTGCACAATGTATCATTTGCTTTTTTGTCTGCTCGATTTTCTTGCCTGGTTATATGTACAATGATACTGTCAACAGTTGGAAATACAATAGATGTAGGCATTATAAAGAAGGTTTATGCTACCTTTTGGATGCATCCAACTATTGTTTTGGCAGCAAATGACCCATCTCTTTGTTTATCTTCTTTTTTTATTTACTAGCCCAATGATCAAAATATTTGAATGATCTCGCTACTGAAAAGCTATAGTTGATACCTTGTTTGTCTGAAATGATGCGGGTAGTCTATTTAAGACACACTTGATCTATTGCTTGTTTTTCCAAGGTACTATCATAGTTCCCTAATAATTAAAACAATGCCACCTTTTGTGGTTGGAGGTCACTTTTTTGGCTAGTTCATACTATAGACCATTTTAAACGCTATTTTTATATTTTAGGTCAATGCATTATTGTCCCGACCAGTTCTAAGCAGCTGAAGGAATCTCACGCACCTCTTTTTCTTATATTTTCTATATTTCCGTTATGTAATGATATGATTAGTTTATGAGGGAAAGAGTCGATTTGCTTGATTCCCTACATTCATTGCCACACTAGTTCAGTTAGTCTGCATGAGACACACATGTTGATGGCTTGATTTGTTATATTAGGACAATGCCAATTTTGAAACTGTTTGACAACAAACATGGTTTTTTTGCCTGCTTTGCTTCTCTAACTTAACATGTCTTAGTTTCAGCATGCAAATAACCTGTAGTGTTTGTTCCAGAGTGGCTATGATACTGACACATGTACGCATCGGTCCAGGACAACGACTGTTCCTGTTATTCCGGAAAGAGATGTACGAGGCACATCATTGATTGTTCCTGGCCAATGATAAATTGGAATTATTTTACATATAAGATGACCGTCAGTTAGCTGGTACGCTGTGCTGACTTGTTTTCTTTGTTTCAGGCTACACATGAATCTATGGGGGAAGAAATGAGGAATCCTATGTTACGTATTGAGGTCATTTCGCAAAGCACTAGTGATAGTGATTATTGCTTGCATTAGCCCACTGTTTCAGTTTTTCCAGCAGAAAGAGGTGTTACAGCTACACTCTAAACAATTTATTTAATTGAACAAGAAAAAGAGGAAATAGATGGAATAATCACGATTACACGTGAACAGATAAAGGAACTAAAAGATCGACAAGATTGGACAGACTGTCTATTGATAATCTCTTCTGCAGCTGTCATGGTATGCCAGTTGTTACTTGTATGGGGATGTAAGCTCCGTAGCAGAAACCCTGTTCCAATCCATGTCTAGCGATGTCTCTATAATGCTTCATCTTGTTTTTGTTGAAGTTCTAGTCTATAATAAATTTCAAAAAAATTAGGTTGATGTAATAGGGTGATCCTAGCACAGCCATTAGCGGGCTAAAATATTAATGGACTGTTTAAAACCAGAATTGCACCATAGTTATAGAATACGCAAATATGCTGGCCAGAAGATGGGCCCAATAAACAGTAAAAGGCTGTAAGTGGCAGGTCAGAATATTAGTGGGCCTCATAAGCAGCCAAAGCCCTGAAAACATACAGGCCTGAACAACAACATGCCATAATAGTAAAAGGCCCGAACAGTAATACACCCGGAGAGTAATAGGCCTGAACAGTAAAAGTCCTGAAATAGTAAAAGGCCTGAACAGTAAAAGGCCCGCACAGTAGAGGGTCAGAAGAGTAAAATGAATAGAAGAGTAAAAAGTCCTGAACAGTAAATGGTCAGAATAGGAAGCCCAAAACAATAAAAGGCCAGAAGAGTAAAAGACCTGAACAGTGAATGGTTGGAACAGTAAAAGGCCAGAACAGTAAAGGATCCTAACACTGGCAAACCAGAAATGTAAAAGTCTATAACAGTAAATGGGTAGAACAGAAGCGGACCCTACGGGCTATAGGAATAGTAACGGGCCGACAGCAGGCCTTAATAGTGCATAACCTACTGGCGCAGGTCCCTAATGGGCCACATATTATTCTACTGCTGGAAAAATAACATGCCTAAAATCGTAAGGGCCGTGGATGGCTACATTAATGGGTCCACATCAAATAGTATACGACGAAACAGTAAAGGGTGGTAATCTTATTGGGATCTCCTCGTGGGTCGGCCCACTTAACAATGAGTAGGCCTTGGCTGGTCCAGGATTCTACCATGGTTTCTGTGGCCATTAACGACAGTAACTGGGTGGTCATAGTGTTTGCCATCTAGCATTTTGCATGACGTCATCAGTCAATGCGGCTGGTGAATATATCTATGATAGAACAAGTTTTCATGGCTGAAGGGTGCGATTTGCCACAGTCAGAAAAAACCATGGTAGATTCTTTTGTGATGGACCTTTTACCACGAAGGGCATCTGTCATAGAAGAGTTTTTAGCCACAAAAAATGGGCCTTCAAGCATGAAAATTGTCCATTGTAAAAGCCAACTTTTCTTGTATTTCTAGTACTCTTTGAACAATAATCATGCGCGAAAGCACTACACGTACCTGATGGGTGCTATGAAGCTTTCTAAGAGGGGACGGGTAGAGAAGAGAGGGAAGAGAAGGGATCTATGATAATTTTCCTTCATGTTCGGAAGTGAGGACATAATTATTATGATTGTAAGGACGAATAGTGATGAATTTTGTGTGCATAGACCTTCCAAGAAGTTGAATTTTTCAAACCTGGTGGTGGTTTTAATATATTCAAATCTTTGGTACCTTAAATGATATTGGAACCTATAACGCACTCGTCGTGCAAATTTGGTATATATAATTTTGATAGATCGACATGAAGTAGTTCTAATCAAAGAAAGTAGCTACTAGACAAATTGGAAATTCATGTTATTACTTGAAAATAACCCATAAACATGGTCTTCTATGTGCGAATAATGGGGTATTACCATTTTGGGCCTTATTCTTTGTGTACTAACTTAACAAATAAACATTGTCTATCACTTATAAAATTGAAAACTATTTTTTTTCGTGAAAGTTGGAAACTACGATTATAAACAAAGTCTCACATACCAACATGTGCTCATCTACTAAATATGGGCACCCTATTCATCTAATGCAATGTAGATATATCCATGACCCTAGTCATTTGATTTGGAAGCTAAGCATCTTCACAACATGGTAGGACATATTGCAAAGCAAGGTTTTCGAAAGTAATCAAAACTCATACTTATCACAACTAGTACGCTCAAGAGAATGTGAAGCACAAGTTATACATTATTTTGATTTTCCTTTATTTTTGTTGAAAAAAATCATAACTAGTTCAAGCTTGTTAACCATTGTGTAATTCTTTGAAAGAACTTGATGATTTCAAACCTCTAATTGTTTTTTTATAGATTGACTACTCTAGTACCTTAAAGCGATTTTACGCGAAATTAGAGAGCTAGCAACCTATCATGCAGTCATAGTTAAAATTTGATCTGATTTTGATAAATCAACAAGTAGTTTAAGTGGTTGAAATTAGCTAGAAAAGTCAAATGTTCATGTAATTGGAGAATTTCCCATAAAACATGGTCTGCTTTTGTGTAAAAATGGAAGGCTAGTAGCTAGCTTTATTAGCCTTAATTATTCGCTATGTACTTTGCTAAATAATTTACAAATGTAAACATTGTTTACCATATCATGTCTAGATGCACATTTACCGAATACGGGAATTATTATCACATAAGCATGGCCATTTGTTTTGAAACCCAAGCATGTTCGTACATGATATGCCATACTGCAAAGAAATACTCTCAAGAGTTATACAAACTAAAGCTTGCCATTATTTTGCATGGCAGGCGGGGATTCGCACAACAGGATGTTGTGCGCAAGTAATTTTTTTTTTGTTATTTGGTTATTTTTTTAAACTAATCGAAATTCTTCGGCGAACATGTAAATTCTTCGCAAGTTGAATATTTCAAACCTCCTAGTGTTTGTCCATATTGTATTGACTAACTTGGGTCCCTTAAAATGATTTCGCGGATCTAGCTCAACATGTGAGGGTAGTCCAACAGGGCAATTTTCATTTAATAATGTTTTTTATTTTTGATGTATAATATATAGGCTATTTATAAATCTTAAGATGGTCCATTCACCGCCCTAGAAACCATTTGGATCCTCCACTTTGTAGGTGAAGCTTAGGAGCGAGCATCCTATCATGCGATCGTAGTTCAAGTTTGACATAATTTTGGTAAATCGATAGAGGGAGTTATTCAAGTAACTTGAGATGCCCATAAAATTGTGTGCGCTATGTGTGAAAAAATGGGGTTGTCATATGGGTCTTATTCTATGTGTGCTTTTTTACAAACACAGTTACTTGGAAAATTGTAACCGATTTTTCTAGTCATAAATGTTGAAAAATTACAATTGTAATAAACATTGTTTATCATGCCAAGATGCGCCAATTACTTTCCGAAATCCTTTTTGAAAACAAAACCAGCACCGCTCTACAACAACCTTCCCAACCGTTGATAATCGCGGACACAGCTATTCGAATAAATTTACACTCTGCAGAGATTGTACACTTTACCCACACCATCTGGATACCCTACCCTGATCAACACCGATCGTGGGTCGAGTAACCAATCAAGAGTCCCTAGATTCCCACTCCAATATAAGTGCCTACCCTATGACTGTTGTTCCCCTCAACATCGGGATGCCCTATATAGTTCCCAAGCCAGCCGAAGCACTTTTTTCACTACACAAAGTGTGCGCTTTCAATGAGGAGCTCATAGTAACGCGTGGAGGCGCGTAGACCCTTAGTTCCTTCTCTAGGTCGATGTCTCACATGGAACTTTATAGGAGAAGGCCCACCCTCCAGGATTTTTAAACCCCCTATAGTAGTTGTAGGCAGCTTATACCAGAGTAACCAGACATCAAGTCTAGCCCTGTCCCATTCTAGAGTAATGTGGTTGCACGGGTTAATTGTTCTAGCAAAACTGCAAAGGACCGGGTGCGTTTTCGTAAACCTTTTTCCTCCATCTTTCCTTCAAAACTTTGTAAAACAAAAACGTTTTTCTTTTCTCAAACTTCTCTTGGTAGGTCAAACCTCACCAAGGTTTTACCATAAACTTTTTGTAAAACTTTTTCGCGGGTCTTCCCATCCTCTAGTTTTTCTTCGACTAAAACAGGGTCTCCAAAGGGGTATGGTGTTACACAGCAACTATCATACTAGGGACTAGTAGGGGTCATCAAGTTGTTGTACTTAATAGTACAAAAGTGTAATGGTTGGGAGGAGCCAAGCCACTACCAGATACAGATCATCATAGTATAAAACAATGCAGTTTCATAAAAAGTAGGTAAAACATCCATAAGTTAATCAGTAGGACAAGGCTTAAGAACAACAAGGTGGCTTGCCTGAGATTAGCAACTGGCAATATATGTCCCTAGGATTCTTACTAGAATACCATAATAACCAATAATCTTCTGGTCTCCGATATCATCGCATCTATCGTCATTATGGATTTCATGCAAGCAAACAAAGGGCCCAATCAACAGAAGGCATAAAATCATCATTTCAATACAGAAAACAAACCTTCGACACCCTATTCACTTCAGTAGGTTTTGATATATTGAGATAGTAGCAATTGGAATTACTTAAATTACCTTTGTGAAATTTCCTTTAGGATTTATTTGCCGAAACCACTTGATAAAGGGGGTTTGGAACTAGGGCTTGGTCCTATATGATATCAATATATAAAAGTGATATCAATATATAGGTATTGAAATAACAATGCCAACACAAGTGGTTTCATGATTTTATCACTTTTCTTTATTTAGATATGATTATTTTAGTGAGATAGCCTCTAGTTTAGGTGAATAAATCACCAGAAAAGATCTGGAGCTCAAATAAAGTTGTCCTCAGAGGTTTTGGTAAACTTTGGTGTTTAAGATTTTTGAGAGTTTAATTCATCTAAAAATACTTACCAGAATGCCCTTGGGAAATTCCCAAAGTCAGTTCTACAAGCTTTTTGTCTTTTTCACCTAATGAAAACTATAGGGGATTTTGATATGATTCCATGGGCCCAAGATAGGTATGTTGAATACCTTACTATAGGAATTTGAATCACGCTTTTTGGAATTACATAGCTACTGAGGTGATTTATATAGTGAATTAACTATGCATAGAAAATATTAATTCACAATAAATCAGCAGGTTCTTAGAAAATTTTGGGCTCTAGGGGTTTGAAGGATATGATGGAAATGAGTTCTCAGAGTTGGAATTAGGCCAATAATAGTTTTGGTTTGACCTAAAGAATTTGCCCTAGGCAGATTTTCCCTGATTTGTTATTTTTGCGACAAGCAATCTAGGAAGCAAACTAGGGTTAGGCCAGAGTGACATGCAGGGTATCTAGGATGGCTTTCAGTCCCCAGAGCTTTCACTCCATTTGGAGTTATCAAACTACCAGTAGGATTTTAGGAGTGTTTTAGATACCTTCTAGAGATTGATTTAATAATGAATCTATACATATCCTGGGCTATCCAAAGGTACTGAGTGTTAGAGAAAACATACATGCACCCAGGAAAATTTAGATCTAGGAATTTTGTTTTGAGTTCAATTTTTGACACGATTTAAACCAAAGTGCGAAAAAATGGATCTGGACAAAAAGAATAAAACACAGAGGCTTGCTGGGCTGGGATCTAGGTTTATTGGGCCGGTCGGGGTAATCAGCCCACGGTGTGCAAGGCCATGCGCAGGAGGGGGGGTTTGAAATCCCGCGGCACAGGGCCCGGTTATCGGCCACAGCGGGCGACGAAGCGATACGGGGCACCTCTGGCCGTTCGATGAAGCAGGGATCGATGGGTGGGCTTCGTCTTCCCCAGCGAACCAGAGCAGCGATGGTGGAAACCCTAGCGCGGCCGGCGATGGTGCGGGAAGACATCAGGGAGGTGACAGGGCGACACGGTAGATGACAGGGAGCTCGGGGATGGGTGGCACGGTGGTGCTTTCTTCCGGGGAGGGGCTCGCGGGAGGACCACGGCAACACCGACCTTTAGAGCTTGCCGGAACTACTCCTAGGGTAGCTTCATGCTAAAGAAAAGGGTAGGGTCAGGTGCAGGAGAGAAAGGGGGTTCGCGTAGTGTGACATGCAGGGGAGCGAGGCAACGAGGAGGGAGCCTTGCTCGATTACTTGTAGGAGGCCGAAGCTCCTATCCTTCTTCTTCCCAGGCTAGACAGTCTAGGGGAGAGGAGAATGTTCTCTACGGAGGTAAGGTGGGAGGTGGTGGAGCAAATGAGGCAGGGAGGGGGTGTTGTGCTGGCCTTTATCCTTATAAAACAAAGTGGGTTGGTGTAGAGTGGACTATGTCCGTTTGATGCGAAGGTAGGGGTGCTGGTCGGGTACTGGACGAGGGAGGAGGTGGAGGGGGTGAGGTGGGGCCTGGTACACGACCATAGAGAAAGAGGAGAGTGGTTGCTGCCTAGCTTTTGATATAAAGAGGGATACACCAATAAATGATCTATCTTTTCCTCCTTTCAAGGGTTCGTAAAGGACATGGGGAGAGCACATGCTACAATTGTTTCGACCAGAAGGGTGTCATTGATGCTGTGGTGAGTGATAGTGAGCTTTGGTGATGATTTGATTCTTGGTTTAGCTCAATACTTGCTTAGTTTGCAAATTTGATCATATAGATGATTATGAAGGGATGTTGTCAATTTGACTTGAGTGAGCTGATGCAATGGTACTGGTAGATATGTGAGGTCAAGATGCCCTTCTAGGATTTATTTGAGATTTTTCCAAGGATTTATAGTCCATTAAAAATCATTTATTCAAAAAGTGCTGAAATGGTTTTCAGAAGTTGTTTTGAAATTTTTGAGTTGTACAAGGTGAGTTTTCTATGTGAAAAGGTCTCAGATATGAATTCACACTTTTGGGAATTTTACCAAGATTTATTGATGAATAAAAGTATTTAATATATTTAATTTCTTGTTTCTACCATTTAGGAAAATGGGCAAAAAGAATTATTAAGACTCTTCAAAAATAATTATTTTTGAAGTGGCAGGATAGGGTAGGGTTTATCGGTATGAAATGTGCCTTAAGTTGGGAAAGTGTTTTGTAGAAAATCAAACTTTCCTTAATAGCAGGAGTTTTTAGGTGTTTGTCTATTAAAGGAATTAAATTGCTTTTGGACCACAATAATTATGGAAAATATTTGGTAAATTTTTATTTACATGGTAGATGATATCCACATGATGTTTCCATCATTTGAAGCATTGGGTATTGAGAAAACAACTTGATTTGGAAGAAAGGAAAGGGATGAAGGAACTTGGGCATTATTATTTTTATACCCTCAAAAGTTTGTTGGATCTTGGAGCTCCGAGCTCCCCTTGGGTCATTTAATATATGGATGGATAGAACAAGTGATGTAGATCACCATGGTATAAGAAGTGTAGCTTGATCATGCTTGAGTTCTCCAAGAATTGATTTCAAACTTTGAATAAAATAAGGGTGGCAAAGCAGATTGTCAAGTAGCCTTCAAAACCTTGTGGGTTTTTGAAGCACAAGCATCCATTTTGAACAAGTGAAGTAGGTATTGCTAGACCTTTATGAGTAGAACATAATCATGTAAATATTTGGTCCAAAGAAGGTAGGATGAAGGTGTGAGCTTCTTCTAAAGTAGGCATGCTGATAAGATTTGGAGGAATTGTTATTTTCTAGCCTGTGAAACCATCAAGAACAAGTGGGTTAAAAGATGATATATCCAAGTTAAAGAGTGGTCCTCGATAGTACTTGGTATGGTTTACAATATTATTCAAGTGCATTTCCAAAAATGCACAAGGGTTGAGAAAGGGAGACATTCAAAGAAGTGATGTTGAAACAGTTTCCAGACTTTGTCAAATTTGGCAGATTTTTAGGGTTTCTGACTAGAATATCAAAGGGGAAGTTTCTAATTGGTTGCAAGGTACCAAAACATCATCAAGGGGATGATGTTGGAGTGTAGATTGAGTATAATAGGTCTATGTTTGATATTGGTATTCATTGACTTGGATGCTTCTAGATTAGATCTCTTCAGAATTGATTTGGTTAAGGGTTTTAGATGATCACCAAGTGGCTAGAGATCGGATCTAGCTTTGTTAACTTGCTTAGGGTGGATAGGATTAGTTAGATGCTAGAGGATGAGCCCTTAGGGTAGCTCATTTAGTTCCTAAGCAAACAATTCAAACAACATATCAAGGCAATTCATCTTAGCATATCAAGACAACTCATCTTTTAAGCAAAACAAATCTAATACTATGGTTACCATTAGGCCTAGCTTGAGGTAATGATGGGTAGGTGGAAAGGTTGGATTTTGAATAAGATGAGAGTTCTTGGTATCTCTAATAAGAGTGGAATTCAAAAGCTTTATGAAAAGGTTTTGAAAAACCTAGAGGTAAGAGTAGTTGGAAGTTCTATCTTGAAAACATAAGGAGGTTATGTTATATAGCTCTCCATAGTTTGGTCAATAGAAGCTACTAAAATAGTTAAGGCTTACAAAAGAATCTTGGCTCAGGTTTTGAAATGCTAGAACATTTGAGAAATGTAAAATGAGCCAGGATAGTTTTGTTAAATAGCTTTCATCATCTGGTGTTTAGGTAAGGAGTTTATCATATGTTATACATCCAGATGCATAAGCATAAAAAAAGCAAGAAATTATTGCATCAATACTCATGAAAAAGTTTTTGTTCCCCCTGATTTTTGCATTCAGGACAACTAATCAAGGTTGCTGAAATTAGGATGTTACAGACCTTTCCCCCTTAAAAGAATCTCGTACCGAGATTCAGGAGGGTAGGGTTAGGGGATTTTGAGTCAGAGTTAGTACTATGTGTTTTATGCATACTGACTTATGAACTTTGTCTTTGAACGTGATGACCGTGTAGCTGAAGTTGAGCTTTAGTCTTCGTAGAAGCTCAAAGAGCTGGTCAAGTTCTAGTCCTAATTGCGACGGATAGTCTTCCTTTGGTAAGGATTTTATGACGTTTCATTGAAGGCTTGTGGGAAAGACGCAGTCTTTCCCCCTTAGAGTTAAACTAGGGTAACTTGGAGCTAACGTAGTCCTTCCTTCTAGGAGCAGTCGGGTGATGCTTGTAGACTATTGCCAACCTTTCTTCCAGAGTTGGAATCTTCCGATGATGTTTGCTAGCCTGTTCTCTTGAGGCTCATATACTACTTTTATTCGTACGTAGCCTATCAAAACAGTTGGGTCGTACATCCTCTAATTGGTTGGAACTGAGGGGTTAGCGATTCTATGGTTATTGTCTTGATTTGGAGCTTCTAGGGTACTGGGAGGGTCCGGTAGACGTCTGATGATTGGGGACTCGGTCTATCTTTTGACACTTTGACGACTCTTGAGCATTTGGGGAGGGCGTAGGTCTGGAAATCTTCCTAAAGTATCTCCTGGTAGACAGTCTTCTGACATTTAGTGGAAAGACACAATCTTTCCACCTTAGAGCTTTACTGAGGTTCTTCGAGAAGGGTGTGGATCTTATGTATGGGAGTACTGGCATGATGCTAGAGGAAGGATGTATATCCTTGGTCCTTGAGTTGAGATCCTCGAGTGACAGTCTATTGCGCAAACCTTATCATGGGGGTTTCCTACGAAGCCTTAAGGAGTTAGATCAGGGCAAGTTAGTGGTTTATGACTCTTCTTGCTAAACTTTAGTCAGGTAGAGGTATTCAGCTTCAGAGGAGCGGTCTTCCTTGAACTCTTGGGGTTGCTCTTGCTCGCTGGCAGAGTAGACTCGTTACCTTCATGCACTCCTGTCTTCAGGGTTTAGGGTTATCCTGGCATTCTAGTGAGGCTTCCCGTCGGTTTGAGTATGGTCAACTAGAATAATTAGTCTCTTAAGGGGGGGTCAGAAGCTCTAATATAGAGAAGGTTGGTGGAGTTAGCTCTTTACTTTCTGTCTGGGTTAGCAAACTTGTGGTTTCTCAAGAATAGTAGGGAGCCTTTGGTGATAGTCTTCTGGCTTCAACGGGATTCTTACCATAATAGATTTATGAATAATGGAGTGCGGCGCTATCGACGAGTCTTGAGTACTGAGTTTGACGGGGTATGCCATCCTGCTGAGGAGGAGCCTTCGAGTGGTTCTAACTTGATGATGTCGAAGTCCTAGTTCTTCGGGCGCTTTAACTCTCATAACTATTGAGGTTAGTAGGGTTCTTATTACTAACAACAAACAGGGGTTCCTAAGGAACTGGGTGGGCTATCGATCCTCGAATCACATTTGCTCAAAGTCAAAACAATCCACAACACACATACAAGGTGAACAGAGCGACGAGGTCGCAATGTTCTTCTCAAACAACACACATCAAGCAACACCATATGCACTTAGGTAAGCAAACACGGTCTACTGTAGGGACCAAGGAGTTAAATACTCGCAATATAGGGGAATCCTAATATTAGGACTATTGATCCTAGAGATCATGTTATTGAGGTATGGGTCACTATCATGCGAATGAAGCCTTTGTTGTGTCATCGGACGCTTCTCGATAGTGCAGTACTTGATTTCTTCTGGCTATAGGGATTCCGCTTGTATGGCGATCTTGTAGTCTCCTTGTGTTTGCTGGTAGTTGTTCTCTTCATCGCGTTCTCATCGTTTTCCCCTAGGTCAAGGTCCTATTTGTTTGAAATACGTATGTTTGAAATTTGGATTAGAGATAGAGGAAGTCATTTTAAAAAATCATTTAAACTAGAATGTGATAAGAAGTAGAATCTTTCAAAATGTTTTGAGGAATTAGTTATCAAAAGATGGTGTTTCCAAAATAGTTTTTCTCTATAATGACCGTGCTAACTAAGGTTCTCCTACAGTCAGGATGGCTCTGGTACCAATTCTGTGGGACCCTAGATTAATCCTTCGAGAATCCCTGCCATGCATACACCACGATCCCATGATTTGTTTGTCGTGGTACATAACCGACAAGTATCAAAGTAAACATCCATTAATTACATGTATACAAGTCATACCTTAAGTTTCCATTATGGCTACATCAACATTATCAGTAGAACTTCATCAAGCGTGGAGCCCGAGCCATGCCTTAACCTACAATCAACTGACTGGGAGAACGTCCTAGCTCGCATAGTCGTCAACTTCATCTTCTTCTTATTATCTGACCAAGTTAATAGCCAGGGACAATGCCAGTGAGTACTTTGAATGTACTCGCAAACCACCTTAGGATAAAAGTAATAACAACAATAGGATATGCAGTATGGATGTGGTAGTAGGAGGGCTCCAAGAGGGGTTATTTTCTTAGATAGTTTCTCTTTTAGATATAACATCTACATATCTTTGTTGAAAACTTTTGTAAACATTTTCGCAACCTTTTAGCAAAGTTTTAGTGAATCACTAGGATTAGGTCACCCATTTGTTTCGTCCTTCCGGTCATCCCATGACCAAACTCCTTTCCTTCCTTTCCGACCATCTCATGGTCAAAACATGTATCCTTTCTGACTATCCCAAGGTTAAAACATTTCCAAAGCAATTGCTTTCCGAAATCCTTTTTGAAAACAAAACCAGCACCTCTCTACAGCAACCTTCCCAACCATCCATGACCACGGACACGGCTATTTGAATAGATTTACACTCTCCATAGGTTGTACACTTTACCCACACCATCCGTGTACCCTACCCAGATCTACACCGATCGTGGGTCGAGTAACCGATCAAGACTCTCCGTATGCCCACTCCAATATAAGTGCCTACCCTATGAGTGTTGTTCCCCTCAACAACGGGATGCCCTATATAGTTCCCAAGCCAACCGGAGCACTCTTTGCACTGCACAAAGTGTGCGCTTTCAATGAGGAGCTCATAGTAACGCATGGAGGCCCGTAGACCCTTAGTTCCTTCTCTAGGTCGATGTCTCACATGGACCTTTACATGAGAAGACCCACCCTCCTGGATTTTTAAATCCCCTGTAGTAGTTGTAGGCAGCTTATACTAGAGTAAACAGACACCAAGTCTAGCCCTGTCCCATTCCAGAGTAATATGGTTGCACGGGTTAATTGTTCTAGCAAAACTTCAAAGAACCGGGTGCGTTTTTGTAAACCTTTTGCATCATAAAATCCAGTAGAGTGTGTGTGGTGATGTAGATCAATGTGGTTTAGGAGAAGAACACATGCAATGACACTAATGGATCAATATGGTTTAAGGAGAAGAACACATGCAATGACTCTAGTGGATCCATGTGTCAAACCATGGTCATAGAGACCACAAACATAGAGAAAAGCAGCTTCCACATTGCATGGTGCACCAGTGTGGCAGAAGTTGCATCACAGAATCCACTAGAGTGTGTGTGATCATGTGGATCAATGTGGTCTAGGAGAATATCACCTACAATGACGCTAGTGGATCAATGTGGTTTTAGGAGAATAACACATGTAATGACTCTAGTGGATCCATGTGTTAAACTAAGGTCACAGAGACCAAAAACACATATGAAAGCAGCTTCCACATTGCATGTTGCACCAGTGTGGTAGAAGTTGCATCACAAAATCCACTGGAATTTGTGTGGTCATCTGGATCAATGTGGTCTATGAGAAGAACACATGCAATGACACTAGTGGATCAATGTGGTTTTACGGGAAGAACACATGCAATGACTCTAGTGGATCCATGTGTTAAACAATTGTCACAGAGACCAAAAACACATAGGAAAGCAGCATTCACATTGCATGTTGCACTAGTGTGGCAGAAGTTGCATCACAGAATCCACTATAATGTGTGTGGTCATGTGGATCAATGTGGTCTACGAGAAGAACACCTCCAATGACACTAATGGATCAATGTGGTTTTAGGAGAAGAACACATGCAATGACTCTAGTGGATTCATGTGTTAAACCATGGTAACAGAGAGCAAAATGACATATTAAAGAAGCTTCCACATTGCATGTTGCACCAGTGTGGCATAAATTGTATCGTAGAATCCACTAGAGTTTGTGTGGTTATTTGGATCAATGTGGTCTATGAGAAGAACACATGCAATGGCACTGGTGGATCAATGTTGTTTTAGGAGAACAACACATGCATTGACTCTAGTGGATCCAAGTGTCAAACCATCGTCATAGAGACCAAAAACACATAAGAAAACAGCTTCCACATTGCATGTTGCACTAGTGTGGAAGGAGTTGCATCACAGAATCCGTTGGAGTGTGTGTGGTCATGTGGATCAATGTGGTCTAGGAGAAGAACACATGCAATGACACTAGTGGATCAATGTGGTTTTAGGAGAAGAACACATGTATTGACTCTAGTGGATCCATGTGTCAAACCATTGTCATAGAGACCACAAACACATATGAAAGCAGTTTCCACATTGCATGTTGCACCAGTGTGGCAGAAGTTGCATCACATAATCCACTGGAATTTGTGTGGTCATTTGGATCAATGTGGTCTATGAGAAGAACACATGCAATGACACTAGTGGATCAATGTGGTTTAAGGAGAAGAACACATGCAATGAGTCTAGTGGATCCATGGGTCAAACCATGGTCACAGAGACCAAAAACACATAGGAATGCAGCTTCCACATTGCATGTTGCACTAGTGTAAAAGGAGTTGCATCACAGAATCCGTTGGAGTGTGTGTGGTCATGTGGATCAATGTGGTCTAGGAGAAGAACACATGCAATGACACTAGTGGATCAATGTGGTTTGAGGAGAAGAACACATGCAGTGACTCCAGTGGATCCATGTGCCAAACCATAGTCACTGAGACCACAAACACATAGGAAAACAACTACCACATTGCATATTGCACCAGTGTGGTATAAGTTACATCACAGAACCCACTAGAGTGTGTATGGTCATGTGGATACTTGTGATCTAGGAGAATAACACCTGGAATGATACTAGTGGATATATATGGTTTTAGGAGAAGAACACATGTAATGACTCTAGTGGATCCATGTGTCAAACTAAGGTCACAGAGACCAAAAACACATATGAAAGCAGCTTCCACATTGTATGTTTCACCAGTGTGGCAGAAGTTGCATCACAGAAGCCGTTGGAGTGTGTGTCGTCATGTCGATCAATGTGGTCTAGGAGAAGAACACATGCAATGACACTATTGAACCAGTGTGGTTTTAGGAGAAGAACATGTGCAATGATTCTAGTGGATCCATGTGTGAAACCATAGTCATAGAGACCAAAAACACATAGGAAAGCAGCTTCCACATTGCAAGTTGCACTAGTGTGGCAGAAGTTGCATCACAGAATCTACTGGAGTGTGTGTGGTCATGTGGATCAATGTGGTCTAGGAGCACAACACATGCAATGACACTAGTTGATCAATGAGGTTTTAGGAGAAGAACAATGCAAAGACTCTAGTGGATCCACATGTCAAAGCATGGTCATAGAGACCAAAACACATCGTAAAGCAGCTTCCACATTGCATATTGCACTAGTGTGGCAGAAGTTTCATCACATAATCCACTAGAGTGTGTGTGGTCATGTGGATCAATGTGGTCTAGGAGAAGAAACATGCAATGACACTAGTTGATCAATGTGGTTTCAAGAGAAGAACACATGCAATGACTCTAGTGGATCCTTAGGTCAAACCATGGCCATAAAGACCAAAAACACATAGGAAAGCAGCTTCCACATTGCATGTTGCACCAGTGTGGCAGAAGTTGCATCACAGAAGCCGTTGGAGTGTGTGTGGTCATGTGGATCAATGTGGTGTAGGAGAAGAACAGATGCAATGACACTATTGAACCAATGTGGTTTTAGGAGAAGAACACATGTAGTGACTCTAGTGGATCCATGTGTCCAACCATGGTCACAGAGACCAAAAACACATATGAAAGCACCTTCCACATTGCGTGTTGCACCAGTGTAGCAGAAGTTGCATCACATAATCCATGGAATTTGTGTGGTCATATGGATCAATGTGGTCTATGAGAAGAACACATGCAATAACACTAGTGGATCGATATGGTTTTTGGAGAGGAACACATGCAATGACTCTAGTGGATCCATGTGTCAAACCATGGTGACAGAGACCAAAAACACATATGAAAGCAGCTTCCACATTGCATGTTATACCAGTGTGGCAAAAGTTGCATCACAGAATCCACTAGAGTGTGTGTGGTCATGTGGATCAATGTGGTCTAGGAGAAGACACATACAATGACACTTGTGGATCAATGTGGTTTAAGGAGAAGAACACATGCAATGACTCTAGTGGATCCATGTGTCAAACCATGGTCACAGAGACCAAAAACACAGAGGAAAGCAGCTTCCACATTGCATGTTGCACTAGTGCAAAAGGAGTTGCATCATAGAATCCGTTGGAGTGTGTGTGGTCATTTGGATCAATGTGATCTAGTAGAATAACACATGCAATGACACTATAGTGGATCAATGTGGTTTTAGGAGAAGAACACATGCAGTGACTCTAGTGGATCCATGTGCCAAACCATAGTCACTGAGACCACAAACACATAGGAAAGCAACTTCCTCATTGCATGTTGCACCAGTGTGGTATAAGTTACATCACAGAATCCACTAGAGTGTGTTTGGTCATGTGGATCAATGTGGTCTAGGAGAATAACACCTGCAATGATACTAGTGGATCAATGTGGTTTTAGGAGAAGAACACATGTAATGACTCTAGTCGATCTATGTGTCAAACTAAGGTCTAAGAGACCAAAAACACATATGAAAGCATCTTCCACATTGCATGTTGCACCAGCGTGGCAGAATTTGCATCATAGAATCCAGTGGAATGTGCGTGGTCATCTGGATCAATGTGGTCTATGAGAAGAACACATGCAATGACACTAGTGGATCAATGTGGTTTTAGGAGAAGAAACCATGCAATGACTCTGGTGGATCCATGTGCCAAACCATGGTCACAGAGATGAAAAACAAATAGGAAAGAAGCTTCCACATTGCATGTTGCGCCACTATGGAAGAAGTTGCATCCCAGAATCCACTAGAGTGTGTGTGGTCATGTGGATCAATGTGGTCTAGGAGAAGAACACATGCAATGACACTTGTGGATCAAGGTGGTTTTAGGAGAAGAACACATGTAGTGACTCTAGTGGATCCATGTGTCAAACCATGGTCATAGAGAGCACAAACACATAGGAAAGCAGCTTCCACATTGCATGTTGCACCAGTGTGGCAGAAGTTGCATCACATAATCCACTGGAATTTGTGTGGTCTTCTGGATCAATGTGGTCTATGAGAAGAACACATGCAATGACACTAGTGGATCAATGTGGTTTTAAGAGAAGAACACATGCAATGACTCTAGTGGATCCATGTGTCAAACCATGGTCAAAGAGACCAAAAACACATAGGAAAGCAGATTCCGCATTACATGTTGCACAGTGTGGTAGAAGTTGCATCAGAAAATCTACTAGAGTGTGTGTGTTCATGTGGATCAATGTGGTCTAGGAGAAGAACACATGCAACGACTCTAGTGGATCCATGTGGTTTTAGAAGAAGAACACAAGCAATGACTCTAGTGGATCCATGTGTCAAACCATGGTCACAAAGACCAAAAACACATAGGAAAGAAGCTTCCACATTGCATGTTGCACTGGTGTGGCAAAAGTGGCATCACAAAATCCACTACAATGTGTGTGGTCATCTGGATAAATCTAGCCTAGGAGAAGACACATGCAATGACACTAGTGGATCAATGTAGTTTTAGGAGAAGAACACATGCAATGACTCTAGTGTATCCATGTGTCAAACCATGGTAATAGAGACCAAAAACACATACGAAAGTAGCTTTCACATTGCATGTTCCACTAGTGTGGCAGATGTTGCATCACAAATTCCACTAGAGTGTGTGCGGTCATGTGGATCAATGTGGTCTAGTAGAAGACACATGCAATGACACTTGTGGATCAATGAGGTTTTAGGAGAAGAACACATGCAATGACTCTAGTGGATCCATGTGTCAAACCATGGTTATAGAGACCAAAAACACATAGGAAAGCAGCTTCCACACTGCATGTTGCACTAGTGTGGCAGAAGTTGCATCGTAGAATCGACTAGAGTGTGTGTGGTTATTTGGATCAATGTGGTCTAGGAGAAGAACACATGCAATGACACTAGTGGATCAATGACGTTTTATGATCAGAACACATGAAATGACTCTAGTGATCCATGTGTCAAACCATGGTCATAGAGGCCAAAACACATAGTGAAGCAGCTTCCACATTGCATGTTGCATCATGGTGGCAGATGTTGCGTCACAGAATCCACTAGAGTGTGTGTGGTCATGTGGATGAATGTGGTCTTGGAGAAGAACACATGCAATGACATTGGTGGATCAATATGGTTTAGCGAGAAGAACACATGCAATGACCCTAGTGGATCCATGCATCAAATCATGGTCATAGAGACCAAAACACATAGGAAAGCAGCTTCCACATTGCATCTTGCACTAGTGTGGAAGGAGTTGCATCACAAAATCCGTTGGAGTGTGTGTGGTCGTGTGGACCAATGTGGTCTAGGAGAAGAACACATGCAATTACACTAGTGGATCAATGAGGTTTTAGGAGAAGAACACATGAAATGAATCTAGTATATCCATGTGTCAAACCATGGTCATAGAGGTGAAAACACATAGTAAAGCAACTTCCACATTGAATGTTGCACCATTGTGGCAGAAGTTGCATCACAGAATCCACTAGAGTGTGTGTGGTCATGTGGATCAATGTGGTCTAGGATAAGAACACCTGCAATGATACTAGTGGATCAATGTGGTTTTAGGAGAAGAACACATGTAATGACTCTAGTGGATTTATGTGTCAAACTAAGGTCACAGAGACCCTAAAAACATATGAAAGCAGCTTCCACATTGCATGTTGCACTAGCGTGGCAGAATTTTCATCACATAATCCACTGGAATTTGTGTGGTCGTATGGATCAATGTGGTCTATGAGAAGAACACATGCAATGACACTTGTGGATCAATATGGTTTTAGGAGAAGAACACATTCAATAACTCTTGTGGATCCATGTGTCAAACCATGGTCATAGAGACCAAAGACACATAGGAAAGCAGCTTCCACATTGCATGTTGCACCAATGTGGTAGAAGTTGCATAAAAGAATACACTGGAGTGGGTGTGGTCATGTGGATCAATGTCGTCTCGGAGAACAACACATGCAATGACACTTGCAGATTAGTGAGGTTTTAGGAGAAGAACACATCCAATGACTCTAGTGGATCAATGAGGTTTTAGTTGAAGAACACATGCAATGACTAGTGGATCCATGTGGCAAACCATGGTCACAGAGACCAAAAACACATAGGAGAGCAGCTTCCACATTGCATGTTGCACTAGTGTGGCAGGAGATGCATCACAGAATCCACTGTAGTGTGTGTGGTCATGTGGATCAATCTGGTTGATATGTCCATAACGTATCTATAATTTTTGATAGTTTTATGGTAATAATATGCTTTTGACACTCCTTTTTATATAAAGTTTATGATTTATTTGGACTAACCTATTAATAGTTGCAAAAGTGCACAATGTTCTTGTTTTACACTTTGATGTGTAGGAATTACCAAGAATACAAGTGGAAACCTTGTTGGAGTCAAATTGGGATTTTGTAGAAAGCTATCTCGGAACTCTTTTTGAAGATGGTCACGTTTCAGGACAAATACGACGTCAAACGGAAATCTCTTCAACTACAAAGTTGTTGGAAGTTTCGCGACAAACGTTCTGGACATAAAATGTAGCTGATTCCGACTCCGGACAGGCCCGATTTATTGCAGCCCAAGATGGGGTGATGGGAATCCGAGAAGCTATATAAAGGGAGGAAACATAATTCGTGGAGGATCTCTCCACCCACGAATTTGCAGCCACCAAAGCCACATTTTGCATCCCCAAGAATTCATGAAGGAAGGGGGCTAAGGGGTGGTCCTACCCCATGATATTGGCAGCAGGGAAGGAGTCCCCCACGCCGCCGCCATCGCCGTCGCCGCCCTCTTCACCATCTCCACCACCATCTCCATCGCCGTTACTGATTCCCATGATGATGAGGGAGTAGTTCTTCCTCGAGGCTAAGGGCTCTATCAGTAGCTATGTGTTCATCTCTCTCTCTATGCGTGTTCTTATGGGATCATGAGCTTTGTAATCTATAGATCTATTCTGCTACTCAAGTGCTTGAATAGATCTCTGCTCTCCCCATATGTGTGAAAGTGACAACGTGCACACCATGGTGGAACTTAGGCTAGAGATTACAATTATTTGTTATAAGTTATATTTGGAGTTGGATGTTTCTATGGAATTGTGGTGTTTGTGGGAACCATCTAGTGCTCAAGGTGATAGTGTGGGGTTATCTATATGGGGAAAGCGAACTTTGAGGCGTGATGTTATAGCCCTACCATGGATTAGAGTGTCCAACCGGAGAGTAGTTCAGAGTAGTATCATAAAGAGAAGATATTTATATGAGAGTGTTCACTAGTTAAAGTATGAGAAAGGGATAAGAATGTTTTATACGATAGTTATATTGTTAATTTTATTCATGTTGCTACTGAAAGTTATTATGAGAAAGAGATGTTGGGTCCGCGGCATATAAAACAAAAAATTTCCTACGATGAGAACTACACGCCAAGATCTATCTACTAGGTACAAAGAAATGGGTGGACATACATACAACGAGAACTTACACTCGAAGACAACGAGTTTTGTTAACGAGTAGGAACTCGTGGTTGATGTAGTCGTACACTTGCCGATCTCAAGATCGTGAGGAAGTCCGAGCGTCGCAACTCAGCCACACATCCGTACTCGCACACACATTCAAGCCACTGGACAACCTCCGCCTCCTCGCTCCAGCAATCCAGCGGAAGCAGCAACTCCTTCCAGATGAAATGCCACCGGGAACATGTATCTCGCTAATCCGAGACCATGGGGGAATAATTCTAGAGGGGGAGAGAGATCCTTCACAAGGAGGTGTGTGGAACAAGAAGGTAGAGGGTGGCCTTTTATAGGAGGAGGGGGGGTGCCCCTCCTTAATGGCCGGCGCATGGGGGTGACTCCTCACCTCCCCCATTCATGTGGTGGTAACCCCTCCACATTAAAATGCCTCTTCACATTCCCCTTTAAAGTCCCTACTTTAAATGCAATAAATTCTCCAAGATTAATGCTCTCTCATTTAATAAAACTCTTTTATTAAATTTATTCAGAATTTTGTTAATTACTTTAATTAACAAACATTCATATATAACCCTTGCAATATTTCAATATCACATGCATAACCACTTTCTGCAATTTCACCCGAAACAAATTCCGGTTTTTATCGAAACAATTCCTGCGCTTTGCAATTCTTTCGTCTGAAACATATGTGCTCCAAAATGGTTGAGACTCCTCTTAGATCAATAATCAGAAGCGGGACCTAGAGATCCATACTGACTCCTGCATATTCAACGATGACTTCTGTGATCGTGAGAACCTTTAACGCTTGTAACTAAATCCCTTTGTCTCGGGATATATTACCTGTCCGAGATTCGATCATCAGTATCTCCATACCTAGTTTGATCTTGTTGCCGACATGCACTCTTTTCTCTTTCCCGTGATATAACATTCCAGTGATCACATCACTTGCTTGCAAGCTATCTTAATGTGATATCACCGAGAGGGCCCAGAGTATATCTATCCATCATCGGGATTGACAAATTCCACTCTTGATCCATGAGCCTCAACATAACACCTTCGTAGCACTGAACCCATCTTTATAGTCACCCTGTTACGGTGTGACGTTTGATGTTATCAAGATACTCTTCCGTTGTTAGCAATGAACATGATCTCATGGTCTAAGGATAAAGATTACTTCGTATGATGTTATAGCAATATAAAAATAATGACTTGATCGTAATGCTATACTTCGTATGAATGTTCATCACATCATTCCACCAATGTTGTGACCTCGTTATTAACAACATCCAATGTCCATGATCAGGAAACCTTGATCATCTTATTAATCAACGAGCTAGTCTATAAGAGATGCATAACTAGGAACCATTTTTTGTTTATTAAACACACATGTATTATTGTTTCCGATCAATACAATTATAGCATGCAAAATAAACATTTATCATAAACATGGAATAAGATAATAACCACTTTATTATTGCCTCTCGGGCATATTCCCTTCAAGGGAAACATGGTTTTATGTATCTCAACAATATTAAGTTTCCCCTCTTTATGTTGAAAGTCTTGAAGTTGCACTTGTTTTGCTTTCCTATGCTTTTTGCTTTGTGCTTTCATGACTTGTTTCTCTACAAGATTATTTTGCATAGGAAGTGGGTTAGACTTAAATGTGTTTTTAATTTGCTTCTTGATGCTCTCTTTTACTTCAATTCATATTTCTTATGTGAGCATCTTCTCAAACTATCAAGCCTAACTTAAAGGCGTTAAAGAAAAGTACTTATTGGGAGATAACCCAAAAGTTCTAGTTTAGGCTTGGAAGTTATTGATTCAGTAATAACCTTGCCTTATCATTTTTGTGTGGTGTTTGTGCCAATTGTAACCTCTAATGAGAGAGAAGTAATGCTTGGGAAAGTTGTTGTCCTAAAACTGATTTTTGTGCTTCACTGTAAAAATTTGTGAAAAATTCTCTGTATGTCGGATTGAGCTGTAATGTTTTGAATAAATCCCCCAGGTTGTTAGATAACTTTCGTTAGTTCAACACTTTTCGATTTGAGCAACAAAAGGTCTTCAAAAAAATCGGTTTTCACCTGCTGGTTTGTTTTAATAGATTTCTGTCATTATTTGCATTTGCCTCTTTATCGATTTCTTTTTGGGTTATTTTTGGTGAATTGAGCTTTTTGAGGGTATTGCTACAGTAACTTGTGTTTTTAATGAAAGTTTTGCTGTTTTAAAACTAAAACCCAAAGGTTTATTATCTTTTGAATGCACTAATGTTGCTAATGAAGATTGTGTGAAGTTTTGTATGAAGGAAATGTTCAGGTGTAGGGAAAGAATGATGTAATGAGATGAAGAATGGACAAAAGCTCAAGCTTGGGGATGCCATCAGTGTCACCACAAGAAATATCCAAGAAGTACAAGCGTCAAAGTTTGGGGATACCCATGGTATCCCCTTCTTCATCAATAAAAATCTTAGGTTTCTTCCAAACACTTCATTTTTATTGTTTCATGCATAGTTGTGTTTTCTTGGAGCGTCTTCGTTTGCTTAGTTTTCTTGGTTTTCTTAGTTTGCTTGAATAAATTGGTTGGACCCCCTCATTCATACATTAGTTTTGAAATAAGATTGGTTTGGATTGGAAAAGAGTAGGAAAAGTTCATGCTTAAGTGGTAAGAGGAGCTTGTTTTTTACTGTGACTTAGACTTTGTCATGTCATGCTTGATATTGTTTTGGCTTTATGCTTAGTGGTTTTTGCTGTAGCACGACATGTTATAAACAATTGAGATTGCTTAATTTGCCTTGAAAGAATCATGCGTTGTTTTAGCATATTAAAGCATATTGTGGTATTCTCCTTTGATGCTTTGTTTGGGTTGACTTGGCGCATGCTCACACCATGTTAAGACTATCCCAAGTCACCATAGCCTCTATGATCATTTAGTTTTCGACTTGTAATATCACTTTATGCTTTAATTAATGATGTTTTGTTGCTTTGGATGATTATGGCCATTATTGCTCTCTTAGTTGGTCGCTCCCAGTCTTTTGCTAGCCTCCATAACCAAGTATGAATTCCACTCATGCATCCAACTCCACATAAAACTAAGTTATTCCAAAGAATCCACCATACCTACCTATTAGCATTTGCTATTCCAAGTATATTCATGTTTTTATCTACCTTCCGAATTAAACTTGTTATGTGAAAATTAGTGAGTAAAGCTCCCACGAACTTGATGGCACACTTTATTTTCTGGCACTTAATAAACTTGAACCATTGTGTCCATCTTTGTTGCATATATGCTTGCGCTTTATAAGTTGAAGTTAGCAGAACCATGTATCATGGGGAGCGCTTTCAACATTGCATTTATATTCCATTGATATCATGATTCTTTTGCTTATGGATCCGGGCGGTGTGAAATAAAAGGGGAACTTGTAAGATCATGGAGTTTGTATTTGTGTTAGAGAAACGCCTGGGCCGCTAGCCCAAGCCATGCCTAATCATGGTGGAAGCTTGCAGCATAACCATAATGAGCACTCTATGAAGCATCCTCAATAAAAACCTATGCAAATAGCAAATAAAAAGATCGCTGAGATGCTCATTGTTTTCTTGCCTTGTCATTTTGATTATGGGATAGCTCCTGTATCATGTGCAAGGGGTACCCCGTTGGAGGTTCTCTATGATACAGATGTACTTACAATGACAAGAGCTTACTTGTGACTAAAGTTGAGTAGCATGAGGTTCGGTCTTTGTAAGTAAGGTGCATGAGATTTTGGCTTATAACTTGTCAAGCATATACTCTTAGTTTGTTCACTTTAACCTTAATCACCTTCAAGATGCTTATGATAGGGGCAATGAGAGCTGAAAGCTAACAAGTACCATAATTTTTGGAAGCTCTTTATGATACTTGAATCCCTGCTTCCTTCTATGAAGGCTTTTCTTTTAGTTTTATGTTGAGTCTCCACCTTCTCTCTTTATGCACGTAGTGAGAGAGCATAGTGGCCATTCTTAGTTTAATGTGCATTATCCCAAGACTTATTGATTGATGCATGGCTTTGATATTGCTTGTTCTTAAACTATTTGTATCTAGTCACCCTTATGAACTTTGAAGGTGTTCTATGCATTTATGTTTGCTACTCTATGAGGGACAAGCTGAATGCCACTCTTATTATGTTTTATATATGTGAAACAAACAAACATCTTGCAAAGCATTGTTATTCATGAATCTTTTGTTTGTGCCTTTTCATGTTGCAACATAGTTGCTTGTTTGTGCCTTTTGCTACATAATGATGGACAAGCTGAATACCACTCTTATTATGTTTTCTATATGTGAAACAAACAAACGTCTTGCAAAGCATTGTTATTCATGACAAGGCAAGCAGACAATGAGCATCTCATCGATCTTTTTATTTTCTGTTTACATAGGTTTTTATTGAGGATGCTTCATAGAGTGCTCATCATGGTTATGCTGCAAGTTTCCACCATGATTAGGCATGGCTTAGGCAAGCGGCCCAGGCATTTCTCTAACAAACATACAAACTCCATGATCTTACAAGTTCCCCTTTTATTTCACACCACCGGGATCCATAAGCAAAAGAATCATGATATTAACAGAATATAAGTGCAATGTTGAAAGCGTTCCCCATGATACATGGTTTTGCTAACTTCAACTAATAAAGAGCAAGCATATACGCAACAAAGATGGACGCCATGGTTCAAGTTTATTAAATGCAAGAAAAGTAAAGTGTGCCATCAAGTTCGCGAGAGCTTTAACCACTAGTTTTCTCATAACAAGCTTAATTTGGAATGTAGATAAAAACATGAATATACTTGGAATAGCATATGCTAATACGTAGGTATGGTGGACTCTTTGGAATAACTTGGTTTTAGGAGTTGGATGCATGAGTGGACCTCACACTTGGTTATGGAGGCTAGCAAAAGACTAGGAGCGACCAACTAAGAGAGCAATAATGGCCATAATCATGCAGAGCGACAGAACATCATTAATCAAAGCATAAAGTGATACTACAAGTTGAAAACTAAAGGATCATAAAGGCTATGGTGACTTGGAATAGTCATAACATGGTGTGAGCATGTGCCAAGTCAACCCAAATAAAGCATCAAAGGAGAATACCACAATACTATGCTTTAATATACTAAAACAACGCATGATTCTTTCAAGGAAAATTAAGCAATCTCGATAGTTTATAACAAGTCATGCTACAGCAAAGAATACTAAGCATAAAGCCAAAACAATATCAAGCATGGCATAACAAAAAATAAGCCACAGTTAAAAACAAGCTCTCTTTACCACTTAAGCATGAACTTTCGTATTCTTTTCCAACCCAAACCAAAATATTTGAAAACCAATGCATGAAAGAAGGGGTCCAACTAATTTATTCAGCAAACTAAGAAAACAAAGCAAACGAAAAACCAAAATGAAAATTAAAAAGAAGACGCTCCAAGAACAACACAACTGTGCATGAAACAATAAAAATGAGGTGTTTGGAAGAAACCTGGGATTTTTATTGAAGAACAACACAATTGTGCATGAAACAATAAAAATGAGGTGTTTGAAGAAGGGATGCCTTGGGCATCCCCAAGCTTTGACGCTTGTACCTCTTGAATATTTCTTGGGGTGACACGGGTGGCATCCCCAAGCTTGAGCTTTAGTCCATCCTTCATGTCATTACTCATTCCTTCCATACACCTAAATTTTTTCCTTCATACAAAACTTCACACAATCTTTATTAGCAACATTAGTGCACTCAAGATAATAAGTCTTTAGGTTCAGTTCCAACACCAATAAAACTTCCATTAAATACAAGCTACTGTAGCAGTTCCCTCAAAAAGATCAATTCCGCAAAAGAACTCAAAAAGGAACCAACAAGAAGCAAATGCAAATAATGGCAGAAATCTGTGAAAACAGACAATCAGGTAAATACGAATTTTTTCGAAGACCTTCTGTTGCTCAAATCAAAAAGTGTTGAACTAACAAAAGTTAGATAAGAACCTGGGGCAGAAGCACAAAAATACACGCCTCAAAAGGACGAACAGAGATTTTACACGAATGTTTACGGGGAAGCACAAAGATCTGTTTCGGGACAGCAACTTTCCCAACCATTACTTCTCTCTCATTAGAGGTTACTGTTGGCACGAAAAGCAAATAAAAAGGATAAGGAGCGGTTATTACTAAAGTAATAACTTCCAAGTCTCATCTAAAACTTTTTGGGTATCTCCCAATAAGTACTTTTCTTTAATGCCTTTAAGTTAGGCATGATAGTTTGAGAGGATGCTCACATAAGAAATATGAATTGAATTAAAAGAGATCATCAAGAAGCAAATTCAAAAGACATTTAAGTCTAACCCACTTCCTACGCATAGGAATCTTGTATGCAAATAAATTCGTAAAGAACAGAGTGACAGGCATAGGAAGATAAAACAAGAGTAACTTCAAAACTTTCAGCACATAGAGAGGTGTTTCAATACCATGAAAACTTCTACAACCATATTTTCCTCTCTCATAATAATTTTCAGTAGCCTCATGAATAAACTCAACAATATAACTATCACATACAGCATGCTTTTCATGTTCTACAAAAACATAATTTTTATCAAGCTCAAAAATAGTGGGATTAAAACCTTCAAACCCACTTTTAACAATTCTATAACAAGATGACTGATCATTCAATATAGGACCATCGTCTAGAGATTTATCATAAACAATTTCTAAGAAAAACTCTTTAGTACCATGCATCTCAAAGTTAGGCACAAATAAAGGATTATCACAGATAACATTCATCCTCCTTTGGTAAGCATGGGGGACAATCAAATTATGTAAGGGATAAAGAGTTACTCTCATTAGAAGGTAGGCATGGGTAGCTAATCCATTCTTCCTCCTTTTGTTCATCTAATGAGCTTTCAGGTTCATCAATTTCTTCTTCTATAAGATCCTGCGAGGCATTAGTCTCTTCCATTTGTGGAAAGCATCTATTAATGTATTCAAGAATATAGCCATTTTCTTCCTTGTAATTATCAAAGCAAAATTTAAGTATATCATAAACCTCATATTTATAAGGTGAATCATCAATATTTTCAAGCAAACTAGCACGTTGAAATGCACCTTTCGAAGCAATAAATTCCTCAATTTGTTCCACATCATAAAAGTCATAATTTTCTTTAACATAAGAAGATATGGTAACATCATCATTATACTCACATTGAAAAGGGAGGTGTTTATACCTCCTACAGCAACATGATTTATCAAAGAAATAAGTAACATTATAAGTAGAGCATGATAAAGAAAGGCAAAACAGGGGTGATATCCAATGACTTCACTTGGTGAAATCATGCTGTATATCTTTACCCTCTCATCTCTGTCCAAACTGCATCCAACGGTTCTGATCACACAAAGGCAAAAGCTCTAGAGCAAGCAACCAACAGCAACGACAAAACTTTTGACAAATTCAATACCACTTGAAAGATTAAGGAGTACAGAATAATAAGACATAAAAAATCAACAGATTCCTAGTTCACATTCAGCAGCACTTGACCAATTCAAAAGCATTTCAAAGTGACTGATTCAGCAATACAAACACTAAAATTGAATATCACTACAGAGAGAGAAAGTTCTTGTTTAAGCCCTAAAAGCCATGCCACGCGATCAGTTTGCCCTTTTCTCCAAACACACTCGATCACTGGAACACAATCATTATCATAATATTTGGTCATATAGGGAACCATCATATAGATATAGATATACCATACAGTACGTACTAGTCATATCTCCAATCCAGCAAAAGGTTATCACCGTTTTACCACCCATACATGATCAGTGGAGATAAGAAAACCACATAATTAATTACAATAGCATGCGGCCAAAGAGCTATAAAGGTAGGAAGTTGATGAACAACATCTGGCATTCAGGGCAGCCAGATACAACAACCTTGACCATTCTTCCAATAGTAAGTCTGGCTGTTTTCCGGAACTTGATCCACCTAGAATTAGCTGCCAAGCGCCCATAACTCGAGTTAATGGTGTAGCGTCCCTCGATTTGCAATTCTTTGCTCGGCATCGTGAAGACTATTGTGCCCTTTTGTCTGGCCTGGAGTTGCTTTGTGGAACTCTTAGGCCATTTCTAAGTCAAAGCAAGAGAGAGACGCATAATTACTAAGAGCAATGCACTGAATCATGTGAAACTTGAGAAGACATTCAGAGCAGTTTATCTGCTGCCATATACTCACAAACATAATCTGGTGCGACCTTGTGATGACACATGAGTAGGATATGGTCTGACAAGGTGCTGCCTGGGGTGATGGAGGAGCTTGTGCCGGTACCAGTGCTGGGGCTGGTGCTTGTGCAGGAGATGGTGCCACTAATTGTATAGGGGCTGGTGCAGGATCCAGAATGCCTAGAACTGGTGCCGGCGCCAGCAGCTTGATGCTAGATTCTTTCTGAGGGGTAGCTAAGCTGACTGCAGGGATGGTAGAGGCAGATGAGAAGTGTACAAGCAAAATGGTCTCTTATACAACAGTTACTCACAAGACAGTGATCAGAGGATATGATGACTATACAAGAAAATTAAGTTACTACCTCCACTCTTTCTTCTTAGGTCAACAGGTGTCATAGTAGGAACTAGGGCCACTGTCGTCGCGGGTGCCAGCAGCTTGATCCTGGTTACCTTCTCGAGGGTAGGTAAGGGGACTACATGAGTGGTCAGAGAGGCATATGATATGTGTATAAGCAAGATGGTTTCTTATACAACAGTAACTCCTAGATAGAGATGAGAGTATACAAGAAAATTAAGTTACTACCTCTATTCTTTCTCCTACTGAGGTCAACAGGTGTCGTTGCAGGAACAGCTGCTAGCACCCTTCTAGGTGGTACATAAGGGAAGCGAACTTCATAAGCGGTCAGGGTCATATGATGAGTAAAGACAATGGTGCAGGACAGTTAGTCGCAAGAAAATCATCAGAGGTTATGATGAGTACAGAAGAAAATTAATTAGTACTACCTCTGTTCTTGGTGCTTTGGTCAAGAGGTGTACGATGGTGTGCAAGTATCTGCCCGTGCTTGCTAAAATTGAATGTGACCTTGTCCCCCTGCTTCAAACCATTCTCACGGACATACTTGGACCAACCTCGGCCACCCAAATAGGTTGTAGCCATCATTTGGGAGACATCCACATCATATATTTTCCGCATGCCTTTAGGGCCCTCGCTATACAAAGTTAGAAATTTGTCATTTCCAAACATCTTGTTTATAATGGGGTGAGTGACACAAGGGACAACCTTCATGAGAAAATTGATAGAGAAGTATGGCGACAAAAAAAGTGAGATACAAGATATTACATCAAGTTGGTCTAAAACACTTGGAATCCATACCCGATACCATGGGTACCCTTTGCGAAGGGTGTCCATGCACCATTTTTCTTCCCTTTGCCTTTGGAATGACATACAAGGGCCCCCTTTCAATCCACAAGCTTGACAAGAGGAGGGTAGCTAAAAGGGCTGAGCAGCTGGTGCGTGGTACTGATTGAAATTAAGTAGAAAAGTTAAATTATGTAAAGAGCAAGTAAATCTAATAATATAAGACAAAACCATTGCCTATAAAGCAAACAGATTTGGTTTTTGTGAACTTCTGATGAGTGTAAACATATAGTACTATCTGATAACAATAACATGAAAAATCATAATATGTGAAATTGTGGATTTCCAAATTATACCCACTTCTTTGAGAGGTCACTACGCACATGGGTACTGTGTTAGCGCTTCCTCGTTGTGTAGAGGATGTCCTCTTTTGTTGCGGGCATCCGAAATTTACTAGCGTCTACAGCAGCCTCAGCCTCCACAGCAGCACCTTCAATCTGCATAAATAGTAACAGAGCTCAACAGTTCAATACTAGGTAAAGTTTGACCATGTTTTTAGAAAAAATTATAATATTAATTATATATCCTTGGATACATCATGAAACATATATTCACGTCGTATGTATATAATATCATAGTTCTTGATAGTTTTTGACTTTTTTCAAAAGTTTGGTCAAACTTTTCGTAGCTTGACTTTTCAAAAAATATATATGCCTTAAGCCTTGAGACGGAGGGAGTATAGTACATAGTAGTCATATACTGACTGTATGAGATAGTCTGACAGATCCAGATCTGGATTCACAGAAATAAAGTGCCAGAATTAATAAAATCACACATATGTTTCTGAACATCTGATAAGCATGCATGACACCAAGCGGGTAATACTTAAATCTTATTGCACCATGGTAATAAGGGTATTAAGAACAAATACCTTTCTCTTTAAGCTGGGCCCTCCCAGCTGGGCGGGTGGCCTTGCGCTTATTTGGTGAGTAGTTGTACTGGCCGGATCCTGTGGCATGTGGGGGTACCATATAGTTTGCTGCACCTAGAGCACCGCATGTTCGCAGGTATGTACCATCGTGCTACAGTAAATGAAGAAGAGATGGTGTCACAGAGGCTTCCACAAAAGCAGGATGCAGACAAAGACAAGTTTTAGCACAAGGATACATCCAGGTTGTAGCCAAACACTTTCAGCATTGGAAAGAATGGAAGAACACAATGAATATATTGCTACATTACCTTTTTAGGAAACTTTTAAGGGAACTAACGGGACCATCCCTGTTTGTAGTGGCCGTGCACGCCACTGGCCCATAGTTCTCCATATAGAATCTGACGCAAAATCCGTTGCACATTATGAGTAGAAACTAATGGTTACAGATGTTAAGAACACCAAAATCGAACCCGACCAAATGCCCAAATTAGAACAGAGGTGACCATGCCCTGATCCCGAATCCATACGAAATAAGTACCACCTCCCCCAACCCCACCCCCAACCCCCACCACCACCCCCACCCTATGCAAATGACCCAATCGATTAGAGAAGAGGAAAAATATCCTGATTAGGTGATTCCGAGGTGAGCACTAAGCAAGAACTCCACAATCAAAGCATACCGAATACTACTACTCCTAGTACTAATAGTATCCCCAATGGCCCAATCGGAAGCAAATTAAGCAATGCTAGATTTCAAGGTGAGCAAATACACCCACCTATTTCAGCAAGAACTCCCCAATCGGGGGTTGCACCAGTTCCAACAGTTGCTTGATGGATGGGAGCTAGCTACTGATGGTTTCTTGTCTTGTCGTTGGTAGAAAGGCATGGGAAGGGGAGTAGTAGTACTAGTAGTAGGAGGGCTGGACAGTACCCTTTTTCTACAGTAAGTATTTTTAAGTGGCAGTGGAGGGAACATTTTGCCGGGAGAGAATCCTGAATTTTTGATCCCAGCTATCACATGGTGGCCTATAACTGTTTCAAGCGGGACCCACGTCAGGGATGAGTTAAAGAGGGTCCCACATCAAGTGGGTGAGATAATTGACCGAGCCAACCTCCTCCTTCCCTTGGTACTAGTACTAGTTCTCTCGGGTTCCCCTCCAAGGACAGAGAAAATCGCCCCTCTTCGAATCAAATTGATCCCACCTTATTATCCTTTTGCTGATTCGTCTCATGGAGCAGTGGACAAGACGGCGGTAGTTATAACATATGGCAACAGCGCTGGGGCCTCAAAAACTGTTTAGGAACCGATAAAATGATAATCTCGGATTTTAGACTAAAAAGACACACAAACACACATATATACTAATATACGGAATAGTTTCCAATTACAGTTCTCCTAACAAAGTCCTAGAAATCTTAATAAGGTGGCTCCATATTACAGAACTACGACAATAGCGAACCAATCATGGGATAACTCTACACCCCAAGAGTTTTGCAGCTGTGCTAGTGCTCATGAGACTACCCAGATGGCACCAAAAGTACACTCCTGATGATCAACAGTCCTGCATCAAATCCATCCAGAAGTAGTGTACCTGATCCAGAACCTCAGGTGCAGGCTCATCAATGAATAGGTCATTGTCATTACCATCAAAGTCCTCTTCGATCGTCTGCTTCTGTGATTAGTAGATTAACATATACGTTTGTAGAGAAACATCAAACACACACAACATGAACATTTGTCGTTCTACAGATATACCATGTCATCTGGCATAGCGGTAGGACCAGAAATGAAACTCGTTTAATGCATCTTGCGCTTTTTCTCTCCTCCCCCTTCTCCAAGTTGATCTAGATGCTCAGGAGCTGCCTCTGTTAGTTGATCTAGTTGATCAACATCTTCTTCTCCTACTTGATTGTGATGATAAAGATGTGCTTCCCCTGGTTCATATGGAGGATCATATGGTTCACCATGAAATACCCATCTAACATATGTGCTTAGCATCCGAAATGTAAAAATATGGTCTTCCACTATACTTTGAGGCAGCGCCCTACGATTCACACACAACCGAGAAGGGCAATGTACTTTTGAGTTGTCACAATGAGATCTAACAAATCCCATAAATCATAGAACATCAAGGATACGTTTAGCACTGCGTAATGGAGCAATCTCTATCCAAAATCTGCCCATCTATTTCATTATGACATACAAGGTTGGTTATTATTAAAATAAAAGCAGGAAACATATAGATGGAGTACAAAAACTATATATACCTATGCGTTTCAGCAAACATATTTAGAGCAAAAATCTCCGAAGGTATTTAGGAACATAGATCCAGCGCAGAATAAACTATGACCATGCAGATTGAGGACAAATTAAACTACGTATTCGAGGAGGCAGATCGGGTGAAAGGGCAATAAAATGCCAACCAGATCGAGCTAGAGATAGAAGGAATACTGTGGGATCAACGTGCCCACTGGTGCGTCTCAAGAAGACCGACGGGTATGGAAAGCTTCTTCGCACACGGTGGTGGTGAGGAGCGTCCGTAAGTGCGTCTGTTTTGTGGGGAAGGGGGTGAGGGCCTAGGCGTCGGACGGTGGCAGATAATACATAGTGCGAAGGGGTGCAGATTTTAACTTTAGAAATTCTGACCTACCCTGCTTTGGGTACCACCATATACATGGCCCACCTGCCAATCACCATAGATCAAAATTGATCCAAAACTTTTCAAAATATAAGTTTATGTTTTACCATGGAAACTAATGCACATAGCATTGCACTTTGCGAACGAATAGCTTTATTTCAACATATATTTAGTTTTAGCACCTTCAGCTAGGAAGCTTGGAAACTCATGAAAGTAGGGCATTGTCCATCAAATCTAGAATCTCCTTTGAAAACAATTGCCTGAAATGCCAAGATGCACCGATCTACCAAATATGGACATGTTTGTAAGCTTGGTTGGCGAAGATGCTTTAATGTACGGAGTAGTACAAAACTTGAAAAGGTATAGAAAATATGGTTGTGACCTTGCTCCTATTGTTTGAAAGCCTTGAGTTAATGTTCATTAATTTCCATAGATGTCTGTAAACTCATTAAATGCTGGAAAGCATACAGGCCAGTGGGTCTATTTGACAGGGACATCATCCCAAGTGGGAGTATCATACCTTAGAAGCTTCAAATTCAAAATTTTGGTAGAGTGCCAAAATATCCCGTCCACCCATTCAAACATCCCGGCCATCCACTCAAACATCGAGCCCAAAAATTATTTTATTACACAAATTTAGCCTGGAAGCTTGAAAGGGCTTTATACATTGTGTGAAAAAAGAGGGCGGTGTCATTTTGAGCCATCATCTTTGTAGTTGCTTCACAACAAAACACATTGTTGTTAGTTGGAAATTCAAAAACAAACTTCAAATTTGGAACCAAACATATTGGTTGATTTGCAAAGATGGACTGATCTACCAAATACGAACACGTTATCATAAACTATTTCCATGACCTTGGTCACCTTTTTTTGGACAATGGTCATCTTCTTGAAAGCCTTAAATTGTTCGAAAATTTCAGCAAAAATGCCTAGAAACTCGTTTATATGCTGGGAAGCAACTCTCACTGGATATGGGTCTAGATGGTGATAGCGTCTCTGAGAGGCCCCATGCTAGAGTAGAGTATGCTAGAAGCTTCGACCTCAAATTTTGGTACGGCTCCCAAACATCGCACCCATCCATTAAAATATCCTACGCATGCATTCAAACATTCTTCACCTCTTTCTAGAATGCAAAATTCCTCTTCTATCCCTGCTTCGGAAACAAGAATTCGAGGGATCACTTCAATTATAGAGAGATATATGTGGTAAATTTGCATTATCCCAAGTTCATCACCCCATCGACGTTTCCTAGCCGTTCTTCAATATTTACCTGCCTGCCCACTCCGACCTACACTGACTTTTTGGACCCACTATGCAAGTGACCCACATGTCAGTGAGCCAGAATTATGGGAAGTAGAGATTCCCATTGCTTGTTGTTCAAAATTTGAACATTTTTTGCTAAACCGAGTTAAAATCGTTAAAATCATCCAACTTGGCTTATACTATCATTCCACTATGTCAGAGTAAAAGCTAAAAAACAAAGTCAAAAACACATTCCTAGTTTTATAAGCCAAAAATCAAAAGCTAGAATTAGAGCCCTACAAAACAACGCCTAAATTTCAAGGAACTCTTGGTGTTTCTCCCTTGTATTAGTACTTGGGTACCTTTAATTTTATTTAACAAAAAATATGACCCAGCAGGGTATCATCGACTTGTAGATCAATTTTTGAGATACTCTCATTAAATTGTGGTAACACCATTCTATTCCACAAATATATATAACCATAAATATTGAACATATTATTGAGAATTCATGGAATCCTAAACCATAAAATGCAAAACCCCTAAACCCCGACCAAGCAGGTATCGTGCAACTATAGATCAAAATTTGAGATAGTTTCGTTAAATTGGGTGTCACATCCCAAATTCTAGATTTGGTACTGCATATAATACATGTCATTGCATCAAGATCATAGCAAAATTTCAGTTTTAAAACCTTTTCACCAAAACACCACATATTTGCTTGTTCTTCATATTTATAAGCCTAGGTATGGTTTTACCTAGCATCTGCTTCGATGGTATTATATAGTCATACTAGATTCTTAGTTACATAGGTAACTCAAATACAAACCTGTAGAAATTTGTTTCGCTCAAATCGGAGTTGTAGATCAAAAGTTACACATGTTTTGGTTTTCCGTTGTTTTTAGTATCAGAAAATTCAGACAGATTTAGTAAACAGAAAATTCAGTCAGACTCCAGAAAAGAATAAAAGAAAGAAACAAAAAAATAAAAAAAGGGTCAACCGGCAGCCCAGTTGGGCGGCAGCCAGCGGCCCACCCGGGGCCCAGCAGTCAATGGACAGCGGGCCGCCAACAAAAGCAATTTCACGCACGCCTCCCTCCCTCCTATTCTTTCTTTCCCTTTCCTTTTATTTTATTTTTTTCGTTCATTTTTTTCGCCCGACAGGCGGGGCCCGCCTATCAGCCCCTCGACGTGTTCGTCCTCGACCTGGAGACCAACCCGATGCCGATTCTCATGGGGAATCCTCGATTCCCTTTGGAATCGATCACCACAACCCCGTATGACCCTCCCACTATATAGCCTACATACCCCTCGTCAAAAACACCTCCGAACCCTAGAGTATTGCGTGGCCTTGACACTGTAATTCCTCGCTAGAGTTTGTCCGCCGTTGCCATTTCCGTTGGTAAGAGCTCGAAACCGACTGTCTGCGCCCCTTCTTCTTGTGGAAGTGTCGTAACACCACGCCGCCCCTTTTGACCTCTTCTTTCTCCTCTACAGCGTGCCGAGCAGCACCCCATGAGTTCACCGAAGCCGTCGCCATCCGTGTAAATCTAGCCGCCAACTGACGACAATCGGAGAAGCCCCTGTCCACGCCGACCCTGCCCCTACACCCGTCGCACCCCGCCGCACACCATAGGCCACACCTCTACCGCCGAAGGTCGCCAGAGCACCACCCCCGCCATCACCGCCGAGCCGCCGCCGACGACGAGCAAGGTGAGCAAGTGCTCGAGCTCCTGGCCATCAGATAGTGGATGAATGGACCAGATCCGCCGTTGACCACCCAGTAGACCGTGGACCGGCCAGTCAGCGCCTCGTCAGATTAGACTAGTCAGCGGGAATATTCCCCGGAATATTTCCTCGGATTTTCAGGGATTAAATTTATAGAAAATGAATAAAACTTTAAAAATTCATAGTAAAAGATCTACTGCTCGTAAAAATACAAATAATATACCATTGAACTCATAAAAATGCGTAGATTTTTTTTCTGTAACAATATTGCATGTTTACTGTACGTAATTTCCTGAGATTATAAAAGGCTTAAAATAGTATAAAAATCATAGAAAAAGATCTATAATTTTTTTTGGATTAATTCTTTTTGGTCCTGCTCTAATTTGAAACATCTGTCCCGTAGTACTTTTTTCAAACTTGAACAACACTGTTTACAACATTAGTTTAATGTTTTGGTTAAAAGCCTATCAACTAGTCCTATAAATTGCATAATTTGTTTTCTATGCATTGAAGGTTTTTCCATGCATTCATTCACTAGTAATATTGATCAGAGAAAATAACTAAACTACTGAAACTTTTATTCAAGTACCATGCATGCATTGTGTTGCATTTATTGATTTCTATGTGTGGATTGTTTATTTGGTTGAATTTCTTTCATGTAGATTGTGAGGATTATAACCCGTGTGATTGCCCGGATTGTGTGTTTGACTCCGACAACTACCAAGGCAAGTGGAGCTTCATAAAAGTCTTATTTACTTTCTATATGCATTGTAGCTTTGTTTTGTTTTTGGAAGTTATATCTATTGCTATGCTATATCCTATTGTGGTCATAGCCTTCCTTATTAGGTGAGCCACTGTAACTAGTTGTGCTTAGTTGTGCTTATGTAGACGAGGGTGGGATACACCATGATAAAGATTGTTTCGAAAGTACGTGTTTGGAAAATTTTAAAAACAACTTAATTAATGAACTCTCTAGGTGGTACTGGTAAATGCTTGGTTCGTGAATGCCGGGCCAATGGCTATGGTTTACCCGAGTAGCTCACTTGTGGAATGGCCACCCAGGTTTCAGAGAAATGATTAGTGTCTTGATTTGGTAGCTTCCATGTGCAACCATGTGCCAGTAAGTTATGGGTGGCTGGTTAGACATAGTAGGTCATGGCAAACCGAGCTCTTCGTATCCAGAGATGTAGTGGATGTGATAGGTTGGTACGGTGTGTGGATGGCCTTGGGGAGCTACTTTCCAAATTTTCTCATCTTGGACATCTCCCTATCATGACTCAAAATGCCTGTCATGGTATGAGCGGGTTGACCAGGTCACATGGGTCTAGTGTATAACCCCTGCAGGGTATAAAACTAAGTACTTATCCATGTCCTCGATAATGGACATTTGAGTTTGTGAATTCTGGGTGCTATGACATGTTCTCATCCATTCTAATTTGTAATTGCTAAAACTTGTGGTTGAAACATATTTGGGTTGTGTGATGATGATCAAATGCTTTACAAATGATTTATAAATGTTAGGATGAAGTTATTTTGCCCCTGCAACTAAGCCTGAACCCACAAGCCCGATATGCATGTAGATATTAGTATTGTTGTATCCCTCATTGTTCCACTTGCCAGTACATTCCAAGTATTGACCCTTCGGGGCTGCTACATTTTATGTTGCAGGTTACTCTCCCGGTTACTCTGAGTAGTTGTGTTGGTTGCGACCCTCCACTCAACATTTTGTTCGCCTGTGGCGGATAATGGAGACTGGAGCTACTTTATTTATGCTATCTATTTGATACTTGTTTATTTGAGCAAGCGATTATGCTTTGCAAACTTTGTAATAAACTCAATATTCTTGATCATACCGTTGTAATAATGATGCACTCTTAATTCTTTGATGTTTATCGATACTATGTATGCCAATGAACCCATCCAGGGATTGGCATGAAACATAGAGGTACTACCTTAATGGGTCGTACCGTTGCAGATGGTATCAGAGAAGTATGTTTACTGTAGGATCATGACCTAGGATTGGAATAGGAAGCCTTATATTTATTTAAGTCTATTTTAACTTTGTCTTTATTCTTATGTCTTTCATTCTAGTAATTTCTTATCTTTGCTTCTCACACTTTCCTCTTTACAATTGATAGATGGGAGATGTTACCAAAGTTGAGTATGTTGGGCTCCATACACCAAGGCTCTTTACAAGACAGTTGGTAGAGCTATGTCAGTTGTTGGGCATGCTAATGCCGATGTTCAAAGGGAGAAGGATGAACACATATGTGCCTGGGATCGCATATGGGAGATAATCACTATTGTTCTTGCAGATCCCACCGTGCCTTCCATTGAGAACCTGAACCACACCAAGAAATACCTCACCTGGGAGCAAGGAGTGGATTCAGCCATACATGAGGCATTTTCACGCCTCTGCTATCTTCACCAACACCGACTGCCAGCAGGTTCACCTTCCCTTGCATTTGGAAAGCGGAATGAGGACGAGAACGTAATGGGTACCCCAGGCAACCGGAATGACATCCCCCCCCTATAAGAAGCACATAGTGGACATGGAAATTAGAGCTTGGGAGCGGGAAGAGAAGGTGATGCAGCAAAAGGAGGAGTTGAATTTTTTCCAAGGCACTGTGCATTTACGGGAGTATGAGATGGAAACCCTGCACATGGCTATGAATATAATGGAGTAAGACCTCATTAGTAGGGATCAAACCATAGCGGAACTCAATGGGACCATAGCAGAAAAGGATGCAACCATTGAGGAACTAAATGATGTTGTGGTGGAAAGGAATGCCACCATTGAGGAGCTGAATCAAGTTGTGGAGGAAAGGAACCAAACTATTGTGGAAAGAAATCAAGTTGTGGCTAAGCGAGATCAAACCATTATGGATATGGATGCCTAGATTGCTTCCCTTCAAGCGCCGTAGAAACCTCCACCAAATGATGACAACAATGGTGATAACGAAAATGACGATGATGATGATGAGAATGGAGATGGAGGGAACAATGACAATGATGGAGATGATGGATGCGATGGAAGCAGTGATGATGGAGGAGATGAAGCAAACGCCATTGCTAAAGAAAACAAGGAGGAAGACCCGAAGAGGTGGACTTCGAGGACTCGAGTGATGAAGATTAAGGAGAGATGTACACACCACCACCATGGATTGCACGAGGACCGAAGCGTTAGCGCATGGACACAAGAACTTATTGCAATCTATTCGCCAAATAGTTAGAGATGGTCCTCCAAATTAGTGTTCGTTAGGAAATTCACTAGTCTTTATATATCGATCAATGTAAACTTTGGAACTGCTAGATTATTTTGTTTAGAATGCTCTATTAAGTACACTGAAGTTCCAAGATTTTTCATGAGATTTATTAAATGATATTTGTCCATGTTTGGGTTAAATTTGTGATATTATTGCTGAAGATTTCTACTGAATCTGCTGTACTGTATGATTTTTCATATTTTTACTGGTAACTGCTAAAAATCTTAGAAATTGGGATTTGGTGGGTAAGTACCCGTACTATACGCAAAAAAATCAGAAAATATTCTAGACGAGTTTAAGTCAGGCAAAAAAATCGGGAACATGACAGTACTATTCTGGCAGTTGTCTGGTTTTTGCTTATTTGCTGTTTTGCTATGCCTAATGTTGTTACCAACGATTCTAAACTATTTTGTAGCTATATACTGTTAAGGAAAACCTAGAACAATGCTTGTATGTGTGTTTGCATATGTGGTGATTGCTTATGATTGTTGTGGATGAATTGTTGTTGTATTGAGCATAATGCTTGGGTAGAAGGCTATTTACTTATCTTTAGTTGTTTGTATCTAAAACTTTCCTATGATCAACCGTAGATGCCGCCGAGACGCACCTATGACCTGCCACCTGGCATGCAGCTGATGATGGATGCATAGACCCAGTTGATGGAAGCCCTGACCTAGAAGATGAACAACAACAATAACAACAACGACAACAACAATCTTCCCCCGCAAGTGGATGCTCTTGCTCGATTTTTAAGGTTGAGGCCAATCAAGTTCTCTACTGCACCTGAGCTAATGGTTGCACTGGATTGGCTACGCTCGGTGAACAAGGACTTGGTGAAAGTTGGGTGCATCGATGCTGAGAAGGTGAGGTTCACTCCTCATCTATTGGAAGGACCAGCGGTTTCTTGGTGGGATACTTTCCAGATCACCCACCCCATTGCTACTGTGACCTGGGAGATGTTTGAAGAAGGGTTCAAGACTCACCATGTCTCTACTGGAACTATGAGCCTGAAGCAGAGGGAATTCCACAGCCTGCGCCAGAGTCATCACAATGTGTGTGAATACATAGAGGAATTCTCTAATCTATCCTGCTATGTGCCATAGGATGTGGACTCAAATGCCAAGAGGAGAGAGAGGTTCCTTGATGGTCTGAATGATGAGCTCTCAGTCCAGCTTTCTATTGTACATGCTCCTGATTTCCAAACTCCGATGGACAAGGATAGGATTCTGGAGGGAAAACAGGGCCAAGATGAAAGGCGCGAGAGAAAGTATAATGGCAACCACAACTCACGGTCACACCATAGGGCCCGTACTTCCCACCATGGTAATGGGACCTCTGGACATCACCGTGGAGGTAATGGTAACCATTAAAATGGAGGTAATGGGAATGGTCACCATGGAGGTAATGGGAACCAACACCGTGGACGAAATGCCACCATAATAGCCACAAGCGCTACAACAACAACTCTGTAAGGAACAATGGACACAACCGCTCTGGCACGAGGGATCTCAGTGAAGTGCAATGCTTCAAGTGCAACAAGATGGAGCACTATGTTGATAATTGCCCAAAGAAGAAGGTTGAAGCAGGAAGCAAGCCTAATGCAAACCAGAAAGCAATAATGAACCACGTGAATTTTGAGGAGATTCATAATGAACAAGAGCTGGTGGTTGGTATGTTTCGAATCAATACCCACATTGCATTTGTTCTTTTTGATACTGGTGCATCGCATACGTTCATATCAAGGGTATTTGTGGATAAGTATAAGCTACCTACTAAGGCTCTTAGAGGATCTATTAGAGTAAGTTCCGCTGGGGAGAGAAGATAGCTAGTGCAGCATGTCGTGTGTTGACACTAGAAATTGGTGCTTATGCATTTCCTGCACACCCGGTTATACTAGAATCCCAAGCTCTATATGTCATATTGGGCATGGATTGGATGTCGGAACATCAATGTCAGATAGATTGTTCTCAACGAGTAATTTCACTCACCACACCAAAGGGAGTAAGAATTAGGTATAAGTTGCCTACCGATATTGGAGTGGCTGAGTTAAATTCTCTTAAGGGTTTAGCCTGGAAGATGTGGCTGTAATAATGGAATACCCCGATGTGTTTCCGGATGAGCTGCCAGGGATGCCACCTGACAGGGATGTGGAGTTTCTCATTGACTTGGTGCCAGGAACATGACTGATGGCCAAGATGCCATACAAGATGGATGTGGATGAACTGAAGGAATTGAAGAAGCAACTTAGAGAGCTGTTGGACAAGGGAGTTATTCAGCCTAGTTCATCATCTTAGGGTGCGCCTGTTCTATTTGTGGAGAATAAGGACAGTAGTAACAGATTAGTGGTTGACTATCGCTCGCTTAATGAAGTAACCATCAAGAATAAATACCCACTACCCAATATAAATGATTTGTTTGATCAGTTGGAAGGAGCAAAGGTGTTTTCCAAGATTGATCTGAGATCGGGTTATTTCCAATTGAAGATCCGTGAGGAAGACATACCAAAGACTGCCTTCACCACTAGGTATGGTTTATACGAGTATACAGTTATGTCTTTTGGACTAACAAATGCTTCGGCATATTTTATGACCATTATTGTCAACACCCGAAATTTTAATCCCAGATGCCAGTTATGCCATACATCGCAATCCCAAGATTACCATTTTTGCGAGGCATGACAGAATGGATATCACAGTACATCATCCATTACAAACCATAATAAGGTCTTACACAAATAAAGGATCTCATGATCCAGTCTTAATACAAACAAGTAGCGGAATAATAAGGGTAGCAGTGGGCTCCATCTTCAGTGTCATAGGCAATGCTAACGATGGGAGATGACCCTAGTTGTCGTAGTTGTCCTGCTGTCCATCTTCCTGATAGTCCTCCTCATAGTCTGGCCACGGGAATAGCCAGGGACAAAGCCATGAGTACTCTTTAAGTACTCGCAAACTATCACTAACAAGTAAGGTAGTTCTAGTAGGAATGCTAATCTCTAATTTTATTTGCAAAAGCTAACTTTAAACCTAAGATGAGTTCAGAAACAAATAAAGGTAAAATAAAGTTCTAAATCACTTAAGTTGGGAACTTAGTTTTCATAGTCACAACCCTGTTGTGGTCAAGTCAAGTCACAATTCATTTCACAAATAATTTTGAAAACATCTGACGACAGAATAGTATGGCCACTCCAACTGTCCATGACCGCGGACGTGGCTATTCGAATAGTTTGACACTCTGTAGAGGTGGTACACTTTCACCACAAAATTCGATACATCCGTTAGGGATAACCCTGAATCATCATACTTAGTATGCGGATAATCAATCATAACCTTTCCTTTACACACTCTAGTATAAGCACCTCTCCTATGAGCTTGGCCTCCCAGCCATGGCCATCTGCCATCCTGGGAACTACATAGGTGGACATCATCAAGAGGTAGCCTCAGCTCAAACCTCTCCCGTGAGGGAACCCATACTAATGCATATAAACTTCCGGCTAAGCCTTATCCAGTTTGGGTATTGTGGTTGTACGGTAAAATTGGAATGGTATCGCATCTGAACCCAACCATCAATTTTTATAAAGGGCTAAGGCTCATGCCTCAACATATTCATCATCATAAACCGTTTTTGTTTCCCAACACATGTCAAAACATCTCAATAGAATGAAGCATCATTCCAAGGTTTTTGTAATCATTTTCACCAAGTATTCCCATCTAAAATGATCAAGTTTTATGCTTAGCACTAGCCGCTAAGGTTAAGAGTGTTCACTAATGAGAGATGCTAATATCAATCTCATGCCATAGAATGATATCTAGTATAGGCCTAGTTTATACTCTTTATGTTATCTATACTACTTTCCAAAATCAAAAAAAGCATTACTAAAAGTAAAGAAACTTAGTAAAGTAAAAGATTAAATCTTGCAAGTAAAACTTGGGATGGGTATAAATCAAAACTTGGGATGCAAGATTAAATCATTTGCTTAAGTTAAGGGGGCAAGTGTTAACTTGCTTAGTTCTAGCTTGCCTTGATTGGTGCAGTGATTGAAGTTCTCCTCGTCTACTTCGGGGTAGAACTCCTCCTCCTCGTAGACTTGGTCGGTACTATCGTCTATAAATAAAATACGGGATACACAATCAGCAAACAATACTTAACTAGTCTATTTTGCACAATAAGGCACACACTTGATGATCTAGCATCAACACAATCATCACAAGATTTAAAGAACTAGTTTCACTATTTTATTTGAGAAAAGTAATTTCTACTCATTGAAATTAATTAAGATTTAATATTCTCCAAATAAAATATGGGATCATCTGGACACATGTCATCACCACATATTCTAATACATGGGAATGTGATTTAAATGGTTGGTCACATCTTATAAAGTTTAAGATTATCATTTAAATGACTTAAAGTGACTAGAAATGCCTATATTGCATTATTTTGGTACTAGTTGAATGTCACTGCATGCAAACCTAAATATTTTTACCTATTTAGATTGGTATTGTCAAATGTGATTTTTGAGAGTTGGAATCAATTCAAAAGCTATTATGGTTGATTTTTGAAAAATGTTTGAAGTTGCAAAAGTCTCTACATTGTTATTTTTGCTATAGATTATTTCTAACTCCAATTGATTTAAATCCAACGGGCTTGGATAGATATTTTAATTATCTTTCTAGCAAAATTTGAATCATGCATTTTGGTTTAGTAAAACTCTCCAAATTCATTTTTAAATAAATGGATAGAATCTAGTTTCAAGTAAATTAGAAAATACTAATTTGAATCGGTGGGCAAGCGCGAGAAAGGAAATGGGCCGGACCAACTGCACTACGCGGGCATAGCGGGCTACTGACAGGGGGGTCCTAATGTAATCTTGTCGCTCCCAAAGTAGCTTCTTCTTCAGTATGATTGCTCAATTGGATCTTGAGAAACTTGATATTCCGGGTTCTGGTGGTTCTGAAAGCTTCTTCCAAGATACGGATGGGCACTTCGCGATACATCAGATCCTTATTGATATCAATGGCTTGGTGATTGATGTTCTTGAACACTTTGGTCTTCTCTGACACTTCTAAGCATTGGCGAAGCAATGAGATATGGAACACATTAAGGATGGCTGACATCTCCTCTGGCAGTTCCAGTTGATAAGATACTTCTCCTCGGCGATTCAGAATCTTGAAGGGTCCAATATATCTGGGGGCTAACTTTTCTTTTAGCTGAAAAACCTGCATTCCTTTCAACGGCGAAACTTTGAGATACACAAAATCTTCGACGTTGAAAGTCAGGTCTCTACCTCTCTTGTCAGCATAACTCTTTTGTCTGTATTGGGCGGTCTTGAGGTGCTCACGGACTTGGTGAACCTTCTCTTCGGCTTCTCGTAGGATGTCGGGTCCAAAAATCTGACTCTCTCCTACTTGCGACCAATTCAAAGGGGTACGACACTTTCTTCCATACAGAAATTCAAATGGGGCCATTTGCAAACTGGCTTGATAACTGTTGTTGTATGAGAATTCTGTGAAAGGCAGACAATCTTCCTGTTTTGATCCATACCCTAACACACAAGCTCTCAACATATCTTCTAAGATTTGGTTGACTCTTTCAGTCTATCCATCGGTCTGCGGGTGATAAGATGTGCTAAAATTCCACTTGGTCCCTAATCCTTCTTGGACTTTCTGCCAAAATCTCGAGGTAAATTGGGTTCCTCGATCCAAAACTATGGTCTTGGGGGTTCCATGCAAATTGATAATTCTAGCAACGTACAACTCTACTAGCTTTGAACTCTGGTAGGTTGTCTTGACCAGTATAAAATGGGCTACCTTGGATAGTCTATCAACTACGACCCAGGTAGTGTCATTTCCCCTACTAGAAGTAGTTAAACCCGTGATCAAGTCCATTCCGACGGAATCCCATTTCCATTCCCGAATCTGCAATGGTTGCAACAGTCTTGCGGGTCTCTAATGTTCCTCTTTGACTCTCTGACAGATATCACACTTCGCGATGTAGATTCCGATTTCTCTCTTCATCTTGTGCCACAAAAATTCCTCCTTCAAATCTTGATACATCTTCGTTCCTCCGGGGTGGATAGAATAAAGAGTAGCATGATCTTCTTGCATGATAACTTGCTTTAGCTCTGAATTTGCTGGCACATAGATACGTCCTTTGTACCACAGAACTCCTTCTTCAACCTCGCTGAATCCAGGTACCTTTCCTGTACCAATACGACGTTTGATTCCATCGATACTTGTATTTCCCTTTTGGGCTTCCTTGCTTTGACTAATCAAAGTGGGTTGAAGTTCAATGCTAGCTAAAAATCCTTTGCTAATTAGCTCACTTCTAAACTGCTCCAACTCTTCATGCAAACTTGGCTGGTTTTCTTTGATCATGGTGTTTAATCTACATGGCAATCTACTAAGAGCATCCGCTACCACATTGGCTTTGCCGGGGTGATAATGAATGTCAAGGTCATAATCCTTGATTAACTCTATCCATCTCCTTTGCCTCATATTCAGCTCCTTCTGAGTGAAAATATACTTGAAGCTCTTGTGATCTGAGTAAATCTCACAGCAATTACCCATAAGGTAATGATGCCATGTCTTCAAGGCTAAAACTACAGCTACTAGTTCAAGATCATGGGTAGGGTAGTTCTGCTCATGCTGCTTCAGTTGTCGAGACTGATATGCTATGACTTTGCCTTCTTGCATCAACACACATCCGAGACCAATCTTGGATGCATCACAATACACATCAAAATGCTTCTTGATATCTGGCATAATCAATATTGGGGCTGAAACCAGTCTCTTCTTGAGCTCTTGAAAGCTTGCTTCACATTTGTTTGTCCATTCAAACTTCTTATCTTTCTTCAATAATTGGGTCATCGGTCTTGCGATGCTCAAAAATCCTTCTACGAACTTGCGGTAATATCCCACTAATCTGAGAAATGCACGGACTTGGGTTTGAGTGGTTGGGGCTTTCCATTCTTCAACATCTTTGATCTTGGTGGGATCAACAACGACTCCTCCTACGGACACAATATGTCCGAGGAATCCTACTTCTTTCAGCCAAAACTCACATTTGCTGAACTTGCCATACAACTGATGCTCTCTAAGGGTTTCAAGGATGGTTCTTAGGTGTTGCTCATGGTCTTCTTCTGACTTGGAATAGATAAGAATATCATCGATAAACACAACGACAAACTTATCCAGAAAGTTCATAAAAATATTATTCATGAGATTCGTGAAATAAGCGGGGGCATTGGTAAATTCAAAAGACATGACCGTATACTCATACAATCCATATCTGGTGGTAAAGGCGGTCTTTGGAATATCCGTTGCATGAATCTTGAGTTGATGATAGCCAGTTCTAAGATCAATCTTAGAGAACACTCTGGCACCGGTCAACTGATCAAACAAATTCTCTATCTTGAGTAGTGGGTACTTGTTCTTGATGGTGACATCATTCAACTTCTGGTAATACATGCACAAACGGTTACCTCCATCTTTCTTGTCGACAAACAAAACAGGTGATCTCCATGGTGATGCGCTTGGTTGAATCAATCCTTTCTCCAACATAGCATCAAGTTGTTTCTTCAGCTCCACTAACTCTAATGGGTTCATACTATAAGGTCTCTGAGCTATTGGTCTAGTTCCAGGAATTAGTTCAATAATGAACTCGATATCCCGATCTGGGGGCATACCGGGAAATTCATCTGGGAATACATCGGGTTATTCACAGACTACTCTAACTTGGTCTATGGTGGGTAGGGTTAGGCTCTTGTTGCATTTGAACTGGCGGGGCAATGTTTCAGATACATGCTCTGCTGATACTCCATAGCTACTGGTCATGGTGATGGCTTTCTTGGCAGAGTCGATCAATCCTTTATGTTTCGACATCCAATCCATTCCTAGTACTACTTCCAAACCTTTAGTTCCTAGTACTATTAGATTGGCATAAAAATCTATAACATGGATTCTGATAGGTACAACCTTGCAAATTTTTCTAGCTTTGGTGGTTGAACCAGGAATTTGAACTATCATAACATGCTTCAATTTTGTTGGTTGAATCTTACTAGTGCATGCAAATTCTTCTGTAACAAATGAGTGCGATGCTCTAGAATCAAACAACACTCTTGCTAATACTGAGTTAACAGAAAACATACCGAGCACGACATATGGCGCTTCCTGGGCTTCTTCAGCATTCATGTGAAACAGACGGCCATTGCGGTTGAGCGAGTTCCCTGGGGCAAATCTCCTTCCAAGCTTAACATGGCGCTGCTGCTGAGCTGGGGCATTCACATTGGTGGTGGCTGCATGCTTCTTGGGACACTCGTTGGAGTAGTGACCCTTGACTCCACATTCAAAACAAGTAATCTATGACTTGTCTTGGGCTACAACAGGCACGGCATTCCTTCTAGTCTTTGGGGCAGTATTATTGTTGTTGTTGTTGGACTTGGGCGGTGCACGGTTGAAGTTGTTGGAGTTGCCCAGGTTGCTGTTGTGGTTTCCTCTGGACTTCACGTTTCCTCCGTTACGATTGGGGTAGCTTGGATGAGACATTGGGGTCTATTGTTTCTTGGAGCATATCCTGTAGACGGGTTGGGGTGATACTTTTGGGTATTGTGGGACCCAGCCTGGTGCATCATTCTGCGCTTGCGGTTGTCATTGGCTTGGTTGATCTTCCCTTCCATCTGGATGGCAGAGTTGACTAACTCTTCTAGGTCTTCAAAATGGATGTTGACTAACACCGTCTGCATCTCATCATGCAATCTGTTCAGGAACCGTTCCTTCTTCTTGGCTTCAGTGTTGATCTCATCAGGTGCATACCTAGCGAGGGATAGAAATTTGTCACGGTACTCCACTACCGTCATCCTGTCCTGCTTCAATTCCCTGAACTCATCTCTCATTCTGGTGACTAAACCTTGTGGCACATGGGTGCGGCTAAACTTGACTGTGGTTCATAGTACGGGTGCTATTCCACTAGGCTCTTGCATCTCCTGCCAGATAGTGGGTGGCAAACAGTACCTTCTCGTTGGCATTAACTCCTGCGACTTCTAGGTTATTCTCCATGGTCTGCAACCAATCATCCGCATCCAACGGGTCTTCAGACTTGTTAAAGATAGGAGGATTGGTATTCTGAAAGTTCTTGAGTTTGGATCCATGATGATCCTGATTTCCATGGCCTTGATTATTGTAGGCCATCTGAGCTATCTATTGCAGGGTGGCTAGATAGGCTTGGCGCTCTGCTTTACTAGCTTCACGGTCGGAAACTAGCATCTGCAACATCAGGTCCTGCGATGAGCTGCTTCCTCCTTGGTTTCCACGAATTATCTGAAGATTGAGATAGATAATGGGGTAAGAGGGAAAGTTCTAAGGTTCATGGTTTTGTTTTTCAAAGCTAAATCTTTGAGTTTGAACTCAAGTTTTGCAAACTAACTCCTTCTCATTCATTCATTCAATCAAAGCACACAATACAAACACACACACCACAACATAAAAGGAAAAATAGATGGTTTTAAGAACCATTCTATGAAGCTAATATACAGTGGGACCGATACAACTCCTTCCTACGGTAGTGATAAAGTGCATCTACTCATCATCGATGAAGTCGGAGTCATCATCATCGGTGTAGAAATCCATGGCATCGTCCTCCAAGTAGGCATTATCATCCCTGGATGTCTTCACATTCTTCCTCTTCTTCTTTTGCTCCAAGCTGAGCTTCTTGTTCCTGGATAGTCTTCTCGAGGTCAGCCACCTTCTTGCAAAGACGAGTGATGGTGCGATCCTTCTTCTCGCGCTGACGACGAAGTGATTGACGATCCTTGACGAGCAGGGCGAAAGTCTGGTCCTTCTTGGCAGCAATGGCAAGGTTGTAGCTGGCGTAGCCTCGAGCATTGTCCAATTCCTTCTGCCTATCATATAGTAGGAAGTCAAGATTCTTCACTTGGCGCTTCATCTTCGGGTGACTTGGCATCTCCAATGGCATTCCCATAGAATCACGCCTTGCATAGTGAGCAAAGCGAGATCCCTGGATCAAGTTGACGTTTTGCCCACACAGACGGGCAAGAGCTTCATGCATAACCCTGGCAAATACATCTAGCCAGTTGTTCTCTCGCACGGTGAATTGAATCTTCTCTGAAAGGGGTGCTTCCATCTTGCCTGGAAGATCTGCAACTATCAGCCATTGTAGATATCCTCCTGGAAAATCCTTGAGTTGGGCTCCGAAGAATTCTGGATGCGTGCACTTAAGGTACTCAGACAGTGCATCAAGATCCCTCTCGAAGATCAGTTGGCCTTCGTTGCCCAACTAGTAGAACTTGCAATACTACACTTCCATCTATAAGAATTTAGGATGAGTAAGTTAGTGATGTGATCAAGTGTGTCAAATTTTATGTAGGAATGTAAGAATTTTTGTGGCACATGAATTTTTCTAAAAGAATCTCAAGGATAAGAGGGGAAATAGGTTTTCATAAATAATTACTTCTTTCATTTTGAAACTAAGTTTTTGTTCGGACGTCGATTCTAACTAGGGTCTCCTATGGTCAAGATGGCTCTGATACCAACATGTCAACGCCCGGATTTTTAATCCTAGATGCCGGTTATGCCATACATTGTAATCCCAGGATTACCATTTTTGGGAGACATAACAGATTGGATATCACAGTACATCATCCATTACAAACCATAATAAGGTCTTACACAAATAAAGGATCTCATGATCTAGTCTTAATACAAAAAAGTAGCGGAATAATAAGCGTAGCAGTGGGCTCCATCTTCAATGTCACATGCAATGCTGACGATGGGAGATGATCCTAGTCGTCGTAGCTGTCCTGCTGTCCATCTTCCTGATAGTCCTCCTCATAGTCTGGCCACGGGAATAGCCAGGGACAAAGCCATGAGTACTCTTTAAGTACTCGCAAACTATCACTAACAAGTAAGGTAGTTCTAGTAGGAATGCTAAGCTCTAATTTTATTTGCAAAAGCTAACTTTAAACCTAAGTTGAGTTTAGAAACAAAGAAAGCTAAAATAAAGTTCTAAATCACTTAAGTTGGGAACTTAGTTTTCATAGTCACAACCCTGCTGTGGTAAAGTCAAGTCACAATTCATTTCACAAGTCATTTTGAACACATCTGATGATGGAACAATATGGCCACTCCAACTGTCCATGACCGCGGACGCGGCTATTCGAATAGTTTGATACTCTGTAGAGGTGGTACACTTTCACCACAAAATTCGATACATCCGTCCGGGATAACCCTGAATCATCATACTTAGTATGCGGATAATCAATCATAACCTTTCCTTTACACACTCTAGTATAAGCACCTCTCCTATGAGCTTGGCCTCCCAGCCATGCCCATCTCCCATCCTGGGCACTTCATAGGTGGACATCATCAAGGGGTAGCCTCAGCTCAAACCTCTCCCGTGAGGGAACCCATACTAATGCATATAAACTTCCGGCTAAGCCTTACCCAGTTCGGGTATTATGGTTGTACGGTAAAATTGGAATGGTATCGCATCTGAACCCAACCATCAATTTTTATAAAGGGCTAAGGCTCATGCCTCAACATATTCATCATCATAAACCATTTGTGTTTCCCAACACATGTCAAAACATCTCAATAGAATGAAGCATCATTCCAAGGTTTTCGTAATCATTTTCACCAAGTATTTCCATCTAAAATGATCAAGTTTTATGCTTAGCACTAGCCGCTAAGGTTAAGAGTGTTCACTAATGAGAGATGCTAATATCAATCTCATGCCATAGAATGATATCTAGTATAGGCCTAGTTTATACTCTTTATGTTATCTATACTACTTTCCAAAATCAAACAAAGCATTACTAAAAGTAAAGAAACTTAGTAAAGTAAAACATTAAAGCTTGCAAGTAAAACTTGGGATGGGTATAAATCAAGACTATATAAACAAAGCATGCGTAAAGCATTTTCTTAAGTTAAGGGGGCAAGTTTTAACTTGTTTAGTTCTAGCTTGCCTTCATTGGTGCAGTGATTGAAGTTCTCCTCGTCTTCTTTGGGGTAGAACTCCTCCTCCTCGTAGACTTGGTCGATACTATCGTCTATAAATAAAATACTGGATACACAATCACCAATCAATACTTAACTAGTCTATTTAGCACACTAAGGAACACACTTGATGATCTAGCATCAACACAATCATCACAAGATTTAAAGAACTAGTTTCACTATTTTATTTGAGAAAGGTAATTTCTACTCATTGAAATTAATTAATATTTAATATTCTCCAAATAAAATATGGGATCATGTGGAAATGTGATTTAAAGGGTTGGTCACATTTTATAATGTTTAAGATTATCATTTAAATGATTTAAAGTGACTAGAAATGCCTATATTGCATTATTTTGGTACTAGTCCAATGTCACTACATGCAAACCTAAATATTTTTACCTATTCAGATAGGTATTGTCAAATGTGATTTTTGAGAGTTGGAATCAACTCAAAAGCTATTATGGTTGATTTTTGAAAAATGTTTGAAGTTGCAAAAGTGTCTGCATTGTTATTTTTTCTATAGATTATTTCTAACTCCAATTGATTTAAATCCAACGGGCTTGGATAGATATTTTAATTATCTTTCTAACAAAATTTGAATCATGCATTTTAGTTATGTGAAACTCTCTGAATTAATTTTTAAATAAGTGGACAAAATATATTTTCAACTAAATTAGAAAATACTAATTTAAATCGTTGGGCTAGCGCAGGAAAGGAAATGGGCCAGCCCAGCTGCACTGTACGGACGCAGTGGGCTACTAACAAGGGGGTCCCGCACGTCAGCGGCACATCTAACTCGAAGAGGTATGAGGCAATCTTAGCACTACGATTAGACGACGATCGAACAGATGGGGTTCGTCGTCCCCGGTGAACAGGTCTCCGGCGAGGACAAACCCTAGCGACATGGTGGGGGTCTACGGGGCTCACCTAGGCTCCAGCTAGGCTCGACGACAGGGGCGTTCGGGATAGTAGACAACGACAGTTCGAGCCGTGGTCGCAGCAGCTCCAGGGGCAGCTCCGATCGACGGCGCCTCTTCTCCTCTCCAGTAGCAAACTCCGGCGAAATTCCGGTGGGCTGCAGCTCGCCTTGCTCTGGGGATGGTGTGGAAGGATCAGTGTTGAAAGGGGAGTGAGATGGTGTGCAGAATTGGGGTGGAGAGGGACTCCTTTTATAACTCGGCGGAGGGCGGTAGCAGCATGGTCAAGTGGTCTTTGGCGACATGGCTCTGGTGCTATCGGCATGGCTGCGGGCGGTGGTCGATGCGGTGCTTCAGGGCAGTTCTCACGGGCTTGATGGCGCGGAAAGGCGTGGTCTACAATGTTTGGAAACGTGCGGTGTTCTCCGCGGCAAAGGCGGTGTTTGATGCGGCGCATGGTGGCTACGGGTCAAGCGGCGGCGAATGGGGATGTCTGGGCGACTGTTGGGGTCATGGCGGAGTAGTGCACGCGGGGTGAGGTCGAGGCGCGCGTGTGCACGCTGGTTAGGCGTGGCGCGTGCTCGGCATGGCGTAGACGCATGGGGCGCGGCTATTTTGAGGTGGTCTAGGGCCTGGCTGTGCTCGGGGAGGGGACAGAGAGGAGCAGTGCGGTCTCGCCTACCTCATAGGCATCCGGGATAGGCGCGGGCCGGTCTACTGCGGCTTGGACGCGGTCGACCGTTGGTGACCATTTTTGGCCGGCACTCTACTAGTGCAACGGCGAAGGGGGGTGTTGTCTAGGGCTTGGTTAGATGCTAGGGAGACAGAGTGAAGAGGGGACAGAGGGGTGGAGAATTAATGTGCAAAACAGTGGAGTTTGGCAGGTGCTTAATTAGTGTAGCTAAGGTGTTTGTTTAAATGGCCGAAAGAGATTTACATTTGAAGTTTTGTCTCAAATTTTTTGAGTTATCTTGTACTAAGATTGAGAGACTAGGTTTGCTTGGGATTGGCAAGGTGAACTGGTTTGGTTGGTTTTTGAGAAAAGGCCATCTATACATATGCATTCGATTCAATTTTCAAATGTCATTTAAATTGAGTGACTAAATGTTTTTGTAAGTGTGTGAAGTGGGCATTGGTACATCTTTACTTGGTCTAGCAAGGGGTGAAAATATCTAGCAATTTTTCTGTTAGGAATTGACTTCTAGGAACACCTAAAGTGGCCTAGTGGATTAAAATGGTCAAAATGACCATTTGCCTTATTTAATCTTATTTGATTTCTTTTGCTTTGGATTATGTTTGTAAATGGTCTAGATGATGTGGCATTCACCTTTAAACCAATTCACAACATTTAGAACAATCAAGCATGGCATTTATACACAATTCTATACTAATACAAACACACATGCATTCATATGCCCTTTGTTATAAAAAAAAGTTTTTGTTAACCCTAATTTGGGTGATTTGAACTTTGATAACCTTGATTAAAGTTTTGGGATGTTACAATGATGAACAAGGTATTCATGGAGTACTTGGATAAATTTGTGGTGGTTTTATTGACGACATATTGATATATTCCAAGGATGATGCTGAACATGAGAAGCACCTGCGACTGATTATGGAAAAGTTGAGCGAGCATAAACTATATGCCAAGTTTAGCAAATGTGAATTCTAGTTGAACACTGTTGGATTTCTTGGAAACATGGTGTCAGGTGAAGGAGTTGTAGTGGATCCAAGCAAGGGAGCATCAGGTACAAAATGGGAGTCACCAAAGAATGTGGGAGATATTCGGAGTTTCTTAGGACTTGCCGGATATTATAGAAGGTTCATAGAGAATTTCTCCAAGATTGCAAAGCCAATGACCAAATTATTGAAGAAGGAGAAGAAATTTGAATGGACAGAGGAGTGTGAAGCTAGTTTCTAGGAACTGAAGCAACTCCTAGTGACCACACCTATCTTGTGTTTACCGGATATTCAGAAGGATTTCCAAGTGTACTGTGACGCTTCTCATCAAGGACTGGGTAGTGTATTGATGTAGGATGGAAGATTGGTATCTTATGCCTCACGCCAACTTAAACACCATGAGAGGAACTACCCCACGCATGACTTGGAGTTAGCATCAGTTGTGCATGCGCTCAAGGTGTGGAGACACTATCTGATGGGGAAGCATTGTGACGTGTTCACGGATCACCGGAGTTTGAAATACATATTCACGTAGAAGTAGTTGAACATGAGGCAAAGGAGATGGTTGGAGCTTAGAAAGAATTATGATATGAGTTTGAAATATCACCTAGGGAAGGGCAATGTTGTTGAGGATGCACTGAGTTGCAAGGTTTATGCTAATTGCCTAATAGTGGGATAATTACCTAAGGATTTGTGCGAACAATTCAAGGAGCTCGGGTTGGCGGTAGTATCCGAGGGATATTTGGGAACGATGGAAGTCAAGCCAACGCTTCTGGATGATATTAGAGAATCTCAAAAGAAGGAAAGTGACCTGGAACAAATAAGAGGAAACATACCCAAGGGTAAGGTAGAAGGATTTCACGAGGATGATCAAGGAACACTATGGTACAAGGATCGCTTATGTGTGCCCAACGATCCGAAGATCAGGAAGTTGATATTTCAGGAAGGTCATGACTCACCATACTCTATACATCCAGGAAATACAAAGATGTATATGGATTTGAAGGAAAGGTTTTGGTGGGTTAATATGAAGAGAGAGATTGCAGAATATATTGCCTTATGTGACGTCTATAGTAGAGTCAAGGCTAAGCACCAGAAGCTAGCAGGATTGCTACAACTATTGCCGATACCTAATTGGAAGTGGCATAGAGTTGGAATGGATTTTATCACGGGACTACCTAGGATGAGATCAGGATATGACTCTATTTGGGTAGTATTTGATCACTTAACCAAGGTAGCTCACTTTATACCCGTGAAGACCACTTACACTAGTTCTAAGTTAGCCAAGATCTACATGAACAAAATTGTGTGCCTACACAGAGTTCCCAACGGTATTGTGTTAGATAGAGGCACCCAATTTACCTCTCATTTTTGGCGCCAACTACATGAGTCGTTGGGAACTAGGTTGGAGTTTAGTACAGCTTTCCACCCCCAGACAAATGGTCAGACAGAGAGGGTGAATCAGATTTTGGAGGATATGTTGAGAGCTTGTGACTTAGCTCATGGCACTAGTTGGGATGAGAATTTGCCTTATGCTGAGTTTTCCTACAACAACAGCTACCAATCCAACATCAAGACGTTGCCATACGATGTACTATATGGTAAAAGCTGCAGAACACCATTGTTATGGGATGGTGTAGGTGACCTTCGACTATTTGGACCTGATTTGATCAAGGATGCTGAAGAGAAGGTTAGTTTGGTTCGGGATAGGATGAAGGTAGCACAATCGAGACAAAAGAGCTATGCCAATTCCAAGCGCAAGGAAGTGGTGTATGAGATTGGAGATCGAGCATACCTCAGGATTTCGCCACTATGTGGAATTAAGAGGTTTGGAATTAAGGTTAAGTTGGCACCTCGGTTATAGGACCATACCGAATCTTAGCATGCAAGGGAGAGGTTGCATATCAGTTGGAGTTGCCAGAAGCTCTTTCCACTATTCATGATGTGTTCCATGTGTCTCGGCTGAAGAAGTGCCATCCGGAGATGGTGGATACGTCGTTGAGGGACACCGTGCCACTAGAGGAGGTTCAACTAGAGAGTGATTTGACTTATGAGGACAAGTTGGTCAATAGTTTTGAGATAGTGGAGAGGTTTATCCGCAGTAAGACGATCAGGTTTTGCAAGGTGCAATGCAGCCATCACACCAAACAGGAAGCCACTTGGGATCAAGAGGATGACCTCCGAGAGGACCACCCACACCTATTTGCTAGCCACGTCGAATCTCGAGGACGAGATTCATCTTAAGGGGGTTAGTCTTGTCACATCACAAATTCTAGATTTGGTACTGCATATCATACATGTCATTGCATCATGATCATCATAGCAAAATTTCAGTTTTAAAACCTTTTACCAAAACACCACATGTTTCCTTGTTCTTCATATTTATAATCCTAGGTATGGTTTTACCTAGAATCTGCTTGGATTGTATTATATAGTCATACTAGATGCTGAGTTACATAGGTTACTCAAATACAAACCTTTAGAAATTTGTTTCGCTCAAATCAGAGTTGTAGATCAAAAGTTACACTTGTTTTGGTTTTCAGCTGTTTTTAGTATCAGAAAATTCAGACAAATTCAGTAAACAGAAAATTCAGCCAGACTCAGGAAAGGAATAAAAGAAAGAAAAAAATATAAAAAAGGGTAAACCGACAGCCCAGCCGGGCAGCAGCCAGCAACCACCAGGGGACCAATGAAGTTATTAAGCAGGCTGTCGCCCATTTAACAATGATCGCGTGCCTTCCTCCTCTTCTTTCTTTCCCTCTCCTTTTCTTTTATTTTTTCGTTCGTTTTTTCGCTGACGGGCGGGGCCCGCCTGTCATCCCCTCGACGTGTTTGTCCCCAACCTTGAGACCAACCCGACGTTGATTCTCATGGGGAATCCTCGATTCTATTCGGAATCGATCGCCATAGCCCCGTCTGACTCTCCCACTATATAGCCAACATACCCTGTTCGTCTGCCACCACCGCCATTGCCGTCAGTAAGAGCTCAAAACTGACTGCATGCGCCCCCTTCTTCTTGCGGAAGTGCCACATCACCATGCCGCCCCTTTTTGACCCGTTCTTTCTCCTCTACATTGCGGCGAGTAGCACCCCACGAGTTCGCCGGAGCCGCCGCCGGCCGTGTCGCTCTAGCCGCCAGTTGCTGATGACGGGAGACGCCCTTGTCTGCGTCGAGCCTGCCCCTACACCTGCCGCACCCTGCCACACACCGTAGACCACACCACCGACGCCGAAGGTCACCGGAGCACCGCCCCCACCATCGTCGTAGAGCCGCCGCCGACGACGAGCAAGGTGAGCAAGTGCTCGAGCTCCTGGCCATCAGATCGTTGATGAATGGCCCAGATTGGCCGTTGTCGGCCCAGTAGACCGCTGACAGGCCCAGTCAGCGCCTCGTTAGATTTGACTAGTCTATGGGAATATTCCCTCAGAATTTGAGGGATTAAATTTTACAGAAAATGAATAAAACTTCAAAAATTCATAGTAAAAGATCTATTGCTCGGAAAAATACAAATAATATGCCGTTGAACTCACAAAAATGTGTAGATTTTGTTTATATAATAATATTGCATGTTTACTGTATGTAATTTCATGAGATTATAAAAGGCTTAAAGTAGTATAAAAATCATAGAAAAAGATCTGTAAATCTTTTTGGCGTAATTCTTTTTGGTCCAGGCTCTAATTTGAAACATCTGTCTAGTAGTATTTTTGTCAAACTTGAACAACACTATTTACAACATTGGTTTAATGTTTTGTTTAAAATCCTATCAAATAGTCCTATAAATTGGATAATTTGTTTTCTATGCATTCAAGGTTTTTCCATACATTCATTCAGTAGTAATATTGATCAGAGAACATAACTAAACTACTAAAACTTTATTAAAGTACCATGCATGCATTGGGTTGCATTTATTGATTCCTATGTGTGGATTGTTTATTTGGTTGAATTGCTTTTGTGTAGATTGTGAGGATTGTAACCCGTGTGATTGCCCGGATTGTGTGTTTGACTCCAAAAACTACCAAGGCAAGTGGAGCTTCATAAAAATCCTATTTACTTTCTATATGCACTGTAGCTTTTTTTGTTTTTGTAAGTTATATCTATTGCTGTGATATATCCTATTATGGTCGTAGCCTTCCTTGTTAGGTGAGCCACCGCAAGTAGTTGTGCTTAGTTGTGCTTATATAGACGAGGGTGGGAAAATTTTAAAAACAACTTAATTAATGAACTCTCTAGGTGGTATTGGTAAATGCTTGGTTCGTGAATGTCGGGCCCATGTCTATGGTTTACCCGAGTAGCTCACTTGTGGAATGGCCACCAAGTTTCAGATAAATGATTAGTGTCTTGATTTGGTAGCTTCCGTGTGCAACCATGTGACAGTAAGTTATGGGTGGCTGGTTGGAGATAGTAGGTCGTGGCAAACCGAGCTCTTCATATCCAGAGATGTAGTGAATGTGATAGGTTGGTACTGTGCATGGATGGACTTGGGGAGTTACTTCCCGAATTGTCTCATCTTGGACTTCTCCCTATCATGACTCAAAATGCGTGTCATGGTACGAGCGGGTCGAGTAGGTCTCATGGGTAAAGTGTACAATCCTTGTAGGGTGTAAAACTAAGTACATAGCCGTGTCCCCGGTAATGGACGTTTGAGTTGCTGAATTATGGATGCTATGACATGTTCTCGTTCATTCTAATTTTTAATTGCTAAAACTTGTGGTTGAAACATAATTGGGTTGTGTGATGATGATCAAATGCTTTACAAATGATTTATAAATGTTAGGATAAAGTTATCTTGCCACTGCAACTAAACCTGAACCCCACAAGCTAGATATGCATGTAGATATTAGTCTTGTTGTATCTCTCATTGTTCCACTTGCCAGTACATTCCAAGTATTGACCCTTGGGGGATGCTACGTTTTATGTTGTAGGTTACTCTGAGTAGTTGTGTTGGTTGCGACCCTCCACTCAATATTTTGTTCACCTCCGGCGGATAATGGAGAGTAGATATACTTTATTTATGCAATCTATTTGCTACTTGTTTATTTGAGCAAGCGATTATGCTTTGCAAACTTTGTAATAAACTCAATATTCTGGATCATACCGTTGTGATAATGATGCACTATTAATTCTTTGATATCTATCGATGCTATGTATGCCAATGAACTAATCTAGGGATTGGCGTGATACATAGAGGTACTACCTTAACGGGTCGTACTGTTTTATTGGGTGACACCATTCTATTCCACGAATATAAGCATAAAGCTTGAACTATATTGAACATTCTCGAAACCCTAAACCCCTAAAACCCAAATCCTAAACCCCTAAACCCTATAACCCTAAACCCTAAACCCTCACCAAGCATGTAGCATGCACATATAGATCAAAATTTAAGATAATTTCGTTAAATTGGGTAACTCCATTCTATATGACAAATATAAGCATAAATCCCGAGCAATATAAAAAATTCCCTACACCCTAAACAATGCCTAAAACTTAAACCCTAAACCGTAAAGCCCTAAACCCTCAACCATAAATCCTAACCAAGTAGGTGTCATGCACACATTGATCAAAATTTGAGATACTTTCATTAAATCAGCTAACACCATTCTATTCTACGAGCATTATTGAAAATTCGCTAAACCCTAAACCCTAAACAACCCATAAAACTAAACTGTAAAAACCTATAACCCTAAACCCTCGACCCATAAACCCTAATCAAAGCAGGTATCGTGCACTTATACATCAAAATTTGAGATACTTTCAATAAATTAATGTAATGTCATTCTATTCCACGAATATAAACATAAAGAAACTTGAACATTATTGAAAATTACTAAAACCAAAAAACCTAAACCCCTAAAACTCGAAACCCTAAACCCTTACCAAGCACGTAGAATGGACTTATAAATCAAAATTTGATATACTTTCGTTTAATTTGGCAACGCCATTTTATTCAACGATTATAAGCATAAATCTTGAGAATTATTGAAAATTCCCTAAACCCTAAACCCTAAACAACCCATAAAACCTAAACCCTAAAACCCCAAACACTTAACCCATAAACACTAACCAAGCAGGTACCATGCACTTTATATATCAAAATTTGAGATACTTTCAATAATTTAGGTAACGCCATGCTATTCGACGAATATAACCATAAATCTTGAGCATTATTCTAAATTCTCTAAACTCTAAACCCTATACAACCATAAAACCTAAACAGTAAAACAGTAAAACCCTAAAACCCAAAACCCATGACCCATAAACCCTAACCAAGCAGGTATCATGCACTTATAGATCAACATTTGAGATACTTTCATTAAAGAACGCAACGCCATTCTATTCGACGAATATAAGCATAAATCTTTGAGCATTATTGAAAAATCACGAATCCCTAAACCCTAAACAACCCATAAAACCCAAACCGTAAAACCCTAAATCCTAGACCCATAAAACCTAAACTAAGTAGGTACCATGCACTTATAGATAAAAATTTGAGATACTTTCATTAAATTGCGGTAAGGCCATTCTAGTCCATGAATATAAGCATAAAGCTTGAACATTATTGAATATCGAAAACCCTTAACCGTAAACCCTAATAACCACCTAACCCTAGAACCCTAGCTTCCTAACCCTAGAACTCTAAACTCTTACCAAGGAGGTATAATGCACTTATAGATCAAAATCAGAAATACTTTTATTAAATTGCGATAACGCCATTCTATTCCATGAATATAACCATATATATAAAGCTTGAGTATTATTATTGAAGATTTCCAAACCCCTATAACCTAAGCAATCATAAACACTAAAACCCTAAACAACCCTAAACCCTAAATCATGAACCCTAAACCCCTAAACCCTAAAAGTGTAAAGCCTAAAACCCTAAACCATAAACCATGAACCCTTAAACCCTCAACCCAAAATAAAACCCCGAACCCTAAACTTAACCCTGGGCTATATATACTTTGAGTGAAAACTGGGGTAGTGGGATTTTAATCCATATTTTGTAGTAGCTTCATGACAAAAGCCATTGTTGTGCCTTAGAAAATTGAAATAACTTCCAATTCGGAAGCTTCCTTTGTAAATAATATTTTAAATGCCAATACACACCAACTAGCAAATATGGATAGGTTATTATACACTATAGAAAATATATGGCCATGAGCTTGGTCATCTGGTTTGAAAGCCATGCATATTCTTACATGGTACTCCAAATATTGTGATACAATTTTTTCTCAAAAGTTATCAAATTTTAAGAATATATTTTTCCATGGAAATTAGCTAGTGTACATAGTGAGACACGAAGAAAGAAAATAATGGATGTATTTCTTTTTATATTTTGTTTCTTTGTATATTTTTAAAATGGACAAAATTAGGTGTCATTACCATTCATATCAAAAAGTTGAATTATGAGAAACTCTCGGTGGTTCTCCAATATTTGACTACTTGGTATCTTTGAATTATTTTAAAAAGTCAAGAGCAAGGTATATCACACACTTTCTAATTCGAAATTAGACATACTTACTTCAGATTGTCAAAAAGTCATTTTATTGCATAGATTTAGCTAGAAAGTTTGGAAATTCATGAAAGTTGGGCATTGTCCATCAAATCTAGAATCTTCTTTTGAAATGCCAAGATGCAGCGATCTACCAGATATGCACACACTATTGTAAACTATAACAAAGATATGGTCATGACCTAGGTCATATTGTATGAAAGCCTTCAAAATATATTGTTTATCAATTTCGTCAAATGTGTGGAAACTCATTTATATGTTGGTAAGCACACTATCGCTGGCGTGTGGGTCTATACGGGGCCAACAGGTGAGAGCGGCCATGTCAGAGTAGCGTACGTCGGAAGCTTCAAACTCAAAATTTTCACATGGCGCCGAAACATCCCGCGCACATCTATTCAAATATCCCGTGCATCTATTCAAATATCTCGCCCCACTTTTTGCAAAATGCAAAAATTCTTCTTCTATCCCTGCTCCGGAAACAAGGACCGTGCGAGTACTACAATAATAGAGGGGTATAGGTGGTAAATGTGCATCATCCCACCTATATTCCCCCCATCATCTCTTCATCGCCCACACCCCTCCAACCTCGACCTGCCTCTAGCTGCTTCACCGATGTCCCTCTCTTCCACACCGGAGCTCTTCCACTACAGGCGCTCTTCATCGTTACTATTTCACTGACTCCCTTGCTGCACTGGATCTGCTTCGCCAACGCCATCATCTACCCTACCCGGGATGCTTCACTGATTTATTCGTTGATGACCCCGAAATGCTGAGCCGCCGCCCCTGCCACCCTCTTGCCCGTCCCACCCGTCCTCGCCGCACAGCGGTAATTTCTCTTACCCGTTTGCTATATTTTTGGTACTCATAAGCTATGAAATCGTTAGGATGTTGCTCAATATCCTGCATGTTATGGCCATTTCATTTGCACCCTTCATCTTGTAGGTCCTATCCACATCATTAGCTTCTCTCTTTTATTCCCTTTCTTACATTCTCAAGCTATCGGTTTAATCCTCCAACACCAACTCATAGATTCTATTCTTTCCGGGCGCTCGCACGGGTCATGCAAACAGCTCATAGAGGATCCAACACTAACAATCTAACACCTAGCAAGGCTGAATCATGAGGTTTCCTTGTGTTACTTAGGCCTGTTTCTCGTCATGTTAATTAGTTGTATAACCTGCATGCCTAATAAGTTAACAAGTCATTCCACCTAAGACCTTGCCATGACATTTGCATTCACGTTCTATTGTGAATCTATCTGCGAATGCTTAATTCGGGAAATGTCCATCTAGTTTGAATGATATATCTGGTTATTTTTAATGCTATATATTGGTGTTTTCACCTGCTTCCATCCTTCCAAACCAGCTATCTAGTTTGAAACATACATATGGTAATTTTTAATGCTATGTTATTGGTATTTTTAAAGAGTTTTCATCCTTCCAAACCAGATAACTTAGTTTCAAATGTCATGGAGAGAAATGACAATGGAGTACAAGGACCAGAGTTCCAACTGCTCGACTCAGATTCTTCTAGCAGATTAACCAGGAGTCGCACCCATTCGAGAAGGAGCTAGTGTCAACATGAACGTGCTACTGTTAAAACCTTTAAATGATCTATACTTTATGTAATACTACTTGTTTCCCTTTTTTCTTTGTTTTAACCACTTTCACCATATTTTAGCAGATTGCAGTTAAAACCCAGCAGGAGTCCTTGGAAGGCGGGACTGAAAGTTGTGATCCCTCTTCCCATTCATCCCCCCATTGCATTTCCGAAGCAAACAACTTGCTTAATAGTCCACCTAGAACAACTCCTGTAGGTGATAAATATATAAAGGTTATATTGAATGCAGAATGAAAGGGTGTAGCTGCTCTTAGATCTGTAGCTGAAATGTTGAAGAAGAGGACATATGATACATTGAAGCGAATCTCCATGTACAAATCTCTTATTGATGGTACTGACATATTGTAATCTTTCAGAATTACGATCTTGTTGCATAACCTATGGTAACAAACTTCTATTGTTGTGTAATAAGTGGTTTTAATTTGTGCATGTTTATTAATTGATGTCTTGATATTCACCTGTCCTACCAAAAGTAGGCGCTAGCAAAAAAGGCAGAAACGGTAACAGGCCGGAATAGTAGCATGCCGAATGTTGAAACAATGTGTGCATGGATGACCCAAAACAATCAGAACACATAGCATGGAGTGTGTGTGGTCATGTGGATCAATGTGGTCTAAGATAACAACACATGCAATGACACTAGTTGATCAATGAGGTTTTAGGAGAAGAACACCTACAATGACTCTAGTGGATCCATGTGTCAAACCATGGTCATAGAGAGAAAAACACAAAGGAGAGAAGCTTCTACATTGCATGTTGCACTAGTGTGGCAGAACTTGCATCACAGATTCCACTTGAGTGTGTGTTGTCATTTGGATCAATTTGGACTAGGAGAAGAACACATCCAATGACACTAGTGGATCAATGTGGTTTTAGGAGAAGAACACACATGCAATGACTCTAGTGGATCCATGTGTCAAACCATGGTTACCAAGACCAAAAACACATAGGAAAGCAGCTTCCACATTGCATGTTGCAATAGTGTGGCAGAAGTTGCATCATAGAATCCACTAGAGTGTGTGTGGTCATGTAGATCGATGCGGTCTAGGAGATGAACACATGCAAATATAGTAGTTAATCAATGTGGTTTTAGGAGAAGAACACATGCAATGACTCTACTGGATCCATGTGTCAAACCATGGTCACAGAGACGAAAAACACATAGGCAAGTAGCTTCCACATTGCATGTTGCACTAGTGTGGTAGAAGTTGCAACACATAATCCACTGGAGTGTGTGTGGTCGTATGGATCAATGTGGTCTAGGAGAACAAAGCATGCAATGAAACTAGTGGCTAAATGTGGTTTTAGGAGAAGAACATATGCAATGACTCTAGTGGATCCATGTGTCAAACCATGGTCACACAGACCAAAAACACATAGGAAAGCAGCTTCCATATTGCATTTTGCACCAGTGTGGCAGAAGTTGCATCACAAAATCCACGACAATGTGTGTGGACATGTGGACCAATGTGGTCTAGAAGAAGAACACATGCAATGACACTAGTGGATCAATGTGATTTTAGGACAAGAACACATGCAATGACTCTAGTATATCAGTGTGTCAAACCATGGTCATAGAGACCAAAAACACATAGGAAAGCAGCTTCGACATTGCATGTTGCACCAGTGTGGCGGAAGTTGCATCACAAAATCCACGAGAGTGTGTGTGGTCATGTGGATCAATGTGGTCTAGGAGAAGAAGACATGCAATGACACTAGTGGATCAATGTGGTTTTAGGAGAAGAACACATGCAATGACTCTAGTGGATCCCATGTGTCAAACCATGTTCACAAAGACAAAACAAATAGGACCACAGATTCCACATCGTATGTTGCACCAGTGTGGCAGAAGTTGCATCATGGAATACACTACAGTGTGTGTGTGGACATGTGGATCAATGTGGTCTAGGAGAAGAGCACATGCAATGACTCTAGTGGATCCGTGTATCAAACCAGGGTCACAAAGACGGAAAACACATAGGAAAGCAGCTTCGACATTGCATGTTGCACTAGTGTGGCAGAAATTGCATCACACAATCCACTAGAGTGTGTGTGGTCATGTGGATCAATGTGATCTAGGAGAAGAACACATCCAATGACACTAGTGGATCAATGTGGTTATAGGAGAAAACACACATGCAATGAATCTAGTGGATCCATGTGTCAAACCATGGTCGTAGAGACCAAAAACACATAAGAAAGCAGCTTTCACATTGCATGCTGCACTAGTGTTATAGAAGTTGCATCACAAAATCTACTGGAGTTTGTGTGGTCATCTGGATCAATGTGGTCTAGGAGAAGAACACATGCAATGACACTGGTAGATCAATGTGGTTTTAGGAGAAGAACACATGCAATGACTCTTGTGGATACATGTGTCAAACCATGGTTATAGAGACCAAAAACACATTGGAAAACAGCTTCCACATTGCATGGTGCACAAGTGTGGCAGAAGTTGGATCACAGAATCCACTAGAGTGTGTGTGGTCATGTGGATCAATGTGGCCTAGGAGGAGAACACATGCAATGACACTAGTGGATCTATCTTGTTTAAGGAGAAGAACACATGCAATGACTCGAGTGGATCCATGTGTCAAACCATGATCACAGAAACCAAAAACACATAGGAAAGCAGCTTCCACATTGCATGTTGCACCAGTGTGGCTGGAGTTGCCTCACAAAATCCATTGGAGTGCGTGTGGTCATGTGGATCAATGTGGTATAGGATATCAACACATGAAATGACACTAGTGGATAAATGAGGTTTTAGGAGATGAACACATTCAATTACTCTAGTGGATCCATGTGACAAACCATGCTCACAGAGACCGAAACACATAGGAAAGTAGCTTCCACATTGCATGTTGCACCAGTGTGGCAGAAGTTGCATCAGAGATTCCACTGGAGTGTGTGTGTTCATGTGGATCAATGTGGTATACGAGAAGAACACATGCAATGAAACTAGTGGATCAATGTGTTTTTAGGAGAATAGCACAGATGCAATGACTCTAGTGGATCCATGTGTCAAACCATGGTCACAGAGACCAAAAACACATAGGAAAGCAGCTTCCACATTGCATGTTGCACCAGTGTGGTAGAAGATACATCACAGAATTCACGAGAGTGTGTGTGGTCATGTGGATCAATTTGGTCTAGGAGAAGAACAGATGCAATGGCACTAGTGGATCAATGTGGTTTTAGGACAAGAACACATGCAATGAATCTAGTGGATCCGTGTATCAAACCATGGTCACAAAGACAAAAAACACATAGGAAAGCAGCTTCGACATTGCATGTTGCACTAGTGTGGCAGAAGTTGCATCACACAACCCACTAGAGTGTGTGTGGTCATGTGGATCAATGTGGTATAGGAGAAGAACACATCCAATGACACTAGTGGATCAATGTGGTTATAGGAGAAAACACACATGCAATGAATCTAGTGGATCCATGTGTCAAACCATGGTCGTATAGACCAAAAAACACATAAGAAAGCAGCTTCCACATTGCATGTTGCACCAGTGTTGTAGAAGTTGCATCACAAAATCTACCGGAGTTTGTGTGGTCATCTAGGTCAATGTGGTCTAGGAGAATAACATGTGCAATGAAACTAGTAGATCAATGTGGTTTTAGGAGAAGAACATATGCAATGACTCTTGTGTATCCATGTGTCAAACCATGGTCACAGAAACCAAAAACAAATTGGAAAGTAGCTTCCACATTTCATGGTGCACAAGTGTGGCAGAAATTGGATCACAGAATCCACTAGAGTGTGTGTGGTCACGTGGATCAATGTGGTCTAGGAGAAGAACACATGCAATGACACTAGTGGATCTATCTTGTTTAAGGAGAAGAACACATGCAATGACTCGAGTGGATCCATGTGTCAAACCATGATCACAGAAACCAAAAACACATAGGAAAGCAGCTTCCACATTGCATGTTGCACCAGTGTGGCTGGAGTTGCCTCACAGAATCCATTGGAGTGTGTTTGGTCATGTGGATCAATGTGGTCTAGGATAACAACACATGCAGTGACACTAGTGGATCAATGAGGTTTTAGGAGATGAACACATGCAATGACTCTAGTGGATCCATGTGACAAACCATGCTCATAGAGACCAAAACACATAGGAAATTAGCTTCCACATTGCATGTTGCACTAGTGTGGCAAAAGTTGCATCACAACTTCCACTAGAGTGTGTGTGGTCATGTGGATCAATATGGTCTAGGAGAAGAACACATGCAATGACACTAGTGGATCAATGTGTTTTTAGGACAAGAACGCACATGCAATGACTATAGTGGATCCATATGTCAAACCATGGTCACAGAGACCAAAAACACATAGGAAAGCAGCTTCCACATTGCATGTTGCACTAGTGTGGTAGAAGATGCATCACATAATTTAGTATAGTGTGTGTGGTCATTTATACCAATGTGGTCTAGGAGAAGAACACATGCAATGACACTAGCGGATCAATGTGGTTTTAGGAGAAGAACACATGCAATGACTCTAGTGGATCCATGTGTCAAACCATGGTCACACAAACCAAAAACACATAGGAAAGTAGCTTCCACATTGCATGTTGCACCAGTGTGGCATGCATCACCGAATCCACTAGAGTGTGTTTGGTCATCTGGATCAATGTGTTCTAGGAGAAGAACACATGGAATGACACTAGTGGATCAATGACTCTAGTGGATCAATGTGGTTTTGGGAGAAGAACACATGCAATGACTATAGGGACTCCATGTGTCAAACCATGGTCACGTAGACCAAAAACACATAGGAAAGAAGCTTCGACATTGCATGTTGCACCAGTGTGAATGAAGTTGCACCACATAATCCACTGGAGTGTGTGTGGTCATGTGGATCAATGTGGTTTTTTTAAATCTATTATATTTTGGTCTAAACCCCTTAGTGTGTTTTGCCCTCTCACAAAATCCCAAATGTGTCCTCCCTCTGGCTGCTATGCCTTGATTGGTTGACACAGATGTCATGCAGATCGTGCCCACCAAACGTTGATCCTCTGTGATCCAACGTGCAGGATAACCCGTCTCTACATCTGCCACCTCTCTATCCATGCCACCGATACTTTACCTCCATAAACAAATGAAAACCATCTAAAAAAATGTTACCGCTCCGTCCGGTGCCGGTGATCCCTAGTCATCGTCTTCTCCATCATCGTCGTCTTTGTCACCATCACTGTCCTTGCCATCGCTGTCGTCTGAGTCCACCTCTAATGACTCATCACTATTCCCTTCTTAGTATATGCACACTCTCTCCTTGTTGGAGTCCTCCTCCTCATAGTCACACGGGTCCACGTCACTCTCCTCCTCTTCTGCCTCCAAGTGATCTATGAACGCCTCCTCGTTGGCCGAGTCAGAGTCGTCCACATAGCTGTATCCTCTCTTCTTCCTGGTTTTCTTCATGGTGGTTTTGTTGGTCTTCCTCTCGTTCCTCTTGTTGTCTGTACTCTTTGGTGCAGCATGCACTCCCGTCTTGGCGGATTCTTTGCGCTCGACCATCACTGCAGGTGCACCACGCTCCTCCTGCCTAGGTGGTACGAGCTTCGACCTTGCGGTGTCCTCGAGTGCCGATGTCGATGGACCCCGGCGTGGTTGGACATGAAGTGTTGCCTCAGTTGGAGACTCACGAGTGTGAACCATGCCTCTTATAGACGGGGACGCAGGATGGTCAGTGGCCTGCTTGTATTTGCCATTGCCACGACGAGGGGCCATGGAAGATCGAGGAAGTTGTTCGGAATGAGCAATGGAGGGTACACCGAGTTGGGTGTCGATATGATCAAGCGGTGAGCAGCGGCTTTATGCGTCGGTTCATGTGTCGTGTATGCGCATGCATTTTTCTATTATTAAAAATGTATTATCTCGCGTACTGAACATAATTTGATCACAACAAAAGTGGCACAGCATATTCTAGACTCGTAAATATCCCGTGCATGCCTGTCGACGTGGAGTTCAACGTGCATGCCTATCAATGTGGAGTTCGATGTACCATCGTACTCGTGCAGCAGTTGCAGATGTCATTACCCCATCAACACATGACGCATGCACGCAGGACGTGCACGCCGTTTCCCGTGATTACCAACCGGCCCCACTCCTTTTTAAGGGAAATGTCCCACTCCTTATATTATATACTGGATTTTAGGTGGCGCCGAAGACCATTGAAATGTCCATCGCAATAAATACAAGTCCAATTGAGTCCCGTCGATTCCCTGGCTTCTTTAAGAACGTACACAGTCGTGTTATATAATACTAGACCACGGCCTATACTCTTTGACTCATCTCCCACACTAATCACACTCTTCTTCCACCTGCCACCACCTCCCTCCACTACAAGCCATGGCTCCCCTGAGGAGAGGTCGGTCGTCCATCCTCGCGGAGAAAAAGGAGACAGCTCACTGCCTGGAAGTTCTTTCTCTACCAACCCTTCAAGCTCCCCTCTCACAGAGGCCCAATCTCTCCCAAAAATGGTGCCGAATGTTCTAGCATGCTAGGGATCCTCCCAGTACGGTCTTCTTGTTCTACTTCTTCTCCATCTCTTTCTCCATCGTGATCTTATCCTACTTCTTCTTTTTTTCTTATTCTTCTTGCTCTTCCTCTTCTACGTATATAGGTCGGCCGTGGACCCGGAATCCACCATGATGGCGGCTTTGCAGGACCCGTTCAGCCCCGTTCCACGTCTTAGCGAGGTAGAAAATTTCCACACTTCTATTTCTTTGAGTATTAATGTGGATTTCTTAGATCATGTCTGCCCCGCATTCGGGTTTTTGCGAGTTGTATTTGTTTTCATGATTATGACTGGATCTCTTAGTCTTTCTTTAATACTGTTGTTCATAGATTCAATGGGGATTTTGTGATTTCGATTAGTTTTCATGATTATGACTTTATCTCTTGGTATTTTTTAATACTGTTGTTCATAGATTCAATAGGTATTTTTTTATTTGCATTATTATTCACATAGAACCTGGATTATAATTATAGAATTTCTATTTAAAATAACATGAACGATACAGCGAGCGAAGGCCGAGTACCATGACAAGGTGGCCGCGATCAGTGCAAGATTGTCAACCAATAGGAGCGTACATGCTCCCTCACCCATGCTAATGAGAGCCAATGCAAGCTTTTATCTGTGCAGAAGGAGATCTCGCTAGATTTTGCATGTGACATCGTGAGGTTGTAGAAACTGCTCGACCGTAACTTGAACAAGCAAGAACATGCCATCAAGATAATCAACAAGCTCATGGAGGACAAGAATAATCTCTATATAAGATGCACCCTCCTATAGGAGGAAATCACCAAGGCACTCAAAGGACGCATCTACGAAACAAAGGCTGCCATCCGAGCCTACCATCACAGGAACCATTGCCTGGATGCAATGAAAGGGATGAAGGAAGACATGAGCCGAGGGATCACCGTACTCGAGGATGTTGGGAAAGAGAACGAGGAGCTAAGGGATTGTATGGAGGCATATCCGGGAAATGCCTAAGTTTGATTCCCATTAGAGGGGGCATGAATATCAGTTTGTGCTCCACTCTTTTTGTAATATATATATCATGCATTTAAGGAATCCTAGAGGTACTCCTTATCAATCTAGACATGTTGGTGTTCAAGTTCATGAATGGACACCATGAGCTGTTTCCATTCTATATCTGGCCATGGGTTTCTGCATTATGAGTTTAACACTACTATTAGGTGACATTGGAAAAACCCATAGCACACTAAACTATAGAAATTGAAATTATGATAGTGCCACTAGTCGATTAAATAAGATGTTTTTTAGTCCTAGATTGCTTCTTCCTTGAAATTATGACTCTGCCACAAGTTGATTCAGTTAATTATGGAAACTAACCACCTTGGCCTAGTGGACTGAATAAACCGTACTATATATTTTTGTTGCAGGGAAGGAGGCAAAAGCTCAGCTTGGACCTGGCGACCTGGCTAAATGACAAGATAACCATCCAAAGGGAGAAGTAGAATTCTCAGAAGCTAGCCTATGACCACCTGTGCGCTGCACACATGGTGCTTTTTGACTAGTGCCATAAACTAAAGGAGAAAACACCGACTGGGCGAAACTTCATAGGGAAGGTTGCACCTCAGCTAGTAAGCAGTCGAAGATCATGAAGGGGCTCGTGGCGGAAAATCGTAAGCTAACGGAACAACTTCTCGAATCGCTGACCGAGCGATGGAACACGCAAGAGGCGCACGTCCAAGTACGGAAGGAGCAAGAAAAGACCAAAGCAGACCTGACCAATCTTAGGAAGGAAAATGAGCAGCTCCGGGCCAGGCTCGCTTGCACCCAACATATGTCTATTTAGTATTGAACTTCCTATTTTATCCTCTGTAGTGGTGATTTTGTAAACATGAACTTAAATCTATGCACAATATGTGTTCGTCTGAAATTAATTTGCTCGAGGATTGAGTTTGGCTTAGTTAAGAAAGCGCAACTACAAGTATTATAGTTAACTAGTTTCAGGCATTGACACGGCATAAATTATTCATCTTGAATTTTCTTTATCCTCTAGAGTATGTCCTTGTTCACCTCACGTGCCTTCTTTAGTTGCATCAACAAATCCACAATGTAGTACTCTAGCTTCTTGTCTTCCCTAAGCTGATCTCTCTCCTTTTCTGCATTCTGAATCAGCAACCTATGACTATCCTAAAGCTTCTGTGAAGTTCCCACAACTAGGCTCCCATTTATTGGGTCACTTAGTTCTAACTGCAAATTCTTGATTTCTTATTCCAGCTCCTTATTTCCTATCGATAGCTTGATATTTTTTCAGCTGCATCACAAGCATCAGTAAATCTCCCCGACCTTTCGAACTCATACATCCCCCATTACTGGGACAAACATTTCTTAAGTGCACCTAGACACTCAAGATCCACCTACTCTACTACTTTACATACCAAGCCAACCTAAAACACACACACACTATCGTGTTATGAACATAACATGATACATTTTTCTTCATGTCACTGTTGAGCAAAATGTAAACGAACCTAATTTTTATAGCGCAAAAACCTTCTCCTAGTGTTAATGCCTTCGAATGCAACATATCTCCTCAATTTTAACCCATGGTCACATGGAACTTCTCCATTGAGATCTAGGCCCTCCCATTCGGGGTCATAGATTATCCATGGTAACTAGAAGGAAAGACAAAGCTGGAATTGAACATGATTGCATGCACAAATGGAACTCATATCGAGGGAATTACCAATGCCTAACCCTATCCAAGAAAGCAGATGAACTCACGTCTGGAAGGAAGACTCAATGTCAGAGAGAAGGTTGTCGCTGCTCAACTGGTCATCCTCGACATTCCAGGACGAGATGGCGAATGCGTCGGCGTTGGTGACGGTGAGGAGAGAGATAGATAGATAGATAGATAGATAGATAGATAGATTGAGAACCAAAGTGTGGGGAAAGTGAAATGCGTCACCGCTGCAATGTAACACCCCTAGTTTTACTAATAGCAATTAGGGATTGGTTTGGTGCATCATCAGCATAGCATGCATATCATGGCTTGACAAACATTGCATCAAGAGAAATAAGACACCTTAAACCCTAATATTGTCCCTCTTTCTTGAAACTTATTCAAAAGGGTGTCTTCTATATTTTGAAAAACACAAAATATATGGACCCCAATTAGTATCAAGGGCCCCTAAGTGTTTTTGTTATATTTTACAAACCTCAGGTATTTTCAAAATGTTCAAAATAGAAAAGAGTTTGAAAATATAAACAAAGAAATAGAAAAAGAAAAATAAAAGGGTTTTTAGAATAAAAACTAATCCTAACTCTATCTGGGCCGCATCCCAGCTCTGTCCTCCTTTCCCTGCTGCCCACGCGCACTGTAGCTGGCCCAACCTAGCCCACGCGCAGCCTAGGCCCAATACCCCTTCGTTGTCCTATCCCCGTCATCTTCCTCGCCGGTGGATCGAGGAAACTCCTCGCTGTCGTCAGCGCCGTCGTCTGCCGCGCCAAGATTCCCGCTGCCGCCCCCAGATGCCTACAAGACGCCTTGCGCCACCGTGGGATAACCCTATTCACTCACTTTCCCCTCTCACTCTGTGTCTCGCCCGCGTGTCCGAAACCCTAGCTCGCCGGCCACCGGCGCCTCTCTATTTCCGACCACCCCTTGCCCCTCATAGGCCATAGGCATGACCGTCATCGTCTCCTCGTTCTTCCCCGCCAAGCTGCGCAAGCCGGGAAGCCTCTCCCTTGTCGGAATTGATCTCCTCGTCCCACCTTGCCTCGCGTCGCCGACCCCACCGTCGTGCTCATGATGAGCTAGTGGTCCTCGTGAACGTCTTCGTGTTCCTCCTAGACCTCTAGCGTGCCTCCCTGACAACCACCTTCCTCCGCCACCGCTGTTCGTCGTTGTTGGCCAAGCTCCGGTGACCTCTAGGAAGCGGCGCCGCCATATTCTGGTCGCTCGCGTCGAGATGCGTCCAACATGCCCACCCGCGCGTCCTGGCGCGCACGAGATCGACTGATCCGTGCTCGACCTAGGGGCTCTGCCATTGCTGATGTCAGCATGATGTCATGCTGGCACAGTAAATGCCTTTTCTTTTTATTTAATTATTTTGTAATTCTTTTCTGCAATATAAACAATCCCTATGGGCCCCAGCTGTCAGGTTTTTAATCTTTCTAGAAATGTTTTTTAAAAATGATTAAATACATGACATGTGGGTCTAGTTGAAAAAATAATTCAAATATTCCAAAAATGTTTAATTGTTTTAAAATGATTTAAAAATGGATTAAAATTGGGAAAAAGCATAACTAATTCATTTTAAATCATAAAATAGGTTTAATATATCAAAATGTTTAAAAAATAAGTCTACACAGTAGACACTTAATCGTGTTTTTAAACAACTTAAATTGCAAGTTTAATAAGAAGAACATTTGAACCCCCGCAGGTGATTCCGAGGTTCCCCCTGTTCTAGGGTTTGTACCCCTTAGACCCTATTTAATATGACCAATCATGTTATTTAACTTGTCATATCATCATCCCTGCTTGAGCATTGCATCGATGCCACGTGTTGATTGTTTCCCCTTTATTTCTGGTGTTTGGTTCTTTCTGGTAGAATACGATATCGAGATCAAGATCGAAGACCGAGATCAACACCATCGAAGGATATCGATGAATAATGCCAAGCAGATGAACCTGGAGTTCTGTATCTCAGTATCGACAGGCAAAGGCAAGCATAGCCCCACACATGATATAATCCTATGATTTCATAGTATTTCACTCTTACCATGTTCATACGATTATAATGTCTTTTATCGATAGGTAGATTACTCCTATCTTATGCATGTTACCTTTGTATCCTATATCCCCTAAACCACTACTCCTAGCATAACTAGGGTCTGGCTTATGAGCTTCACTAGAGCTGCTATATCTATTGTGCTTAGCACTACTTAGTTGTTACCGCTGGTCCATCCGGTTCATGAATCAGAGCTGTGACTGAACCTAGTTGGACAGGATGATGTGGTATGATCAGAGATGAGTGTTAAACATGCTAAGGCTTGTATGGGAGGCCATGTTGGGTTGTGGTTTTTGAAGTCCCATGATTGCCACCACTAGGATCCGAGTTCTTGCCTTTTGAACCAAGACGAGCGTACAACCACACGGGGGCCTGGAAACACCCTCGACCAACTAAGTTGCCTAGTAGATTCGATGAGTCACATAGTTCGAGCGTTCCATTCGACATATGCATTCTGGTTGTTCTTGAAGGAGGTGCATTCCTATAGGTAGGTAAGCGTGGCAGGGAATGGGAGAGGTACAGCCTCCATAATCTCAAACCCTGTTCACATCTCTAGGGACCGACTTAGAGACTTGACCCGTTATGAAGGCATCTCCTTAGGGCGTAACTCATGGTCTCGGTGAAAGCAAGGTAAAGGTCGTGGTCAACCACTCTCTGCCGGCCTTCCAAGGAAGAGGGCTAATGAATTATGGCACTAAGAATTAGTTGCTACGTGTCGGTAAAGTTGTGCACCCCTACAGGGTAATAATCTTTTCGAAAAGTCGTGTCCACGGTTATGGACGACTTGGGAGAAGATTCAAAGATCATAGAGAAGAATAACCTAACCGTAAAACTTGACAAGAGAAGTGAGGTGTGCTTAAGGATGCTTCCTCGGGGATCGAGGGGGTGCTCCTAGTTGGTAGGTTTAGCTGATAAAGATTCGGTGGATATCAAAGAAGATCAAAGCTAGTGATATCACTTTATTATCCCCTTTTAAAAGGTTCTATTAGTCGATCTCCTCCTCTCTCTTTTACAAAGAAAGTTAGCTTTATGCAAAATAACCCCACCAGCCATAAGTCTTGCGGAGTACACCCTGTACTCAGCCTTGCTTTGTTGATAATTTTGCAGCAGGTAAGTGTTCCATGGGAGATGAGTTTGTTACAACATCGACATCGATGAGTAGTTTGGGGTTCCCGGTTGACACGTCCATTTTGCATCACTATTCTGTATCATAATTTACTGTTATTCATTGATACATTTCATATTAAGACATGATACTTATGTTATTTCATCTGTTTTTGCACGGTTGATGACTTTTGGAGCATGGACTGCTACAGTCAGGATTCTTATGGAAAAGGTGTTGTTTGGAGGCAAAATTCGCGAAGATCAGAAAATCCGGGAAAATACATGGAAAATTCTATTTTTCTAGAAGACGAAGATTGCCAGAAGGGGAAGTGGAGATGGGCCACAGGGGGCCCACACCACCTCCTGGCGCGGGAAGCCCTAGGCCGCGCCAGCAGGTGGTGTGGCTGACCTGGCCCACTCCAGGCTCTCGCCTCTGGCGTATATTATCCTCCCGAAACCCTAAGACTCGGGGAGCGACCACAGAAAGATTCCACCACCTCTGCAGGGCGGAAAACACCAAGAGAGAAAGATCTCTCCGGCAGACAAAATTCTGCTGGGGGAATTCCTTCCCGGAGAGGGGAGATCGTCGCCATTAACACCATCATCAAGATGGACTTCATCAGGATCATCATCATCACCACCATCATCTCCACCAGCACCATCATCACCACTTCATACCGCTGTAACAATTGGGTTGAATCTTGCATAGTTCTTAGGGGAAACTTTCCCGGTGTTGATTACTCCTTGTAGTTAATGCTGTTGAGTGAACCATTGGATTATAATTTATGTTCAGATTGTTACACATCATTATTTGATCTCTGATCATGATCCATCTGATGTCTTGTGAGTAGTTCGTTTTGTTCTTGAGGACATGGGAGAAGTGATGTTGTTAGTAGTGGAATTGTGTTGAGAAAGATTCAATAGTTTGATATTTAAGTTGTGGTGTATTACTTCTAGTGGTGTCATGTGAACATCGATTACATGACACGTCACCTATATGGGCCTAGGGGAATGCATTGTGTATTTGGCTACTAATCGTAGGGGTTGCCGGAGTGACAGAAACCTGAACCCCCGTTAGGAAACCATTGCACACGGGATGTCAGGGTCTTAGAGTTTAAAGTTGTGGTTAGGTTTCTACCTTAATTACTTTCTTGTACTTGCGGATGCTTGCAAGGGGTATAATCACAAGTATGTATTAGTCCTAGGAAGGTCGGTACATTAGCACAGGTTCACCCACACAACACTTAGCAAACTAAATAAGATTAATCAACTATATGAAGCGAAAACACTTGACGATATTTCCATCTGTCCTCGAGAATGTTTGGTCATCCTAAGTAATACAACCGGCTTGTCCTTTGCTAAAGAAAGGATTGGGCCACTTGCTGCATATATTCTTATTGTCTTTTATTTACTCATACTTTATTTACCTGCATTATCAAAAACCCATAAAAATCCGTTTGCTAAGTATTTACAGAGAATTCCTGCTCCAAGCCATTCGCCAACACCTTCTGCTCCTCGTTGGGTTCGACCACTCTTACTTATCGAGAATACTGCGATACACCCCCATACTTGTGGGTCATCAAGACTATTTTCTGGCACCGTTGCCGGGGGGTGGTGCGCTATTGGAGAGTGGAACTGGTAAGGAAACTTCTACTATGAGTATTATTTACTTATATTAGTTGCTTTATTTTCAATATGGATAATTCACTGAGTTTCTTATTTCGTAATGCTACTACCACTGCTAAGGTAGTACATGAACCACCACCTGCTGAGAATGATACATTTAAAATACCTACAAGAATTATTGATCGTGTTATGGATAACTATTATCTTGGAGATGGAACTGTCCATCCCAGAGATCATTTGCTCTTTATACACGAATTATGCGGGTTGTTCAAGTGTGCAGGTATTACAATAGATCAAGTCAAGAAGAAATTATTCACATTATCACTAAAAGGAAGAGCTGAGGAATGGTATAAGCTGCTGAAGAATGGTCAAACTCTTGAATGGGAGGAAATAGTGCCTCTCTTTTATTCAAAATTTTATCCTCCTAGTGAGATTCATAAAGATCGGAATCAAATATACAACTTTTGGCCTCTTGATGGAGAGAGTACAACTCAAGATTGGGGGAGATTGAAGTTACTAATGCTCAAATGTCCGATTCATGAGCTCCCCAAAAATATTATTATCAATAATGTTTATGCAAGGCTCCCTCTTCATGATAAGGATTTATTGGATGCCTCTTGTGTTGGATCATTTACACGCATGGAAGAAGAACCTAAATGGGATCTTCTAGACTGTATTCAAGATAATGCTGAAGCATGGGAGAATGACAAAGGAAGAAAGTCAGGTATAAATTATGATTATGGATGCATTGAATCTTTTATGGGAACTAATGACTTTCATAATATTAGTAATGCTTATGGTCTAGACTCTCAAGATATTTCAACTTATTTTAAGGCTTTTGCTTCCTATATTGAAGTTCCTAAAAAGAAGTGGAATAAGTATCATGAACCATATAAAGATGTTGCTAAGTGTGTTCCTGCAAGAAATACTGAAGTTTATACGGCTAATCATGCTTTACCTGAACGTTACATTGAGAAAATACCTTTCCCAGTTAAAGTAAAGGAACATTCTATGATAGCTAGTACGGTTAATGAAAGTACAAGTAAAGTTGTTGAACCTGATGAACCTATAATAGCAAATGTGAAAGACTTTGTCACTAAATATGTAGAAGATGGACACACTATCCTCTGTAAGGATACTTCTAATATTGTTTCACAAAGTAGTGTTATGAGAGCTAGTGTCCCTGTGTTTTCTGTTAGGATTAAGCGATCATTACTACAATGGTTCATGTGATAGATATATCATTAAATTTATGCATGATACTGAAAATTATTATGAGAGAGGGAAGACTGTTCTTATGTGTCTCAATAATACCAAGTTTCCTCATTTTATGCTTCAAGTCTTTATGTTGCACTTGTTTTGCCTTTCTATGCTTGTAGCCTCTGGTTTCAACAACTTGTTTATTTACAAAATACCCTTTCATAGGAAGTGGGTTAGACTTAAACATGTATATTTTTGCTTCTTGATGCTCTCTTTTACTTCAATTCATATCTTATGTGATCTTCATTGAAATTGTCATGCCCATCGTAATGGCTATAAAGAAAGAGCTTTTTGGGAGACAACCCAATTTATTTTTCTTTCAGTTTGTTTTTGTTTCTTTGATTCTTGGAATTTATTACTCCGGTAATAACCTCTCCTTATCCTTTTTGTTTGGTTTTTGTGTCAAGATCAACCTCTAATGAGAGAGAAGTAAGATTTGGGGAAGTTGCTATCCTGAAACAAATTTTTATTCTTCACCATAAAAATTCGTGAGAGATCTCTGTTCGTGGGATTGAGCTGTAATTTTTTGTGCTTCTGCCTCCGGTTGTTATTTAACTTTAGTTAGTTTTTCACTTTTTGATTTGAGCAACAGAAAATTTTCAAAAAAATTGATCTTTACCTGCTGGTCTGCTTTGACAGATTTTGCCACTCTTGCATTTGCTTCTTTAAATCGATTTCCTTTTTGAATTCTTTTTGGGTTTTCGGAAGGAGTTGATACAGTAGCTTAAGATTTGATGGATTTCATTTGAAATTGGACTTAAAAGTTTTATTACCTCGCTTACACTAATGTTGCTAATGAGAATTGTGTGAAGTTTTGTGTGAAAGAAATTTCCAGGTTATCGGAGAAAATGGTGTAATAAGAAAGAGAGAGGTTTCATGACTCGAGCAATATGAGTGTGAAGATGAGGATATTGATGTTATTCAAGTGGTGACTCCAGAAGAATCTACTAAATACCAAATTCAGAGACCTGTAGAGCCATTTTCAAATAGGTAACAGTTCTAGTAAGAAAAGTTCCACGAAAATTCTGTCCATTTATATTTTTGGAGTTTTTATCCAACAAGGAAAGCAACAAAGCGAAAGAGGGACGAAAATGGAGCCAGGGTGGCTCACACCACCCCCTGGCGTGGCCCCCCTAGCCACGCCAGTAGGTGGTGTGGTCGCCCCGGACTTCGTCTCCGACCCGTTTTCTCCTAGTACCTTCCTTTTGTTGTAAAACTTCATAATATAGAATCCCCCGGATCCCTAGAGGTTCGTATATCGTGTTCTTGCCATGTTTTCATTTCGAGCTATTTCTACCAGGAACTATTCTTAAAGTTTAGAAGCACAATGTTCTCCGCCAAGGATAAGGGAAAGGAGCCTATGGAGGAAGATCTTCAAGACCCTGGCCAGGAGAAGGAGATCAAGAGTGAAGATGAAGAGGAGGCAAAGAAAGGCCAGAATCCGCACACCAGCACTACCATTGCAAGCATTGGAGTGTTGGCAAACCCTACCAAAATCAAAAGGACTGCACGGATGTCAACTAGAGGGAAGCCTCTGCGTCACTGTTTGGCTCGACGGTCACTTCCTCAATGCACCAAGAATACCTTCCATACCCTTATCCATTATCATCAGTTCCACAATATGCCCAAGGAGAAACTACCCTCCAATTGGGATATGCCTCGTTTTAACCATGGAGGAAAAGAAGACGTCAAGGAGGAAGAGTGGGGAAAGAATCGCAAGAGCTGGAATTCGCAACCCGACATGATCATGAGCCGCATTGAGCAAAAATTGGAGTTGATCCGTACTCTCACCTTCGAGATTGAGGACTTGGGGAAACTAATCAAAAATATCATCGAGAGAATACCACCACCACCCAAGGAGTAATTCGTCATCAGGTTTTAGCATCCCCTTGGTTTGTTCCAAGCTTGGGGGAGTGCCGCGGTATCACATCACTATCTTCTATCTTTTTACCTTTTTAGTAGAGTCATATCATGAAAAGATAAGTTATCATGTAGGATGGTTTGCATTATGGAAGTGTCCCCCCTCTCGTTAGATATCTATGTATCCCTTGCTGTGAGTTGCCGTTATGGAATATTAATGAGAAGTTCTATCATTTACTCTTTTGCATATCTTATATTAGTTTTCAATTCATGATTATATGATTGATCTTGTCGTTAGTATTGGTATCACTTTGGGATCGTTGAGTTAATTTAGTTGGTTTTGGCAAACCTGGCTCGGTCAGTAGCAACAATATTTTGAGAATTGAATGAAAAATAGAAAAGTACTCTTAAAGAAATATAATTTCATCATCTTTCTTTCTTGATTTGCTCATAAGTTTAGTATTCTCTAGTTAAGATCTTTTGTTCTTCCAAGGAGGATTGCATGTTTGTTTTTATCACTTGTATGTTTGTTTGTTTCCTTCAACTCTTATGCTTGCTACCCAGCCTTGCTAGCCAAAAACATGTACTGAGAGGGAATGCTTCTCGTGCATCCAATCCCTAAACCAAAACCTATGCCATTTCTGTCCACCATACCTACCTACTAGCACTATTTCTATTCCAATTAAATTCATGTTTTTATCTACCTTCCAAATTAAACTTGTTATGAGAAAATTAGTGATTAAAGCTCTCACGAACTTGATGGCACATTTTACATTCTTCCACTTAATAAACTTGAACCATTGTGTCCATCTTTGTTGTGTATATTCTTGCACTTTATAAGTTGAAGTTAGCAGAACCATGTATCATGGGGAACGCTTTCAACATTGCACTTATATTCCGTTGATATCATGATTCTTTTGCTTATGGATCTCGGCTGTGTGAAATAAAAGGGGAACTTGTAAGATCATGGAGTTTGTATGTATGTTAGAGAAACGCATGGGACACTAGCCTAAGCCATGCCTAATCATGGTGGAAACTTGCAACATAACCATAATGAGCACTCTATGAAGCATCCTCAATAAAAACCTATGCAAATAGAAAATAAAAAGATCGCAGAGATGCTCATTGTCTGCTTGTTTTGTCATTTTGATTATGGGATAGCTCCTGTATCATGTGCAAGGGGTACCCCATTGGCGGTTCTCTATGATACATATGTATTTACAATGACAAGGGCCTACCTTTTACTTTTTAGTTGAGTCAGTAAACCTATTCCCTTCAACATCAGCAAGTATTTTGAGTTGTTGTGTTTCATTCATTCATATGATGATTTATTCAATCATGTTCCTTATGTTCCTTGTTTTGCACATTGCTCTTATCTTGGCGATTACTACTTTGAAAGCTATCATTGAAAACTAGTTATTTGTGAACTCTTGCAAATTGTCAACTATTCTTCGACCAAGAGCTAAGTTTGCCATTATCAATTATGATTTACTTTATACATCTTTATTGTGTTTCCTTTACTTATTGCAAGTTAAGTTATATAATAGTGAGTTGCCTTCTATTATGATTTATGTATTGATGAATGTGATGCTTCTTGTCTGTATTATTTTATCCACTCTTCACTCCATAAACCTGAGGTCATGTTTATTGAGCTTAGTTTTCGCTTGGGGACAAGCGAAGTCTAAGCTTGGGGGGAGTTGATACCTCCATTTTGCATCACTACTCTGTATCATAATTTACTGTTATTCATTGATATATTTCATATTAAGAGATGATACTTATGTTATTTCATCTGTTTTTGCATGGTTGATGACTTTTGGAGCATGGACCATTGCAGTCAGTATTCTGATGGAAAAGGTGCTGTTTGGAGGCAAAATTCGCGAAGATTAGAAAATCCGGGAAAATACATGGAAAATTCTCTTTTTCCAGAAGACGAAGATTGCCAGAAGGGGAAGTGGAGATAGGCCATAGGGGGCCCACACCACCCCCCGGCGCGGGCAGCCCTAGGTCATGCCAGCAGGTGGTGTGGCCACCCTAGCCCACTCCAGGTTCTCGCCTCTGGCGTATATTATCCTCCCAAAACCATAAGACTCGGGGAGCGACCACAGAAAGATTATGACGCCTCTGCAGGGCGAAAAACACCGAGAGAGAAAGATCTCTTCGGCAGACAGAATTCTGCTGGGGGAATTCCTTCCTGGAGAGGGGAGATCGTCGCCATCAACACCACCATCAAGCTGGACTTCATCGGGATGATCATCATCATCACCACCATCATCTCCACCAGCACCATCATCACCACTTCATACCGCTGTAACAATTGGGTTGAATCTTGCATAGTTCTTAGGGGAAACTTTCCTGGTGTTGATTACTCCTTGTAGTTGATGCTATTGAGTGAACCATTGGATTATCGTTTATGTTCAGATTGTTACACATCATTATTTCATCTCTGATCATGACCCATATGATGTCTTTTGAGTAGTTCGTCTTGTTTTTGAGGACATGGGATAAGTCATGTTGTTAGTAGAGGAATTGTGTTGAGAAAGATTCAATAGTTTGATATTTAAGTTGTGGTGTATTTCTTCTAGTGGTGTCATGTGAACGTCGACTACATGACACTTCACCTATATGGGCCTAGGGGAATGCATTGTGTATTTGGCTACTAATCGTAGGGGTTGCCGGAGTGACAGAAACCTAAACCCCCATTAGGAAACCTTTGCACAAGGGACGTTAGGGTCTTAGAGTTTAAAGCTGAGGTTAGGTTTCTATCTTAATTACTTTCTTGTACTTGCGGGTTCTTGCAAGGGGTATAATCACAAGTATGTATTAGTCCTAGGAAGGTCGGTACATTAGCATAGGTTCACCCACACAACACTTAGCAAACTAAAGAAGATTAATCAACTATATAAAGCGAGAACACTTGACGATATTCCCATCTGTCCTCAAGAATGTTTGGTCATCCTAAGTAATACAACCGGCTTGTCCTTTGCTAAAGAATGGATTGGGCCACTTGCTGCATTTATTCTTATTTACCTGAATTATCAAGAACCCCTAAAAATCCGTTTGCTAAGTATATATACAGAGAATTCCTGCTCCAAGCCATTTGCCAACACCTTCTGCTCCTCGTTGGGTTCGACACTCTTACTTATCGAAAATACTGCGGTACACCCCTATACTTGTGGGTCATCACCGGTCGACAGCCTGTAATCTATGGATTGGGACATCTTCGTTTTGCTTCAGGCCTCTTAGGCTATTTGTTAAGTTTGCTATACTTAATAGCATAATTTGCCTTCCGTTGTTTGATGTTTGTGGTCAGTGACCTTTGCTCGTAATAATTTGGTTATTTTCTCAGCTATGAGCTTGCTGTAATAATTTTTGTGTCGTAGGGTCACTATAATGTTACCGATTCTTTCTCTATATGCTTCCGAGATTTAGGTTAGGCTTATATCAGACAGAGGTTTGGGATTTGTCTAGACCTAATCTCGGGGGTTTTGCAGGTTTTGGTATCAGAGCAATACCGTCTATAGAAAAACCTTTCTACTAGTCGATGTTGAGACTATTGTTTGTGAAAACTATTTGAAAGCTGTAAACTATTTGTGAAAACTCTAGTATGATACTTTTTCTCCTTATCTAGTTTCACTCTCACTCTAGGTCATCTTATCTTGTGTTGACTTTGAAAAAGTTTTGTTATCTCGTCTCGTCATTCAAAGTTTAGGTGCCTTTTTGGCCTGTTGTTCCTTGACCAGTTGACCTAGTATTGAGTTCTCTAGAGTCAGTATGTGTGTTCCTTGTTTTCCTTTCTCTGCTTTAGCTGAGAGATTCCTTTGCATCATGGTCTCTTATGTTATGGGCCCACAACATTGTGATGATGCCTCCACAATGATCTGTTCTAGGCCTCGAAGTTTCCTTCTTCCTCGTGAGCCTCCTTTTAATTTGTTTGGGTACTTCAGAAGTTGTTACTTCTCTTGGAAGATACCTAGTTGTTACTACCTTGTAGTACCATCTGTATTACTAAGATAGTAGTTACTCCTTTCTTGGGTTTTAACCCTTGGACTTGACTCGAAGATCCCTGATTGTGCTGGAGTTTGGTGATGTGAATCTTGCACATGAAGCTGATATTTAACCCAAGATCCATTTTGTTGATCCCTGTTGCTAATGTTCAAACATTACCTTAGGATGGCTAGTCCCTTCTAGTATAGCCTTCAAGATTGTGGTTATTGTCATGATTTAGTTGTGACAAATAAGGACTTTCCCTGCCACATGCTATGGTAGATGTTCTCTAATGGAACCAAGTAGATCACTACAAGAGTGCTCCTTGTGTGTCTCACATTTATGTCGTGACTTTTCCACACCTCCCTGTGATACGTTGCTAACGTATCCATAATTTTTGATGTTCCATGCTTGGTTTTATCTACTTTCTTATGTTTTGTTCCAACTTTGGAGTACTTTTTATACACTTTCCTGGAATAACCTATTAACAAGAGCCATAGTGTCAGTTGCCTGTTTTCTACTGTTTTTGGTTCCAGAAAGTCAGAAAATGAATATTCTCGGAATTGGACTGGACAAAAGCCAAAGCGTTATTTTCTTGGAAGATTCACGGAGCCAGAAGGAGAGACGAAGGGGGGGCCACAGGGTGGCCAAACCACCCCTAGTCGCGGGTCCCCCCAGGCCACGCCAGGGCATGGTGTGAGCCCCCTGGCTGCCCACCGACCTTGCCTCTTCGCCTATAAGATGCCTCCTGATGCAAAAACCCTAAATCATCAAGCCTATAGCCACGAAAAGTTCTGCAGCGCCGCCACCACCGAAGGGGAGATTTGGGGGATAGAAAGTCTCTGTTCTGGCACCCTGCCGGGACGGGGAAGTGCCCCCGGAGCCATCTCCATCGTTCTCCACTGCCATCTCCATCACCATTGCTGATTCCCATGATGAGGAGGGAGTAGTTCTCTCTCGAGGCTAAGGGTTCTACCGGTAGCTATGTGTTCATCTCTCTCTATGCATGATCTTATTGAGATCATGAGCTTGTAATCTATAGATCTACCTTGCTACTCAAGTGCTTTAATAGATCTCTGCTCTCCCCATGCGTGTGAAGTTGACAGTGTGCACACCATGGTTGCACTTAGGCTATAGATTACAAATACTTGTTATGAGTTAAATTTGGAGTTGGATGTCTTCATGAAATTGTGGTGTTTGTTTGAACCATTTAGTTCTCAATGTGACAATGTGGGGTTATCTAGATGGGACGAGCGAACTTTGAGGTGTGTTGTTATAGCCCTACCATGGATTAGAGTCTCCAACCGGAGAGTAGTTCAGAGTAGTATCATAAAGAGATGATATTTATATGAGAGTGTTCACTAGTGAAAGTATGATCCCTAGGCCTTGTTTCTAAGCATTGAAACACCATTTGCAACTAGATCTGTTATATGTTTGCTTGCTACTATCTTTATTTCAGTTTTCCTTTAGTCTCTTCCACGCCATCAAGCTATTTTCTGGCACCGTTACCACTTGTATTTCACTATCTCTTCGCCGAACTAGTGCACCTATACACCTGACAAGTGTATTGGGTGTGTTGGGGACACACGAGACTTCTTGTGTCTTGATTACAGGGTTGCTTGAGAGGGATACCTTTGACCACTTCCTCCCTGAGTTTGATAAACCTTGGGTAATCCACTTAAGGGAAACTTGTTGTTGTTCTACAAACCTCTGCACTTGGAGGCCCAACAACTGTCTACAAGAATAGAAGTGCGTAGACATCAAGCTATTTTCTGGCGCCGTTGCCGGGGACTAAAAGAAGAAGAAGCTCCCACATCAACCATGCGCCAGTAAGTATTTTTTGGCACCGTTGCTGGGGAGGTAAGGTAAAAGGTACTCACATCCTCCGGTGTGAGTGCTCAAAGTTATTTCCTTTAGATTCTGCAATTTTGTCTTTTTGTTTCTTGTTTTCACTAGTTAGGCTTAATGGAACACAACAACAAAATTAGAGAGCTTTATAGTATTTATCTTGAGTTAGGACATGAAGTGTTTGAAGAGACGATTAAAAAACCTATGGAACTTTATTTGCATGTTAATAGCAATATTGTTAGTACGAATTCTTTGGACACCATTATTGCTAATGCAATGGAAAAGTCTAAGCTTGGGGAAGCTAGTTTTTATGAAAATGATCTTTTTAGTTCCCCAGCTTTGGAAGATAGCTATTCTATTGCTTATGATGATACCAAACCTCCAATATATGATGATCATAATGATGAATATGATATTTTCAGTCCACCTACTATTGAGGAGAAAATTAATGATTACAATATGCCTCCTATATTTGTTGATTATGGTGATGAGAATAATAATGATAACTATTTTTTTGAATTTGCTCCCACCACAATTAATAAGAATGATTATGCTTATGTGGAGAGTAATAATCATTTTATGCATGTGGCTCATGATAAGAATGTTTTATGTGATAGTTCTATTGTTAATTTTATTCATGATGCTACTGAAAGTTATTATGAGAGAGGGAAACATGGTTTTATGTGTCTCAACAATATTAAGTTTCCCCTCTTTATGTTGAAAATTTTGAAGTTGCACTTGTTTTGCTTTCCTATGTTTGATGCTTTGTGCTTTCATGACTTGTTTCTTTACAAGATTCCTATGCATAGGAAGGGGGTTAGAGTTAAATGTGCTTTGAATTTGCTTCTTGATGCTCTCTTTTACTTAAATACATATTTCTTATGTGAGCATCTTCTCAAACTATCATGCCTAACTTAAAGGCGTTAAAAAAAGTACTTATTGGGAGATAACCCAATAGTTTTAGATGAGTCTTGGAAGTTATTACCTCTGTAATAACCGCTCCTTATCCTTTTTATTGTCTTTTTGTGCCAAGGGTAACCTCTAATGAGAGAGAAGTAATGATTGGAAAGTTGCTGTCCCGAAACAGATTTCTGCGCTTCACCGTAAAAATTCTTGTAAAATCTATGTACATCGTTTTGAGGCGTGAATTTTTTGCTTCTGCCCGAGGTTGTTATCTAACTTTCGTTAGTTCAACACTTTTCGATTTGAGCAACAGAAGGTCTTCGAAAAAAATCGTCTTTACACCTGGTCGGGTTTTGATGATTTCTGCCATTATTTGCATTTGCTTCTTGTTGGTTCCTTTTTGAGTTCTTTTGGGGAATTGAGATTTTTGAGGGAAGTGCTACAGTATCTTGTGTTTTAATGGAAGTTTTATTGGTGTTGGAACTGAACCTAAAGACTTATTATCTTGAGTGCACTAATGTTGCTAATAAAGATTGTGTGAAGTTTTGTACGAAGGAAAAATTTTAGGTGTATGGAAGGAATGAGTAATGAGATAAAGTATGGACTAAAGCTCAAGCTTGGGGATGCCATGCGTGTCACCCCAAGAAATATCCAAGAATTACAAGCATCAAAGCTTGGGGATGCCCAAGGCATCCCCTTCTTCATCAATAAAAATTCCAGGTTTCTTCCAAACACTTCATTTTTATTGTTTGATGCACAATTGTGTTGTTGGAGCATCTTCTTTTTCGTTTTTGTTTTGGTTTTTTATTTGCTTTTTTTCTTAGTTTGATGAATAAATTGGTTGGACCCCCTCTTTCATACATTGGTACATGCTCACACCATGTTATGACTATCCCAAGTCACCATAGCCTTTATGATCCTTTAGTTTTTAGCTTGTAGAATCACTTTATGCTTTGATCAATGATGTTTTGTCGCTCTGCATGATTATGGCCATTATTTCTCTCTTAGTTGGTCGATCCCAGTCTTTTGCTAGCCTCCATAACCAAGTATGAGTTCCTGTCATGCATCCAACTCCTAAAACCAAGTTATTCCAAAGAGTCCATCATACCTACGTATTAGCATATGCTATTCCAAGTATATTCATGTTTTTGTCTACCTTCTAAATTAAACTTGTTATGAGAAAACTAGTGATTAAAGCTCTCATGAACTTGATGGCACACTTTACATTTCTTGCCCTTAATAAACTTGAACCATTGTGTCGTCTATGTTGTATATGCTTGCACTTATATGTTGGGGATTAGCAGAACCATGTTGTCATGGGGAACGCTTTTAACATTGCACTTGTACTTTGTACCTAGTTGATATCATGCTCTTTTGTCTATGGATGTCGTCGGTGTGAAATGAAACGGGAGCTTGTAAGTCCATGGAGTTACGTATGTGTGTTAGAGAAACTCCTGGGCCGCCAGTCTAATCCATGTTGTCATGGTGGAAACCTGCAGCGTACCCATAATGAGCTGTCTATGAAGCATTCTTCTTATAAAAAAAGAGTCAGATATTGAGAAAAAAGAGAAAAAGATAAAAAAAGAGATATGAGAAAACAGGAAAGAGAGAAAAAAGCACCATTTTCCCATGGTAAATAAGAAGATTGCTGAGATGCTCGTTGTTTGCTTGCCTTGTCATTTTGATATGGGGATTCTTCCGTATCATCGGTCAAGGGGTACCCCGTTGGCGGTTCTCTATGATACACATGTACTTACTATGACAAGAACTTACCGGTAACTAAACTGGAGTAGCATGAGGAGCGACCCTCGTATTCAAGGGACATGAGATTTCCAACTTATACTTTGTCAAGCATATACTCCATAGTTTGTTCATTTTAACTTTAGTCACTTAAAGATGCTTATGATAGGGGCTTATGAGAGATTAAAGCTATTAAGTACCATAATTTTTGGAAGCTCTTTATGAGACTTGAATCCCTACTTCCTTCTATGAAGGCCTTTCTTTTACTTTTTTGTTGAGTCTCCACCTTCTATCTTTATGCACCTACTTTGAGAGCATAGTGGTCATTCTTAGTTCTATGTGCATTGTCCCAAGACTTGTTGATTGATGCATAACTTTGATATTGCTTGTTTTAAACCATTTGTATCTAGTCACTCTTATAAACTTTGAAGGTGTCCTATGCATTTATGTTTGCTACTCTATGAGGGACAAGTTGAATACTACTATGCTATGTTTTCTTTATGTGAAACAAACAAACATCTTGCAAAGCATTGTTATTCATGAATCTTTTGTTTGTGCCTTTTCATGTTGCAACATAGTTTCTTTGTCTTATTGCTAGAACTTTGTCTTTCATGTTATGATTGAAGTACTATGATCCCAGCTTCCAATGTTTTACAAATACTTTAATCAAGTTTATGATGGTGCATGTCACCTCAAAAATTATTCTTTCTTTTTATCACTTACCTACTCGAGGACGAGCAGGAGTTAAGCTTGGGGATGTTGATACGTTGCTAACTTATCCATAATTTTTGATGTTCCATGCTTGGTTTTATCTACTTTCTTATGTTTTGTTATAACTTTGGAGTACTTTTTATACACTTTCCTGGACTAACCTATTAACAAGAGCCACAGTGCCAGTTGTCTGTTTTCTGCTGTTTTTGGTTCCAGAAAGTCAGAAAATGAATATTCTCGGAATTGGACCGGACAAAAGCCAAAGTCATTATTTTCCCGGAAGATTCACGTAGCTAGAAAGATAGACGAAGGGGGGCCATGGGGTGGCGAAACCTCAACTAGGCGCGGGTCCCCCAGGCCGTGCCAGGGCATGGTGTGGGCCCCCTGGCTGCCCACCGACCTTGCATCTTCTCCTATAAGATGCCTCCCGATGCAAAACCCTAAATCATCAAGCCTCCATCCATGAAAAGTTCTGCAGCGCCTCCGCCACCGAAAGGGAGATTCGGGGGACAGAAAGTGTCTGTTCCGGCACCCTGCCGGGACGTGGAAGTGCCCCCGGAGCCATCTCCATCGATCTCCACAGCCATCTCCATCACCATTGCTAATTCCCATGATGAGGACGGAGTAGTTCTCTCTCAATGCTAAGGGTTATACCGCTAGCTATGTGTTCATCTCTCTCTCTATGCATGATCTTATTGAGACCATGAGCTTGTAATCTATAGATCTACTTGCTACTCAAGTGCTTTAATAGATCTCTGCTCTCCCCATGTGTGTGAAGTTGACAGTATGCACACCATGGTGGCAGTTAGGCTAGAGATTACAAATACTTGTTATGAGTTATATTTGGAGTTGGATGTCTTTATGAAATTGTGGTGTTTGTTTGAACCATATAGTGCTCAAGGTGATAGTGTGGGGTTATCTAGATGGGACGAGCGAACTTTGAGGTGTGCTGTTATAGCCCTACCATGGATTAGAGTCTCCAACCGGAGAGTAGTTCAGAGTAGTATCATAAAGAGATGATATTTATATGAGAGTGTTCACTAGTGAAAGTATGATCCCTAGGCCTTGTTTCTAAGCATTGAAACACCGTTTGCAACTAGATCTGTTATATGTTTGCTTGCTACTATCTTTATTTCAGTTTTCCTTTAGTCTTTTCCACGCCATCAAGCTATTTTCTGGCACCGTTACCACTTATAATCATCCATACCACTTGTATTTCACTATCTCTTCGCCGAACTAGTGCACCTATACACCTGACAAGTGTATTGGGTGTGTTGGGGACACAAGAGACTTCTTGTATCTTGATTGCAGGGTTGCTTGAGAGGGATATCTTTGACCACTTCCTCCCTGAGTTCGATAAACCTTGGGTAATCCACTTAAGGGAAACTTGCTGCTGTTCTACAAACCTCTACACTTGGAGGCCTAACAACTGTCTACAAGAATAGAAGTGCGTAGACATCACCCTTCTCTGTGCATCGGTCCTCGGAAGATTGTTGACTTATGCATCCACATCTCGGGATTCCATCCTGAGCATGTTCCTTTTCCCTTGTTGTTTCCGACCTCTGTCTACAGTTGGTAGCCAAGTGGTATTGTGCATTGGTGTCTTCCGATGGAAGAAACCCTTGTGGTCCATCAAGACAAACCATTTTGGGATGTTAGGAGAAACAAACTCCAGTACCTCGTCATATCTAAGACTAGGTCAAAGTGTTTTAATCCGCAGATTAAAAGGGAATAATTAGTTTCTAATATGTTCCACCTTAAGGTATCACAATCCTTCATACTAAGAGGTCGTGCTGAGTTCCATGACCCTCTTAATGAAGTGATTCTCTTACATATATTTACCCATGCTTCCTCCAAGCTTTTATGCTCGTGAATGATGCGTGTGCGTAATAATGTGGCTACCTGATATTCTTAGCAATCATTAATTCTTTGGACCTCAACAAGGACATTTGTGTCATTCTTAGCGTGATGGTTAACCTATCACTAAGTGAAGTTTGACTGTGCTACCAAGTCCTCTACTCAGGCACACTCTCCTCGGTCAAAGAGTTAGGTTCCTGCTAAAACTCTGAGACTATGTCTTCTTGCCTTACCAAGCAAGTTTCCTCTTAGACTAAGTGCCATATCAGTGGTTCGTAATATTCTAGATGTCTAATAGAAGTATTTCCATGTTGCCACGTGGCTGTGCTTGTCAAGTTCTTGAGCAAGCTAGTTCTTTGAACAACTCATTCTCTAAGGATCCGTACTAGATACCCCTGAACTAGCTGATTGAGCTTAAATAACAACTTGGAGAGTTGTAAGACAAAAGTTCTATCAGACTTGTTCCTCCTAAAGGGATGTCTAGTATTGTTCGCGCTGAAGAAAGATAGTGTTTTCCTCGTGGAAATGTTATCGCCCCCACCTTTGATTTGATTTGGGCTATCATCAAATCAAACGCAGTTCTAAAGAACTATCCTGATCGTGTATCTATTCATGATGTTTCACCTGGGTACATCTTCATGTCCTTTGGTCTGACCAATATTTTTGTTTTGTTCATACCACATGCGAGTCAATCTTCTTGGAGTATCATGATAAGTTTGTTATTGAGCCCATCAATGACATCCTTATCTTCTCCATGCTATACTAGACTCATATGGAACAATTGGCATTAATGTTGGAAACTTTAGAGAACCTTCTTCGAGTTATCTCGAAGCATGTGTTTTGGATGTTAGAAGTTACCTTCTCCGATTCACGTGCAATTGTCGAAATATGTCACTGTGGATTAGAGTAGAGTTATTTTTATTTCCTCAGGAATCATTTCAAGTCAGTCACACATGTGCGAAGTATTCTTGATATGGTAGGTTGATACCTTCACATCTTTAGAAGACTCTTCAAGCACGCTAATCCACTAATGATTTGTCATGGAAGAGAAGAAGTTCTTAAAACATCAGTATCCTCCTAAATGCTTCCCAACAATGATATATTTGTGTTTAATTGCAATCAATTCATGTTGGTACAATTATTCCTTGATAACTTGCTAATATGTGGGTTTCACAACCTAGCTCATTCTTTTGGACCTTGACAATGTAGTCCATGCCTTGAGACTCTAGTAACTTTACCTTCGTGGTAAATGTTGCAAACTTTTTATTCGGACATGTTGAAACCAAAGTATCTCTCAAAATCAACCAAAGCCGAATCTCAAGCAGCAAATATGGTTAGTGTTCATCAAGGTTTTTGACGTAGGTCTCTTTGAAAATTCGTCAAGATTGATGCAGTGGTTAACACAATTAGCTGGAAGACCTCTTGTCACATCCTCTTGAATCAGAAATAACAATCACTCTTCATGAGGCATCTTCTATGATTCGATATAGGAGTTGTGCTTATGGTTTCCGTTGTATCCACAGTCTGACCTTTACTTGATGTTTGGTGTCCCAAACAGCAAGGAGAACATTTAAAGTAGTGATGCTAAATGTCTCTCGGTCGATCCTCTAGACCCTTTTATGTTGGCAAGCATCTTGTTGTGCTAAGTAACTGAAGTCTGAGAATGAAGTTTCTTTTTCCCCGTGTCATCAGGAATCTTCTTATATATTCCTCTTAGTGGTGTAAAGTGATATCATGGTCTTTGGCAAGGATTCTAATAATCCTGGATGAATAAAGAGTTTCCTTCGGTTCCTCTAACATTTTCCGAGAGCGACTATGGTTTTGATAATAAGAAGTTCCTCTTGTTACGTGTTCCTTGTGACTCTTATGAGTCCTCTCCACAAAACACCTTTCTGTCTTAACCTTTTGTTGAATGAAGAGTGATCCTTCTGTGTCAAAAATAGTTCAACAACTTGGTTATCCATATCTCTGTCTCCTTGGAATATCTACTTAAGCCGTCAGTAGAGTTTCATCTTTCGAAGTCCATGGTCGTGTTCTTTCCATTGTATGCCCTCCTCTTCAGAAGCTCACACTCTTCTAAGCTCCATGGTCTCAATCCTTATGAAAACCAGTTATCTAACAATTTGAAACCTTCTTCTCTTGTTTCTTTCGTTACCTTGGCGTGTTTCATGTTTGTTGGGATGTTATGAAACATCTATCCACGAGTTGACCATGAGATACTCAGTTTTGGTTTGTGTCTTTCCCTCTCCTCCTTAGTGTGTGCAGCTACCTCGAAGAAATGAAGCACTTCATTCATTCAATAATGGTGGCAAGGATCAACCTCTTCGATAAGATCGTCGAAGTTTAGTGTAACCCTGTTCCTTTTATCTTCCTACCTAGGAATCTCGGGACGAGATTCTATTAAGGGGTATTGAACTACAACACCCCTAGTTTTACAAATAGCAATTAGGGTTTGGTTATGTGCATCATGAGCATAGCATGCATATCATGGCTTGACAAACATTGCATCAAGAGAAATAAGAAACCTTAAACCATAATATTTTCCCTGTTTCTTGAAACTTATTCAAAAGGGTGTCTTCTATATTTTGAAAAACACAAAATGTATGGAGCCCAATTAGTATCAAGGGCCCCTTAGTGTTTTTGTTATATTTTAAAAACCTCTGGTATTTTCAAAATGTTCAAAACAAAAAAGAGTTTGAAAATATAAACAAAGAAATAGAAAAAGAAAAAGAAAAGGGTTTTCAGAATAAAAACTAATCCTACCTCTATATGGGTCGCAGCCCAGCTCTCTCCTCCCTTTTGTGCCACCCACGCACGCCACAGCTAGCCCAACCTAGCCCACACACAGCCCAGGCCAAATACTCCTTCGCTGTCCTATCCCTGTCGTCTTCCTCGCTGGTGGATCGAGGAAGCTCCTCGCTATCGTCAGCATCACCGCCCGCCGCGCCAAGATTCCTGACGTCGCCCCCGGACGCCTACAAGACCCCTTGCACCGCCGCGGATAATCCTATTCCCTCACTTTCCCCTCCCGCTCTGTCTTTCGATGGCGTGCCCAAAACCCTAGCTCACTGGCCGCTGGCACCTCTTTGTTTCCGACCACCCCTCGCTCCTCTAAGGCTATAGGCGTGACCGTCGTCGTCTCCTTGTTCTTCCCCTCCAAGCTGCACAAGCCGGGAAGCTTCTCCCTCGCTGGAATTGAGCTCCTCGTCCCATCGGTCGCCATAATCATCTTCATCGAATTCATTGCCATTCGACCTCGCCTCACGTCGCCGACGTCACTATCGTGCTCATGGTGAGCTAGCAATCCTCGTGACCCTCTCTGTTTTCCTCTTAGCCCTCTAGCTTGCCTCCCTGACGACCACCTACCTCCGCCGTTGCTGCTCGCCGTTGTTGTCCAAGCTATGGTGACCTCCAAGAAGCAGCGCCGCCATATTCTGGTCGAGACGTGTCCAATGTGCCCACCCGCGCATCCAAGTGCGCACGGGATTGACCAATCCATGCTCGACCTAGGGGCTCCGCCATTGCTGACGTCAGCATGACGTCATGGCGGCACAGTAAATGCCTTTTCTTTTTATTTTAATTATTTTGTAATTCTTTTGTGAAATATAAATAATCCTTGTGGGTCCTAGCTGTCAGGTTTTTAATCTTTTTGGAAATGTTTTCTAAAAATGATTAAATATATGACATGTTGGTCCAGTTGGTAAAATAATTTAAATATTCCAAAAATGTTTAATTGTTTTAAAATGGATTAAAATTGGGAACATCATAACTAATTCATTTTAAATCGGAAAAATGTGTAATATATCAAACTGTTCAGAAAAATGAGATTTACACAATAGACTCATAATCGTGCATTGTTCAACAACTTAAATTGCAAGTTTAATTAGAAGAACATTTGAACCCCCGTAGGTGATTCCGAGGTTCCCCCTGTTCTAGGGTTTGTACCCCTCGGACCCTATTCAAAATAACCAAGCATGTTCTAGGGTTTCAGTTTAATGTTATTTAACTTGTGATATCATCATCCTTGCTTGAGCATCACATCGATGCAATGTGTTGATTTTTACCCTTTGTTTCTGGTGTTTGGTTCTTTCTGGTAGAATATGATATCGAGATCCCGATCAAAGACTGATATCAACACCATCGAAGGATATCGATGAATGATGCCAAGCAAATGAACCTGAAGTTCTATATCTAAGTATCAACAGGCAAAGGCAAGCATAGCCCCCCACACATGATATAATCCTATGATTTCAAAGTATTTCATTGTTGCCATGTTCATACGATTCTAATCTTATGCATATTACCTTTGTATCCTATATCCCCTAAACCACTGCTCCTAGCATAACTAGGGTCTGGCTTATGAGCTTCGCTAGAGATGCTATATCTGTTGTGTTTAGCCTACTTAGTTGCTACCGTTGGTCCATCCGGTTAATGAATTAGAGCTGCAACTGAACCTAGTTCGACATGATGATGTGGTATGATCAGAGATGAGTGTTAAACATGGTAAGCCTTGTATGGGAGGCCATGTTGGGTTATCGTTTTTGAAGTCCCATGCTTGCCACCACTAGGATCCGAGTTCTTGCCTCTTGAACCAAGATGAGCATACAGCCACACGGGGGCCTGGAAACCCCCTCGACCAAATAACTTTCCTAGTAGATTCCATGAGTCACATAGTTCGGGCGTTCCATTCATTCATACATGTAGGTAAGCGTAAAGGGAATGGGAGAGGCACGACCTTCGTAATCTAAAACACTGTTCACATCTCTAGGGACCGACTTCGGGACTTGACCGGTTCCAGCGGCATCTCCTTAGGGCGTGACTCATGGTCTCAGCGAAAGCAAGGTAAAGGTAGTGGTCAACCACTCTCAGCCGGTCTTCCAAGGAAGAGGTCTAATGAATTCGGCCACTAAGAATCGGTTCGTACGTGTGGGTAAAGTTATGCACCCCTGCAGGGTAATAATGTTTTCGAAAAGCCATGTCCACGGTTATGGACGACTTGGGAACGGATTCAAAGATCATCGAGAAGAATAACCTAACCGTAAAACGTGACAATAGAAGTGAGGTGTGCTTAAGGATGCTTCCTCAGGGATCGAGGGGGTGATCCTAGTTGGTAGGTTTAGCTGATAAACATTCGGTGGATATCAAAGAAGATCAAAGCTAGTGATATTGCTTTCTTATCCCCTTTTAAAAGGTTATATTAGTCGATCTCCTCCTCTCTCTTTTACAACGAAAGTTAGCTTTATGCAAAATAACCCCACCAGCCATAAGTATTGCGGAGTACACCCTGTACTCAGCCTTGCTTTATTGATACTTTTGCAACAGGTAAGTATTCCATGGGAGATGAGTTTGTTACGACATCGACATCGACGAGTAGTTTGGGGTTCCTGGTCGGATAGAATCTATGGATTGGGACCTCATCATTATGCTTCAGACCTCTTAGGCCATTTGTTAAGTTTTCTATACTTAATAGCATAATTTGCCTTCCGTTGTTTGATGTTTGTGGTAAGTGACCTCTTCTTGTAATAATTTGATTCTTTACTTAGCTATGAGCTTTCTTTAATAACTTTTCTGTCATAGGGTCACTGTAATGTTACCGATTCTTTCTCTGTATGCTTCCGAGATTTAGGTTAGACTTATATCAGACAAAGGTCTAGGATTTGTCTAGCCCTAATCCTGGGGGTGTCACATGCAACATTGACTAAATTTCCATGTTACAATAGTTTAATGGATACCATGCACTTTCACTGGATTACTGTCTCGTACCTAATAGGATTTCTCTTCCTACATTCTTATTTCAAATATTAAACCTGTACTTCCTCCATCCTATTTTCTTTGACTAATAGCTACATAGCAGTATATTACATCATCTCAAGAAAAAAAATCATGTCAACTACAATGTGCTTATGCATCACTTGTTCAGTGATGTTTCACAAATCATTATATTATAATCTCTCAACAAACATAATCACAAAACAAGTATAGTACATCTTCCCAAGAAACATAAGCATGTCAACTACAATGTACTTGCTCAGTGAGTGATATGTCCAAAAATCTCAACAGCTCGCACAACATTATATCACAATCTCCTAACAAACATTACCACAGAAACATAGTTTAAATGCAACAACTATCTATGTTAGAAATACAGGCAGAGGAACCCGGCGGTCCATATGACATGCCTAGGGTAGAAGCTCTCATCAGATCTGATCAACGTCGATCACCTCGTTCTGTTCATCCACTACAGGGGCCTCTACATTCACTATAACCTTATCAACAACATCATATATGGTAGCCAGGAAGAACACCTTCCTAATTTTCTTCTTTCGACACATAACCTACAACATATCTTCAGTATTCAAAACCTCTATGAATTCCTGTTTCTTATGATGCCACCACCAGATTCATGCCATCTTCTTAGGACCAATACTTATTTCCTTACCGATCATCTCTCTCATTTCATCAAGATTTATGTTTTTGGAATCGATGGTGATCTCCACAGTACATGATGAAACTGGCTTATTAACTCTTTCATCAAGTTTTGCCATGTATTAATCCACCTCTAAGTGTATGTTGAACTTAACTATATCAGCATTTGTTGGTCCATAATATCGAGGAGCCGAAGCTCTGGCAGCAAGATCTCTAGTATCTGCATACATATCATCAATCATCGCTTCAACTTTCACCATTCGATCAGCTACACAACACTCCCAAACCATCTGAAGCTCATGGGACTGCTCCATTTGCATATAGGTATCACTCATGTTGCGCCACACCAATTTTGTCCTCTCTCTAGATCCCCAAGGAATCCTAGCATGAAGCATATCTACTAGCTGCAAAACAGACACAACCTATTTGCAATTCACAAGAGGATGCACATCATGCCCGAACACAACCCTCTCGCAATCAAATTTTGTAGTGTACTGGTGGACATGAACTGTGAACTCATATAGGTTCGTTGTATCGAAGCTGTGCCTAATTTGATTAAAAAATAGGGATTTTCAGTTCATTCGATTCTATATTGTAGTAACTAATCTACTTATAATATAAGGCACAAATAAGAAAAATTCACCTCTCGCTCTTCACCCGAGTTGTTTTCTTCGAGATCTAGGTGCCTCATCTCCGCACCGTCACCAAACAATCCGCCACCGCCCTTGGTTTTCTCTTCAACCCGCTGCTCGTACGTGGTAGCAGACTTCTGGCTAACCTCCTTGATAAACGACGTTGAAGACCTCGTCGCTATTTCGTGTTGATCCTGAGACTATGGCTCTGACGGACCCGAATTAGTTGCCGACGTAGCTACCACCTTCGCCTTGCAAGACATGCTGGACCGATGTCGCTCCGCTGGAGTGAGTGTCTAGGGAGAGAGAAATAAGGACCTCTGCCACCACCGGATTCAGTGTTGCGGAAGGGAGAAAAAGGACCTCCACTGCCGCACACAGAGTCAGTGCCGAGAGCTAGGAAAGTACAATAATGGATTTGCCCCTATGACACGTGCAGGGTGGCTAAGAAGGGGAACGACAGGAACTAGTGTAACAGAATATCCTTACTTAATAGGGAAGATTCAAAAATATTTGGTTTGGCCACCGTTCACTCAAAATGCACTTTTTGGCAATTGCCCCCCAACTTTTCGAATCATGGTGATTAGAAGCAACTCGGGTACCGCCATGCCTTGGCATCCCAACTTTTGGGCCGCAAAATGATATCCTCATATCCAAATCCTTGGTTTGGGATATACCATAATGTTTTGTGATTCTAGTTCCTCCCTTACTCCTCAGTCATACCGTCCGCGAGAGACCCAATTGTTGCACCGACCCTTGTCTGAGACATCCGCTAACCCCAGATGCATAGACCTTTACATGGTGAAATACCGAAGTTCGAGGGATTTCTACCCTATAGCATGTTTAGGGGATGCCCATGCTAAAGCAAACAAACTACGAGCTACGCCCCAACGCTTGGGGTAATGTGGTTACACTGGTAAGTTGTTCTGGTAAAGCCGTAGAACATCCCTTCTCATACTCAAGTCCACCCTTATCATTCTTCCTCGTCAGTTTTCCTTATTTTAAACCTTCTATTAGAAATGATGCCTCTTTCCAAGGGTTTTACGAAAACACTTTTGTAAAACAGTTGTCGAGCAATCCCCATAACAATTTTGTTTAGTAAATCCAAGGTTTTCAACGAGATAGGATGCTAACCATCGTACTCTCAGTCTAAATAGAAAAGGGGTAGGTATACATAAGGGTGGGTGTCATATGGGACACTAGGTCGTACCTTGGAGGAGCCAAGTTATTAGCATAGTATTTGTAAAAACAAGACATGTAGGTAATAATGCAATTTATAAAGGAGATACAAAAAAGGTAATAAAAGGAATAGGACAATTATCGGAATTCAGGAAGGGTGGCTTGCTTGTGATTAGCAATAAGTCCCTACACTTCTTGTTCTTATATGATCCCTTCTTCTCGACGTCAACACAATCACAACTATCACCGTCAAGGACCATACATGTAACCAAGCAATACCACAATCAATACAGGGAAGAAAAGCACCCATGCAATACATCATACAAACATACAATACACTATTAGCTTCATTAGGTTTTGTTAGGTTCAGTTTATAGAAAGGGAATTACTTTAATTGGATTAGTGGAGTTTATTTTATAATTTATTAGCTAAAACTACATCAATAAGGAGGTTTCCAACCAAGGCTTAGTTCTTTATGATATGGATGTACAAAAAAATATCATCACATAGGTATTGACATAACAAGGCCACCAAAAGTGGTTTCATTAATTTATCAATTTTCTTAAATTAGTTGTAGGTTTTCTAGTGAAATAAACCCTAGTTTTAGGGAATAAATCATCAGAAATGATCTGTAAGTCCAAAAATTATTTCCTTGGATGGTTAGGAAAGTTTTTGAGTGTTGGTTCACTGAGATTTCGATTCACCTCAAAATAATTAACAGAATACCCTTGGGAAGATCCCAAAGTCAATTCTATAGCTATTTTGTCTTTTTCACTAGATTAAATCTACAGGGTGTTTTGATATGAATCAAAAGGAACATGGTATGTATTTCCAATACCGTTCTTTAGAAATTAGATTCATTATAATTGGAGTTGTAGAATTTCTGGTGTGATTTTTCTAGTGAAACTATTACTTGTAGAAAATTTTAAATCACCAAAAATAATCAATGGCTCAATTAATTATGAGCTCCAAGTATTTGGTAGTCATGACTAGGCATGTGTTCTTAGTGTTGGAATTCGGTCAAACCAACTACATCTTGACCTAATCCAAAGGAAGAATGGATGACTTTTTGTTGTTTTGACCATAGGTAAACCATGGGCTTTTTGGGGAACGACCAATGTGGGATGCAAGGTAGCATCAATACCTATTAGTGCAAGTTGGTCTCACTTGAAATGGATTTATTAAACTCCTAGAAGTAATTATTTAGTGAAAGTACACTTGGTTGTATTTTATTTCTTAGAAAATGTACAATTATTGTTTAGTTAACTTCTTGAGCTTCATGTTGAACAAAAAACGTAGGCACATGTTCAAACTGTTTTCTAGCCATTTTGATGGATTTTCCATATTTATCTTGAATTAAAGTTAGCAGCTAATTAGTCAGAATTGTGCAAAAGGAAAAAGGCAGGGAAAAACTAGGTCAGGTTTGGAGGGGATGGGTCCCTCTGTGCCATTTCGGCCCACCCGGAATGTGTAGAGCGCTGGAGAGGATTTTTCGAATGAGCTTGGGCAGGGCCCGCCCTTCAGCGCCACAACAGGCCAAAGGGGTACCAGCGATTCCCAGCCCCCAGATCAAGTGAGCTCGGACGGTCGTGGGTCGTTGTCCCCACGGGAACACACGGGCTACACCAAAACCCTCAGGTGGAGCAGGAGGAGTCAGGGGAGCTCACCAGGGGCTCGAGGGTGCCGGTAAATGGGAGGAGGAGATGCAGAGTTTGACGGACACCTCGATGAGGGGCGATAATCTCATGTTTTGTGCAAGAATGAGGAACCACGCATCCTCGTAGGTAGAACGGTCGAGAGCTTGATGGGGGAGCTCCCGGACCTGCTAGATGTTGACGAAAAGGCGTCCAAGCAGACCGGGGAGATGGAGAAGACCACGAGGTGGCTCTTGATGAGCAGACCCGGGCTCAGGGATGTCAGTCTCGATGGGGGTGGTCCACTCGCACAAGACACCAGTGGTGGCAGCTATGGGTAGTTGAGACCAAAAGGATAGCACAGGAAGATAGATCAGGGGAAGGAGAAGTAATCCAATATGAGAGAGAAGCAAGGGAGTGGCAGGGTAAGAAGCAACCTTGACAGGATGCTTGTAGCACCAAAAACTTTCTTTAGTTGCCCAGGAAAGGAGAGGGGAGAGGGTTCCTGAGCTTCCGGGGATGAGAGGAGTGAGGCAGAAGAGTGAAATAGGGGGCAAAGTGAGAGGCTAGGGTGGCTCAGGACATTATAACTAGAGGAGTGGTTGTCCATGGTGGACCGATCCCATACTCGAGATAGGTAGAGGCCTGGGCGTCTGATGTGGTTAGAGGGGCGGTGGGATCTTATGTTGGAGGTGAAGGACGTGCTCTCGCTGTCGTAGCTGCTGCAAGGGACATAGAGAGGTGGGGAGGCTCCTCTATCCATTTCTGTCAGTGTAATGGGATTGGGGGTCCCTCGCATTACGCCTTAGCACGTGGGCCAGGACCCACTGGTTAGCTACCCAGCAGATGTGTGGCCTGGCCGGGAAGGGTGTTGCAAGGGAGAGAGCACCGTATGCTACAAGAATGTATGGTTTTGCCATGATGAGCCCATGGAGACTAAGTGTTAGCTATGTTGTAGGTGCCTATGGACAAGACGAACGTTACAAGACACACCTTGGTCCGCCAGCCGGGCACGGACAAGGAGGAAAGGACAATGACGAGCGCAAGGTGCTCCTATCCCTCCTTCTGGGGGCTGCCCCTAAAGGAGGGCAAGGGCACTGTTGGATGTAGCGAGGCCGAGGAGCGGCCTTGACCAAGCCACGGAAGGACCATGGGAGCACCCCTCCTGGGCCAGGAGCGACCCAGGAACCAGAGACAACTGAGCTAGACAAGGCGTCTCAGGCCCAACCTTCGGAACTAGCAATGCGTCAGCACTACCAGACAATATTATGGCGCTGGAGTCCACTGCGGCGTGCCACTAACAGGGGTCACAAATCGGAGCCTGAGCTATCACTCGGCCATCAAGTGCACCTATGCACTACCCTTGGCCGTCCATTGGCCATAGGCACTGCCCATCTGCCTGAAGACCGTGTAGCACCCCGCGATTGAGCCCGGGAATGCCCTGGATGGTGCTCCACACCGACCCTCTATTAACCCCTTGGAGTATTAAAGGAGGCACTTGGCCGATAGTTGAGGGGGGGGAAGAGAGAGGTCCAACGGAGGAAGTGAGATCTAAGGATAAAGAGTTCCTAGGAGAGGAGATTTTTCGGGAGTGAAGAGGGGAAGAGAGGTCTTTTGGAGAGGTCTCGAAAGGGAACTAGGGCAGGGTTTGGAGAGAACACAGGATGGGGAGAGCTTGGAGGGAGAGATAGTAAAGTGAAGAAAGAAAGAAAGAGGAAGCCTGGGGAGTATAGAAGCTTGAGAGAAAGCATCTCCCCGACACCAGAGAGATCATCTCCTTGTACATCCATCCACCCCAGATAATCTACCAAAGCAGGATGTAGGATTGTTAGCCAAAGGGTGGCCCAAACCTTGGTAAAAAACATCTATGTGTGTTCTGTGCCCATATCAGTGTGTGTTATGTGCCCATATCAGCAGGTTCCTTCACCGACGCTGACGCCAGAAGGCCTTCGTGCCCACTACCAAAGAAATAGGGGGTGTCCGACATCCCTGATGTCAGCGTAGGTGAGACACGACATCTGGCACGCTAGGTAGGGGGCACTCGCGTTTTCAGCTTCAGCAATCATCCTCATCGTCAAAAGCTTCATGAGCTTCATCGTCATCACCGTCATCGTCACCAACGTCTGCTTTGTCTTCTTGTTCATCATCGACATCGATCGTGCCATCTCCATCCATTGCACCAAGGAAAGGTGCTAGCGCTGGACTGGCCCTGCTGCAGTAGACTCGCCCACTGCATGAACTCTCTGCCACGACCTCCCCATGACTATGGGCTTGGATGCTCAGCCTCATGCATGGCGCCAGCCGTCACCTGACCTAGGCTGTTAATCGCGCCACCACCACCCCCGTTGCAACCGCAACCCGCTGTTAAGGAGGCGAGCACGCTGGTAGGGGCATTGTTGTGAGGGAGATTCCACCGCCAGGCGATGCAGGAGGCCTCGCGCTTGAAGATCCCTTTCCCGGTGACGCAGTAGGCGCCACAGGTAGAGAGCCTCTCCCCTGTGGCGTCGGAGACGCAACTGGAGGGGGCCATCTATCCAGAGGAGTCGCACCAGTCAGGGCCGGAGGAGCTGACCCTGAACCGGAGCATCAAGCACCAGCCCAGCACATACCAAATCGCGCCGGGACTCGTCTCGCACCAAAAACTACTAAATGCCAACCATAGTCCTACCACTCTAGGAACCGAACTTTGGGGGAAGTAGTCGTTGCTGCCCATGCCATAGCTCGGCACCCACTAGCTCCCGGGATGACAGAGTATGTGGTGTGGAGGGACGACCTCGATGCGCAGCTGGAGTTCATCAGGCTGCATCAGGAGTCTGCCCCATGCTCGTTCCCAGTCCAACCGCAGGGCCCATGCAAAACCCTGCCCCGAGATCGTGTTCCCGGAACACTGCCCTGGACCCGGGGTTGCTAGACCTCGCGACGGTGGAAGGAGGACCGGCAACAATGCCATATGCCACGTGGGGCATGAATCCTCGAGACCTGGTGAACAAGATCACCTCTCTATGGGGTAATCTGCCGACCCCATGCACAGGCGCGCCGATGGGCATCGAAGCAATTATGCCCCGGTGAACGTGGTGCTAGTTCGAGATTACCTGCTATAGCTGTGTCAATAGGCTGCGGGTGCGGCCGTTCCTAACCCGCAGGGCGCAACTGAGGTACGAAGCATGGCTTTGGGATACTGAAGCAGTTGCCCCGCCTTCTCTCCTACCTTATAGCAGGTGGCGTGGCCGCCAAAGTTTCGTCCCATTGTCCCCGTCAAGTTTGAAGGCAACACCAACCCGAAGGAGTTTCTGGCCATCTATTATACTGCAATGGTGGCTGCGGGTGCTGATGATAAGGTCATGGCCAATTGGTTTCCAATGGCCCTGAAGGGCACGGCCTTGTCCTGGCTCATGCCTCTAACCAAGGAGTCCATCCATTCCTGGGCCGAGCTGTGTACTCGCTTTGTGAGCGCGTTCCAGTGAGCCTTCAAGCGCCCGGGAACACTTATTATGATCTACACAGTGGTCCAGGGGAGTGGAGAGTGGCTACGAGACTTCATACTATGATTTTCACAGATTGCACACACTATCCCAGAGGCGGAGGACGCCGCCATTATTGGAGCATTCTCCATGAATCTGCGTGACAGCAAGCTGCGCGAAGATATTAACATGCATCCTGTTAAGAGCATCCACGAGTTTTGGGCGTTGCCTAACCTCTACTCCTTAGTAGAGGAAGGACGCCTCGTGCCCGAGGACGCTGCCCGGGAAGCCGCTGGAGCGAAGGACCCGAGAAGCAATGCTGTGAATAAGATGGTCTCGCATAAGAGGGGCATCCAATAGGCTTTGGCTGGAGAGCCTAGTGCTCCCACTGGGCTAAAAAGAAGACCAAATTGGAAGAAGAAGTGGTGGTTGCCAAACCCGCCACAAGGAAGTGGTGCCCTGTGCATGAGTCTGACGAGCATGATACTCGGAACTAACGCTCCATCCTCGGATATGCGGAGGGACGGAAGATGCATCGCAGAGTAGGGGGCTAACGGTACCGTTGGGAACTATTACCGCTGCAATAAGGCCGACCATCATGCAAAAACTGCCCGGTACAACACGGACCAGGCGCCCCTGCATGAGGTCGTGGGAGAAATGTGGGCGCTGCACGAGGGGGAGATGGAGGCGGTGGATACAGAGCAAGAGCGGGGCACAAAGGGGGCCACGGCAATGCAGCCCCCCAACCACGCGGCAACGGCCATCCGTTAACCAAGGTGGTGACGATGACGGGTGCAGACAGTACCCACAAGTACAGGATTGCGCGTGCACACACGGAGAAGCCAACGCTATGACTTCCCACAGGGAGTTTAAGCATTTCTCCCGTGAACTATGCACCGTGCAGCCCATCCCAGAGGCGCAACAGCCACTTCGGTGGTCTCACGTGCCGATTACTTTTGATGCGGGAGATCACCCGGACGGCAACACCGGGGTTGGCACGCTACCCCTGGTGGTCTCCCCCATCATAAAGAACATCCGAGTTACCAAGATGCTGGTGGATGGAAAGGATTGCCTCAACATCCTCTCGGCAAAGCCGTTGGATAAGCTCCAAATCACTGAGGATCAATTAGCCCCTACGGGGTCTTTTCTAGGCGTAAGTTCAGGAGCTATCTATCCATGGGGGAAGATTGAGCTGCCAGTCACATTCGGCACTCAAGACAACTACCGCACTGAGAACATCATCATAGATGTTGTGGACATTGCCCTGCTGTATAATGTCATAATAGGGCACTCTGCCTTGGCCAAGTTCATGGTGGTCTCCCACCATGCCTACAACTCACTCAAGCTTCCCTCCTCGTGGGGACCTTGACCGTGAAAGGTGATATCAGGGATGCCATGTTTTGCTCTGAACAACTGTTCAAACTGGTAGCCACCGCTTCCCCAGTGACTCACACTGACCCCTTGTACGATTTGGACCAACCTTTCGCCTCGATTCCTGCTCGCCCGGGGAAAGGCTATGACCCTTTGCTAGACTTAGTTCCGATGACCTTTCTGGTACTGGTGGCTCTCTGAGTACGCTAAAAACTTCTCGCATCCACCCTACCAGCTAAAAAACCTGGGTCTGAGTGGAGGTTCCCTTGGCAAATGAAAGCGCGGCAGCGTGCGTGGTGCTCCCGACAACCTTTTAAAAATAATATATATAATAAAAAGGCCGAGAGTGGGCGTGGTACTCCCGACAAACCTTAAAATCCTGAGTGCGAGTGGAGGTTTCCCTGGCAAATGAAATCCCAGCAACGTGAGTGGTGCTCCCGGAACACCTAAAAAGCCCAGGAGTGGGCGTGGTACTCCAGGCAAACCTTAAAGCCCCGGGGTGAGTTGAGGTTCCCTCTGCAAATGAAAGCCCGGGAGCGTGGGTGGTGCTCCCGGCAAACCCTAAAAACCCGGGAGTGAGTATAGTACTTTCGGAAAATGTGATGAATACTAGCGTATCAGGCATGGCCTACCTATGTGTAAACCGCTTGTAACACGGGGGCTGCCCCTATTTTGGAATGGAAATCCTGTTGCTCTCGTTCTTGCACCCGTTTTCATTTGCCGAGACTTTTCAGTATTTTGCATTCTTTTGGATTTTCTTGGGGTCGAACGTGGGTAACGAGACTATCAGGCCAGGAAATGTTGTACTCTCATGATCTGCTCTGAGGTATGAGCGTTGTGCTCTAGGCATTGCTGACGAGCACTAAATCACGAAGACACACCTCCCATGTTAGGTCTCCAAGTTGGCAATGTCGTATGCCCTAATCAAGCACATAGTACCTTATTTTAAACCTGAGGCATGGCTAAGAGGATGTCAGGTGTGTTTATTATGTTTCAGGATGAGTAGTGGTTGGATGAGCTAGAAGAGGCCAGGGCAAGGTCTCGGCAAGAGTGATAGGCTCACCGCTGGATAGCATCAATCATGCTGTTTCTAGGGGCAGTTCGCCCCGCAAGAAAGGCATGAGTTAATCGCAAGGCTGGAGCGAAGGGAATGGGAACAAGGTGCCCGAGACAATGAACGATGCCCCCATGGGCCCCGTAGAAACGCGAAGGTGGCAATAGACAGGCAAATCAAGGGAATCCATGAGCATGACTTGGCGAAGAAAAGAGCAAATAACACAAGGCAAAGGTAAATATACTAATGGTATCCAGTTGGCATTACATTTGAAAAAGTACAATGCAGCAACTGGCGCATAGAAGACGCTCGACAGAAGGGTGCGGGCGAAAGGATACATGCTAGGAAAGGGGGGCAAGTGCCCCTCCCTACTGTTCCCAGCGGCGCCGTATTACCTAGTCGACCCCCTGGTGTCATCTACATCAAGAGGAGAGCCCCCTCGACCCCTCGTTGTCAGGGAGGTAGGGATAGTAGTTGCGGCATCACATGGAGTCATCGAAGATCTTCACTATGAACTGCATGTTCCCTCGGAAGCGGACTTTCAGCACATGACCAGCTCGAAGCTGGTACCACTTCATGAACGAAGGCTATCCTTTGCCCAGGAACATGCGAACCTCTTCACTTACCTCCACTTGGAAGTTCCATATGGGATGACTACCGCTTGACTCCTGTAGCTCTACCTCACGCAGCAGGACGCTGCTCAGTTCATCAGTAAACATACGGGTAAGCACCAACCTCTTCTTCTACCAGTGCCCAAGACAACCAAGAATTCAAAGCCCACTAGGTCCGCCATGTACTCCTCCTTGGATTGGGAGGGGGAGAATGGTGGATTGAGACGACGGGGAAGACGATAGCCGCCCTTCCGGTCATGCTTGGGTCTGAGTCCGTGCCTTGGAGAAGAAGAACGGCGACCGGGAGGGCCTCCCCGTCCGTTGCCACCTTCTTGGTTGTCGTGGCAGGGCAGGGCCTTAGTTCACAGTTGCGGGAGATCCGTGCTAGCGCCAGAGGAGGCGCGGCATCCTCGGCGCCTGCGCCTACGCTGTGGCCCCTCTAACTAGGCTAGAGCCATATTCCCGACCTGTGAAGGGGGGTCGTCGTCACCGGAGCTGCCCGACACCATCGTATACTCTACCAAGTAGGGATTTCGAAGGGAAAGGCTGCAGGGCAAGTGGAGAGTGAGCCACAACCCCACGCCTTCCCTCCCTTTTATAACAAGAAGGAGGGAGAACGGTAGCTGCCCACCTCACCGACTCACAGGAGGGCAAAGATCGCACCCCACCAAAGTTATTTTGCAGGAATCGAAGCGGGTGCAGTCAATGCGGGCTGCTGAGGAAGCCAATGTGTGGCTCGGCAGTCCCACAACCACTTGAGTGCTCTGGCGTATGCATGTTAGCTCTACGGGATGGGAGAGCGTGTTGTCCAGTCTTTTCGTACTTCCCGTTACGTAGACTGGGCCCACACGCTATTGATGGGTGAAGCCCGACAACAGCCTCTTCGTGCAACCACGATCTGCGTCGCAAGTTGCTGGCCCTGGCCAGGGGGCTTCAGTCAATGTAATGGGATCAGGGGACCCTCGCATTGCGCCTTAGCGCATGGGCCAGGACCCACCTATCAGTGACCTAGTAGATGTGTGGTCTGGCTGGGAAGGGCATCGCAAGTGCGCGAGCACCATGTGATCCAAGCATGTATGGTTTTGCCATGATGAGCCTATGGACACTAAGTGCCAGCTATGATGTAGGTTCCTATGGACGATACGAATGCTACAAGACACGCCTTGGTCCGCCAGCCAAGCGCGAACAAGGAGGAAAGGACAATGGCGAGCACAAGGTGATCTTGTCCCTCCTTCCAGGGGCTACCCGGAAGGAGGAAAAGGGCACCGTTGGGGGGTAGCGAGGCTGAGGAGCAGCCTCCACCAAGCCCCGAAAGGCCATGGGAGAACCCCCCATGGGCCAGGAGTGGCCCAGAAACTGGAGTCAACTGAGCCTGACAAGGCATGTCAGGCCCAGCCTTAGGAACAGTGATGCGTCAGCACTGCCGGACAACATCATGAAGATGCAGTCCATTGCGGCGTGCGACCGATAGGGGTGACAGCTCAGATCCTAAGCTATCACTCGGCCATCACGTGATCCTATGCACCGCCCTTGGCCGTCCATTGGCCACAGGTGTTGCCCTTCTGCCTGAAGACTGCGTGGCACCCCACGATTGAGCCCGGGAATGCCCCGGATGGTGGTCCACACCGGCCCTGTAGTGACCCCTTGGAGTATAAAAGGAGGCACTTGGCCAAGATTTGAGGAGGGAAAGGGAGAGAGGTGCAAGGAATAAAGAGAGATCCAAGGAGAAAGAGGTCCGGCTAGAATGAGGTCCTAGGAGAGGAGGTTTTTCGGGAGTGAAGAGGGGAAGAGAGGTCTTTTGGAAAGGTCTCGAAAGGGACCTAGGGCAGGGTTTGGAGAGAACAAAGGATTGGGGAGAGCTTGGAGGGATAGACAACAAAGTGAGGAAAGAAAGAAAGAGGAAGCCCGGTAGTGTAGAAACTAGAGAGAAAGTGTCTCCCTAGTGCTAGAGAGATGATCTCCTTGTACATCGATCTACCCCAGATAACCCACCAAAGCAGGATGTAGGGTTGTTAGCCAAAGGGCGGCCCGAACATTGGTAAGAAACGTCTTTGTGTGATGTGTGCCCATATTAGCGGTTCCTTTGTTGACACTGAGGCCAGGACACTGTAGTGCCCATTACCGAACAAATAGGGGGTGTCCAACATCCCCAATGTCATCATAGGCGAGACGCGACAATTTCCTTTGGTCTCTAGAATAAAATGGTGGAGTAGGGAGGCTAGGGTTATCTTGGGGGGTGCTAGGTGGGGTAGTGAAGTGGTACACAAGAAAAGGGTGGATGAGAGGGTGATGTAGCTGCTAGTGTAGTCTAGGTTAAGATTTGTGAGGATATCCATTTAAATGTTGGTGATATCTCTCTCATACTCTCTCCAAGGGCTAGAGAACAAAGGAGAGGTTGTTTCTATAGTGATGGTACTATAACACACGACCAGAGATGGTGTGGGGTGGTAGAGTGAGTTGGGTGGAGGTTTGGTGATTCTTCATTTGATTTTTAAGGAGGGGTTTATGTAGGCATGCGTGTGTTTAGGGTTAGGGTTTTGTAGGGCTTCCTCTAGATGATCCTTAGGTGTAGGAATAAGTAGGGAGAGTGCTTTGAAGATGATCGAAAAGATTTGGGAGGTTGTGGTGGTTTTGGAAATTTTTGGTATATTATTTTCTGAAAATTTAGCTCCATCCTCATGTGATCAAGAGGGATTGAGTTGAGCATGATCTAGTAGGGTAGAGGGTGCAGGGTAGCCCATTAGTAGGTTTTTGATAAGAAGCCAAATAGAGGAATTTTGCGTTTAGCGGTTTTTGGGATCTTGGGGGTTAATATTTGTATGCCTACTTTGATCAACTATAGTGGATGATCCAAGTATCCATTTGATGTATGGGAGGTTGGGTTGGAAATAGGACTTGATGCTCTAAAGGATTGTGCAGGAAGATTTGCCAAAGCATCACATAGTTAGTCACAAAGATCTGCAAAAGTTGGGAGAAATTAAGGTGGTCAAAGAAGAATATCAAATAGTTGGGCAACACACAAGATAGTTGGGAACCACACAAGAATTGGATCTGAAATATGTTGGCCAACGCACAGAGCCAGGCCAAAAAAAACCCTTTCTGCTCCAGCGAGGTCTCCACCAAGCCACCCCAAGATCCGGCTAAGCTCAAAGGAAATAGTTTGTACCTCTCAACGTGCAGGTCCGGACGCTGAGGAAGCGCGTCGCGATGGTGTCGTATGTTCCCCTCGTCTCGTCCAGCTCCCGCGAACTTATCGATCCTAGGACCACCTTGTCGCCAACTCCATGCTCCTCCTCACCTCCGACTATGTTACCGCCCATCATCGCCGACGAGCACCGCAGGTCTGGTTCCTCTGCTGTCACACACACATAAAAGGTGAAACAGTAGAAAGAGATATGCTAGTCTCGGTCTTGCCACCGCAGGACAGGAAGGTGGTTTAAAAGTCTAGCGAAACCCTCTGGATTGTTATGTGTCTGCTGCCACCCACCTTCCTTTATATAGGCGAGTAGGTGAGGGCACGCGACCCTTGTGTCCCTCGGTCCTAAACCCTAACCCTTGTCAAAGTGCGTACAGCCCATTGACACGTGTCCCTGTCCGAACAAGTCCAACTTGCTGGCTTGTGATAGTCGGATGAAAATCTGCCTAGTCCCACTCTCTTAAGTGTGCCATCCCGCAGGCTTGGGGTAAGACGGACACAACTCAGTAATCATTTAGTCAGAGCTGTAGCTCAATGACTTTCTAACTAGAGTTGATAGTCGGTAGCGGCCTCTAGAAAGACTTGCCGACTCCGAGTTTCCGCAGGTGCTCTCAATGTGATGATCTGGCCAAGTCCCTTCGCCTCACGATATTGGTAATAAACCACAAGGCAAATTCCGTCATCCTAGTGCTGGTTTTACTCTCTTCTCGTTGCAGTGATAACGGATTCCCTCTAGCATCACTAAGTAGGGCTACCTCGATCAACACTTGATCGAGTAGCGCATGGTGATGCTTCTGAATCATATCACATGAGAGGTCCTAGAGAATATCTAATGCACGTCATGCAGTTTGCTTCGAAGTCGGTCCAAGCCCACCCTTATGACTACCAGATACGGTGAGCGTTAGATGGAGTCAAAGCCGACTTTTCAACAACTCGGATCGTGCGATCCCCTTAGGTATAAGGATTCCATTGTGTTAGTCAAAGCGTATGACGGTGTCTCACGTCCTACTAACCTTCCGACTAGCCAATGTAAGGCGGATATCATCTCCATGCTCATGACACGTGAAATATTGTCATCTTCTGACTTACAAATTAGTCGCAGTACTATGTTTTCCTCCCAACCTCAAACGACTAAGGACAAACTTCCTAGGGCTATATATGAGTATGTGGTTCCACACCTGCAACAATTCAAGTGACACATACAACTAGCTCAAAGTCGGATTCCGGGTTACAAATAAAAGGCGGAATGTGAGCCTCTAGGGAATCATTACTAACAAAATATGCCTCTCCCACTCACCATTTTGCAAAAAACAAACATGCACAAATATGCCAGAAGTTGTATTCACAGTAACACAAATATCTGAAGCCTTGCAATCAGATTACTACTTTCTATCAAAGAATGTCATTCCTGAGTTAGCAGCACTTGGAATCAGAGCGAATTGCCCAAAGGTACGAACTGCGTGGCTCTTCGACATTGGGGTGATTGTTGTAATAGGGGAGAAAATTAAAGTGAACAAATATGTAGACCTATGAGGATAAAAAATATAGTATCCTTCGTTTCTACAACGATACGGACGAACCCTAATGAGGACTGCTCCGTTTCAATAACAGATGACTGATTCCCTTAGCAGATATATTGTCTCTAAATTCAAAGAAATAGATAGAGATGTTTCATCTGGAGTTGAATCTTTGAGCTTCACTAGAGTAATCCCCTGATCCAGTATCTGATTAAAATCAACTAGAAATCCAAGACATGATGACGAATTTCTCTTCACATATCGACATAGGAACTGAGGCTCTTTGAGGGAAGCATACGAAGCTTTGTTGAGTATACTGCAATGGAACAAATATTTTGTAGACACTAACCTTAGAACAATATCCTCCATCAGCACTTGGTCTTTAGCCACACGACTGAACAAGGATCGAGATCTAGTAAAGTCCATTTATACTCGCTAGATCTTTTCCTTCACTAGAGACAGAAGAATGGTTATTTCTTTTAGGGGGATATAGAGGGGCCATGGCCTACCAGTGCACACAACGAATATTAAGTAATTAACTAGCGCCTGTTGCTGGCCGCAACCTTAGTGTAACGTGTAACATCCCAATTTCAGCAACCCTGATTAGTTGTCCAGAATGAAAAAATCAGGGGAACAAAAACTTTTTATTGTTTAGTAATGGAGTGTTTGCTTGTTGTTTATCTGTGCTTATGCATCTGAATGTATAACATATGACATACTCCTTACCACAACACTAGTTGACAAAAGCTATTTAACAAAACTATCCTGGCTCATTTTACATATTCTCAAATGTTCTGGCATTTCAAAACTTGAGTCAAGGTACCTTTACAACCTTAACTATTTTAGTAGCTTCTATTGACCAAACTATGGAGAGCTATATAACATAATCTCCTTATGTTTTCAAGACAGAACTTTCAACTACTCTTACCTCTGGGTTTCTCCAAAACCTTTTATAAGTTTTTGATCCCACTCTTGGTAGAAATACCAAGGACTCTTATCTTTTTCAAGACCCAACCTTTGAACTTACCCATCCTTACCTCAAGCTAGGCTTGATGGTAACCCTGGTAGTAGATTGTTTTGCTTGAAAGATGAGTTGCCTTGATCTGCTAAGATGAATTGCCTTGATCTGCTGTTTGAATTGTTTGCTTAGGAACTAAATGAAATAACCTAAGGGCTCATCATCTAGAATGTAACTAATCCAATCCTATCACCCTAAGAAAGTTAACAAAGGTAGATCTGATCTCTAGCCACTAGGTGATCATCTAAAACCCTTAATCCGATCAATTCCGAAGGGATCTAATCTAGAAGCTCCCTAGTCAATGAAGAACAGTATCAAGCATGGATTTATTCTACTCAATATACATTTCAACATCATCCACTTTATGATACTTTGGTACCTTGCAACCCCTAAAAACATCCCCTCTTATATTCTAGTTCAAAACCCTAAAGCTTCCAAAATGCCATCTTTAAGTCTCCCTCATTTCCAATCCTTCTACATTTTGGGAAATTCACTTGAAACATCTTGTAAACCATCCTAAGGAATAGCAAGTCCCACTCTTTCCATTTGATAGATCAACTTTTTAACCCACTTGTTCTTGATAGTTTTGCAGGTAGAAAATAACTTTTTCTGCAAATCTTCATCCTACCTTCTTTGGACCAACTCTTTGCATGATTTTATTATACTCATAAAGTTCTGGAAATACCTACTTCACTTGTTCCAAATGGATCCTTGTGCTTAAAAAACCCGCAAGCTTTTGAAGGCTACTTGATAATCTATTTTGGCAGCCTTATCTTATTCAAAGTTTGAAATCAATTCTTGGAGAACTCAAGAATGATCAAGCTCAACTTCTTGTACCATGTTGATATACATCACTTGGTGTATGCATCCATATATTGCATGCCCCAAGGGGAGCATTGAGCTCCAAGATCCAACAAGGTTTTGTTGGTATAAAAATAAAATCACCCTAGATCCTTTGTTCCTTGTTTTATCCCAAAATCAACACCCAAGGTTGAAAATGCTAGATACACCTTGTATATATCATCCAACTTGTTTATAAATATTTATCAAATATTATCCATAATTATTATGGACCAAAACCTCTTTAATCTCTTAAATTGACAAAAACTCCAAAACTTATATAATAAAAGAAAGTTTGATTTTCTCCAAAACGCATCCCCATATTTAGGCTCATTTGAAGTCGAATTATCATACCCTATCTTCCAACTTCAAAACTAAATATTTTTCAAGATCTTTATTATTTCTATTTGCACATTTTCTTAAGTGGCAGAAATGGAATAATAATTGTTCTAAATACTTTTAAACTCCAATAAATCAAGTGAACATTATCCAATGAGTGATAAGGTATTTAGGACCATCCCACACAAAAAACCAACATTCTCCAATTAAAAAATATGAAATGAACTTCTAAATACCACTTTAGCACATTCGGAAGAAATAATAATAAGGGGACCAAAACTCCTTTAAAAATCCTAAACAATTCTAGGAGGTGTCTATTAACCTTACCCTTCCACCAACACCGTAGCCCCATCTTGCATAAGTCAAGTTCTAGACTTCGTTCATAACTATCTAGTTGATTAATTTGGCACATTAAGCAAAACCCCAACAAACCCTCACCTAGCTGATCAACCAAACTTCCACAACACACCTCTCACCCCCTGGTCGATAGCACTGTAGCAACTACCCTCCCCATCCCTTTGTCTCTTATGTTTGGAAGTGTGTGTGTGAGAGAGAGACACTAGATCATTTAATTTTTGTAGCAGCCACCACCCTCCTCTCAACTCAGTGGTCGACCCAGAGGCCCACCACACTCCCTCCATCGCCCTAGCCACCAATGAGCAGGCCATGGACCAGCCCTAGCATCTCCTTGGAAAAGTCCACTATGAACCACTCCCCTTCGGTTCATAAGGCCAGAGGCTAGTACCACGCTCCCTACCATCCTCATTTCACTCCTCTTGCTCCCAATTACCACCCCTGAGCACCACTTCCCCTCCCTTGCTCTATCCTTGCCAGGAGAAGAGAGAGAATGCCTCTCGGCGGTTTCCAAGATCCGCTCTTGGTACTCGCCCCCTTGTTCATCTCCCCCTGCATGTCACCCTTCTGAGATTACCTAGCTCCTCTGCACCTAACCACCCTTCCTTTTTTGCTTAGGATGCCCTCTACTAGCGCCGCCATCGAGCTCTGATGCGTTTGTTATGGTCGCCATCACGCGAGCCACCTCTTGACGTCAAAAAAGTAGTGCTGCCCCTTGCAGGGATCCTTGTCAAACTCCGCGTCGCCCTGGAACCCCTATGCCTCCTCCAAGAACCTAAGGTGAGCTTGCTTGCCTTTCCCCATCTCCCCGAGGGATTCATCCCCTTTCCTACCACCGGAGGTAGACGATGGCTGCGGGTCGCCGATCCTGACTAGATCGGACGACCAGTATCGTGCGTGTACCCCTTCAACCCCTAGCTCCGTTGACCGCTGGGCCCCGTGGCCAGCGTTTGAATCGGCGCCCCGCGCACGATCTCGGCTCCAGGTGGGCCGGCCTGCGGCTATGTGGCCCACGGCCGTGCAGATCTAGCCCAGATGCCCAACATCCTTTTTCTTTTTTCCATCTCTTCACACCAGTAGAATTCTAGTTTGGTTTAAATGCATATAAAAATGAAAAATGGCTAGAAATAATCCTCTCTAAATTTGTACATGAAACTTAGGGTTCTCTTAAACATGCAAAACAAGTGCTGCATCAAAATAACCTCCAGTTATTTTATAGTAAAAATAATACCAAAATATGTCATTTTTACAATTTCTTTCTTTCTAGTAGTTTGGTAAACACAAATGGGGTAATTCCAGCACTCTATGGTAGATCTATAGAAGACATACCTTGTCACCTTGACTTCACCCCAAAAAGGTCTATGATTTATCTGTAGTAAAAATAACAATAATAATTCAATTTTGGCTTTAGAAATTTCCCTAGGACAAACCATGAACTGAATTGACCTCGGTCCAACTCTCATTATTTTGGAATGTCAATACCTACGAAAACCTAGGAGATCACTATTTTTTGAGCTTCTATTAATTTTGGTGATTTAAATATCTCTGACCAGGGTTTTTTCAGCAGAATGGGTGAATCCAATTTATAGAAAAGTTATTTAAAATACCTATTATGAGAATTTAAAATCATATCAAAATCTCTGATAGTTTAAATCTGGTTAAAAAGACATATTCCTTATAGAACTACATTTGGGATTTTCCCAAGGGCATTCGGTTAAATGTTTTGTAGTGAATCCAGCACTCATTGATTCAGTATTCAAAACTCCACTAAAACATCCAATGATTTTTTTTGGATCTACAAATCTTTTCTTGTGAATTATTTCCTAAAACTAGAGCTTTTATCACTAAAAAATTCATAGTAAATAAAAGGAAAATGATAAAATCATGAAACCACTTTTGTTGGCCTTGTTTTGCCAATACATATCTGTTGATATCCTTTTTGTACATTGGTATCATACAGGCCCAAGCCCTAGTTCAAAACCCCCTTGTTAGGTGGTTTTTGGCATTTAAATCATAAAGCAATTTCCAGCAACGCATTTCCGCTATTTCTAATTTCATTAAACTCAATCCACCAATACCTACTCAAGTGAGTTTTGTGTTGTATGTTTGTTTTCTGTGTGGTAATGATGAGTGTATGCCTTGTGATGATGTTGCCGTTTGTTGCTTGCATGTATTGCCTTTGACGACGATAGCTGTGATTATATCGAAGACCCGAAGATGATGATTTTTAATATTACGGTATTCTGAAGAAGTCTAGGGACATATGTTGCCATATTGCTGATCATCAGGTAAGACACCTTCTTGCTCAAATGCCTTTTCCTACTGTTTTACTTATGCATGTTTTACCTAATGTTTATGAAAGCTACATTGTTTTATTATATTATGATCCATATCTGGTATTGGCTTGGCTCCTCCAACCCACTACACCATTGTACTGTTGTGTACAACCCCCTTGATGACACCTATTTTCCCCTAGTATGATAGTTGGTTTGTAACATCATACCCCTTTGGAGACCCTGTTTTAGCCGAAGCAAAAGTGTAGGAAGGGGAGACACCAAGAAAGGTTTACAAAAATGCTTTATGTGAAAACCTTGGTAGTGGGACTTACCAAGAGAGGTTTGAGAAAGGAAAAAGGTTTTGTTTTACAAAATGCTGAAAGAAAGAGGAGGAAAAATGTTGATGAAAATGCACCCAGTTCTTTGCATCTTTAGCTATAACAACTTAACCTGTGCAACCACATTACTCCTATATGGGAAGGGTATGAAATCGAAGTTTGTTTACTCTAGTATAAGTTGCCTCACAACTACTACATGGGATTTCGAACCATGGAGGTTGGGTCTTCTCCTGCAAGGGTCCATGTGAAGCATCGATCTAGAGAAGAAACGAATGGTCAGTGGGCCGCCATGAGTTTACTATGAGCCTCTCATTGAAAGCCCACACTTTGTGCAGTGAAAAAGGCGCTCCAGTTGGTCCATGGTACCCAACGTCCCGGTTTTGAGGGGAAATAACTCATAGGGTATGCGCTTATACTAGAGTGGGCATTCCAAAGGTCTTGACTGGTTACTCGACCCACGATTGGTGTAGATTAGGACAGGGTACCTGGATGGTGTGGGTCAAGTGTACAACCTCTGTAGGGTGGAAATCTATTCAAGTAGCCATGTCTACAGTTAAGGATGGCTTGGAAAAACTACTGTAGAGCGGTGTTGGTTTTGATTTCCAAAAGGTTTTTAGAAGAGCAAAGTGTTTTGGAAATATTTTGACCATGGGATGGTCAGAAAGGATACATGTTTTGACCATGGGATGGTCGTAAAGGAAGGAGAAAGGTTGGTAATGGGATGACCTAAAGGAGGAACACATGGGGGACCCTCATGGAGCCCTTACAAATGTTTCCAAAACTTTACAAATGTTTTTGAAATGTTTTGTAAAAGTCTTTAACAAAGATATGGAGATGCTATATCTACAAGAGAAACTTTTTTTTGAAAAGAACCTCTCATGGAGCCCTCCTACTACCCCAACCATATTGCATGTCCTCTTTTATTTATTGTTATCTGAAGGTGGTTTGCGAGTACATTCAAAGTAATCACTGGCATTGTCCCTGGCTATTAACTTGGTCATATTCGAAGAAGAAGGTGGTGTTGATGACTATGCGAGCTAGGACGTTCTCCCAGTCAGTTGCCTATAGGTTAAGGCTTAGCTCGGGCTCCACGCTTAATAAGGTTCCGCTGATGTTCATCGATGTAGCCATAATGGCTAATAAGGAATACATGTATTCGTTTAAGTAAGTGATGTTTACTTTGATTTTTGTCGATTATGTGCAATGACAAACTGATCATGGGGTCGTTGTGGATGCATCATAGGGATTCTCGGAGGATTAATCCGGGGGCCCGACAGACTTGGTATCATAGCCATCCTGAGTGTAGGAGAACCTTAGTTAGCATGGTTGTTAGAGAGGAAAACTATTTTGGAAACACCCACCTTTGAAAACTATTTTATCAAAGTTTTCAAAAAGTTCTACTTCTTATCTCCTTCTAATTTAAAGTACTTTGAAAATGGTTTCTTCTACCTCTCATTCAAACCTCAAATACGAATTTCAAACCAGGCAGACCTACAATCAGGAAAATACAATGATAACAAGATAAAGAGAAGCAACTATGAGAAAACACAAGGAGACTACAAGATCGCCGTACAACCAGAATCCTTGTGACCCTAAGAATCAAGCACTACACTACGAGATGCATCCAACAATGCAACGAAGGCTTCATTGCAAGATAGTGACCCAGAGCACGATAACTTGATATCTAGGAGAAACAATCCTCTGATAGGATTCCCCCATATCACGAGTAGTTAACTCCTTGGTCTCTATAGTAGACCGTATTTGCTTGCCTAAGTGCATATTGTGTTGCTTAATGCATGTTGTTTGCGAAGAACATTGCGAACCCGTCGCTCCATTCACTTTGTTTTTGTGTTCTTTTTTGTTTTGATCTTAGTCAAATGTGACTCGAAGATCACTACCTCACCTAGTAACTCAGGAACCCCCCTTGCTAGTTGTCGCTAACAAGAACCCAGACTAACCTCGGGAGTTATCAGTAGAAAAATATCTCAAGGACCCAGAGTATGACATTGTCAAGTGAGCACAACTCGAAGACTCTTCCTTAGCAGGATGGCCTACCTTATCAAATTCAACTCCCAAGACTCGTCACCCACACTAGACGACATCAATCCCCTGTCGAGACTTTCACCAAAGGCTCCCACTACTCACTAGAAACAACAAGATTTGCTAACCCAGACAGGAAGTAAAGAGCTAACTCCACCAACTTTCGTTATATTAGAGCTTCTGACCCCCTTAATAGACTAAGTATTCTAGTTGACCCTACTCAAACCAATGGGAAGTCCTCACTAGAATGTCAGGATAACCCTAAACCCTGAAGATAGGACTCTATGAAGACAACGAGTAACCTTCGCCATCGAGCAGAAGCAACACAAAGAGTTCAAGTGAAGATTTTTTTCCGAAGTTTGCTACCCTACCTCGACCTAAAACTAGCAAGAAGTGTCGTTATTCGCTAACCTGCCAAGAGCTAACTCCATGAGGCTTCCTTAGGAAACCACCCTGACGTCACTCGAGGACATAAACTCAAGACTCAAAAAGATCCGGCTTTCTTTATAATCACGCCAACACTCCAAGATGGAAGATCTGCACCCCTCTCAAAGGCAAGTAGTGAAGCTCTAAGGTGGAAAGACGGTGTGTTTCCCACTCAAAACCCCGAACACTGTCCACCGGAAGATACTCAAGAAAGATTCTAGAATCCGACGTCCCCTTGGCAAGAACCAACTGACAAGTCATTGGATGAGACAATAACCGGAGATTTACGCAGCCCCTCCACAACTGTAGTTAAAGACCCACCTGAAGGATCGCCACATCACTAACCCCTCAATTCTAACCGCTTAGAGGACTTGCCACTCCAACTGCTTCAAATAGGCTAAGTACGAATAAACATAGTATATGAGCCTCATAGGACCCAACTTGCGGACGAGGTCTGAAGATTCCAACTCTGTAAGAAAGGTTGGCGACCGTATTCAAAATATCACCCTACGACTCCAAGAAGGAAGGACTACGTCAGCTCTCCAACCCAAGTTTAACCCTAAGGTGGAAAGATTATGTCTTTCCCACAAAATAAATTAACCTTTCTTTAGAAGTAACCTCATGAGTGAGACCCTAAGCCATCAACTAATATTCGATAAGCCTCTAAAGAAAAACACCATGGACCCCTATATTCAAGGCCTCAAGTTGTAGATTCTATCCCAGGAGAGCACTTCATGAAGTTCCCTTTTTGAGGTAGTTCGACCAGCCAAGGCCCTTGATACATCGAGTCATCCATTGACATAGGTACGATTACCTGGATGCTTATGATTTGCTGCCCTATGCTGGGTAAAAGGATTACGACCCATGAAGATTTCAGATGATAGCCCAAGGAAGCAACCGACAAAGACTTTGATTTGTATTACGGAAGAATCTCTGAACCTACAATGTATTGGTATTGTAATCATGCGTATGTAAAACCTATCCGCATACGGCTTTGAGACCTGACCTATTATATATAGGATAGGAGAAGCCTATGCGAGGATACCAGAAAATCTCCCAGGCAACTTGTAATAGCACGATTACTCAATATTCAGGCGACTTTGACTCCATTGTTTTCCTTACATCCGGCGAAACCCCTAGCGTTCTCTTTTCTGTGAAACCCTAAGTCCTTCACCATGGACATGTCGAGGTTACCCCTCATCAATTGGTGTTGTCTATGGGAAACCTGAACGCTAGAACCATGGATTCGGCGGACCGCTCTCCACCAAGCATCAACCCGATGAAAGCAGATCCATGCCCGCCCACCCCTGTATAGGTACCTGCCGATTTCAACGGTGGATCCAATTTAATCACCGGAAGTTTCCACTTCCACTTCCAAGTAGAAGACCCGCAAGAATCATGCCCTTCAGACCTGATCACATCAGAACCATCGGTAGAAAAAATTATGCCTATGGCGGTCAGCATCTTCCGTCGGATCTTCCACGGATGCCACATCGCAGATCAAAGCAGGCAAAGAAAGCGAGCAAATCGAGACGGATCTAGGGGACCTTGATGGACTCATGGTAATCTCTCCCTCGGATCAAGTCCTCAGTCAACTCCACCACGCGAAGCAAACCCGACAAATTCAGAACCCGAAGAAAGCAGCGAAAACATCGACTTCGAAGAAAGGATGGCAAAGATCTATCCAGAACTACAATCTTAGAACATTATTAGGGCATCCTTTGAAGTAGAAAATAACGTCATTGTCCCATGCATAACACGTCACCAGGTGTGCATGGTCAACGGGAATACATCAACACCACACGACTCTAATGGTAACCCTATCCTCGGCACCAATGATATTTTATCAGATGACAATGCAGGAAATCACGATAATGAAGGGGACCATGCAAATGGAGGAGAGATGGCAGATAACCGCATAGTCCAAGGAAGAGGCGGAGAACTGCATGGAGGAGAAATGCAAACTCTTCGGCTACCAGCATCTGCGTGGAAAAAAAGCAAGGGAAGTAATTTCAGGAGCAGATCCGATGATAGCGGATGCTTCACATGAGGACCTATTAGCATACCAGTATCTACTCCATCACAAGAAGAGAAATCTACTTAGGATATAGAGGCAACTCGATGAAAGAAAGAGATTAGCCGACAAGTCCAGCTTAAGACAGGCACAGTTAAGCTCTACCCGAGGATCAGGGAGCATAACAGGAGGAGCACCACCAAGAAGGGCAACATATCGACTGCAGCATATCCCCGAAGTAGAAAGAAGTGGACTCATCCGAGATCTAGACCTATCGTTCATGTTGATTGACCAAGGTGGAAACATCAAGGCAAAAACGGCTCAGGCGGCCATTATGGCCGCGCAAACATATCTGATTACAACTCAGCCCGCACCTGACGATCCACGTGCAGCCCTCCACTACTCCGCCCTGATGAACCTTGGCATGGTAGGATCCACGCTCGCGGAAGCAGAGCAAGGAACCACGCGACAGTCCGATAGATCCCCACGCCATCGCAGCAGCCCTTGGCAAGTGGGACACATCCGACGATCTCGATCACCACACCAAGCACACCTCATAGGACCCGAGCCATGAAGCAACACAAGGAACGACAACACGCAACACAGGAGCGATGGATCAAGAGATGAAAACTGCAGCCGACGATACCATGATGGATACAACGAAGACGATTACGAGCTTTGCGAGGCCAGCTGTTTCACGCAGCGGATTCACAAAACCTCAGTACCCAAGGACTTCAAACTTTCGCATGATCGCCACAAGCATGATGGACTCTAGGAACCCGAAGCATGGTTAGCAGATTATTTGGCCACTGTCAAATTACAAGGCGGTTCCACAACTACTGCAATGCAAAGCTTGCAACACCATCTCACTGGCGCCGCAAGATCATGGCTTAGATAGTTACCTGAAGATTCCATCGGTAGCTGGAACGTCCTAGAAGACAAGTTCATCTGACACTTCCAATCTACGTTCAAACAACCCACATCCTTGGAGCAGTTGCGGGCATGCAAAAAAAAAATATAGGGAATCAATAAGAGCATTTATCCAATGGTGGAATATCATAAAAAACTCAGCTGAGTCCATATCTGATGAAAGGGCTATCGACCTTCAACGACGCCCTTCATCCCAGAGAATTCATAGAAGAATTGGGATGGGTTAAACCCAAAACAATCTCGCAATTAATGGAAATAGCAAATCGCTAGGCTGATGGAGAAGACTCGTTGCATAATAAGCATACGCGATCACCCGAGGAAGACAAGGATAAGCGCGACAACGATAGAAGAAGAAGGAACAACGATGGAAACACGAGACAAGTTACGTCGCAGACGGTTTCTCCAGTGAAGGTAACAAAAGAAGTAACGACTACAACGACAGATACCGCCATAACAGGGACAACGTCAAAGGAAGCCAGTCAGCACATTGATATCAGCCAAGAGCACAAGACCCACCGATGTCCGCAATGAAAATGCTGGAAGGACCGTGTAATATGCATTTTTACGTCGACTCAGCAGGCAGACAGCAATCTAACCACCTCATGAAAGACTACCGAACATTCTTGAAGATGCAGGAGCTATGTAATGCAAAAGGAACCGAAGCGACAAACCGAGGATACGCATCTACGCTGGCACATTAGCCATTGGCGCACCACCACCACCATCACCAGCAGTACAACCACAAAACAAAACTGACCAAAGCAATGAATACCCCAGGTCAAAAGGTGTAATGTCCATGATTCAGAAAGGACGTCCATCCAAAAGAACCCAGAAGCTCATCACAAGACAAATCAATATGGCGGAAACAACAACATCAACCACACCCAAATATCTCCACTGGTCAAAGCAAGAAATTACATTTAGCAGAGCTAATCGCCCGCTTCGGGTCACTCAGCCTTGATTGTCGAAGCACAAATTGGCGGGTTCGATATGAGCAAGGTCTTCATGGACGCAGGAAGCAGCATAAATCTGATCTACGTAAAAACACTGAGGATAATGGGCTACCCCTGGACAATCTTGCGCCAACAGAAACATCTTTCCACGGAATAGTACCATGTAAAACCGAAATTCCTTTAGGAAAAGTATTTCTTTACGTTGTTTTTGGTTCCAAAGTAAATTTCAGGTGAGAAAAACTAGAATTCAAAGTCATGGACTGGTCATCACAATATCATGCGATCCTGGGACGACTAGCTTTCGCACGGTTCATGGCAGTTCCACATTATGCGTACCTAGTCATGAAAATGATAGTACAAAAAGGAATCATCGTGGTAAAAGGAAGATTCACACATGCTGACAATTGTGATCGGGAGTTCAACAAAATTCTTTATCTTTCGGGATGGCAACAGAGTTTGAGACAACTGAAAACTTCAGCAATTGCAGAACCACTAGAAGTATCGCGTGTCAATCCCAATCAGGCTTTTGACACGACAAATGATACAAAAGAAGTACAGATCCACCCCATCGACCCGACGAAGACAATATTTGTGGCTTCCAATCTTTGTCCCGCATAGGAATGCGCGCTCATCGAGTTCCTCCATGAGCACTAGGAGATCTTCGCATGGATACCTTATGACATGCCAGGAATTCCCATGGAACTCGCTGAGCACGCATTAAATTTGGATCCAAATTAGAAGCTAGTCAAATAGTCGCTTCGCAGAACCAAAGCGTAAATCCATTGGAAAGGAGCTCCAACGACTTACTGACACTAACTTTATCAAAGAACTAACAAAAGTAGAATGGGTCGCAAATCCAGTATACGTTCCAAAGAAAAATACTACAGAACTTTGGATGTGCATCGACTTTACTGCACTGAATAAACAATGTCCCAAAGATCACTTCCCATTGCCGGGAATTGACCAAATAATCGATGCAATCGCGATATGCGAACGTCTTTCTTTCTTGGATGCTTACTCAAGATACCACCAGATTAGGATGAAGGAAGAAGATCAGGAGAAAACGACATTTATCACGCCATATTGTGTATTCTTCTACACAACAATATCCTTTGGCCTCAAGAACGCCAGAGCAACATATCAGCGGAAGATGCAGAAATGTTTGGGAAGCCAAATAGGCACAAACGTACAAGTATACATCGATGATGTTATAGTACATCAAGACAAGGATCTGCACTCATCAAGGACCTCGAAGAAACATTCAAAAATCTCGACAAGTTTAGCATTAAACTCAACCCGAAGAAATGTTCCTTTGGAGTCCCGGCAGGGCAACTCCTCGAATATTTAGTATTGGCAAGAGGAATCGATGCTAATACCGAGAAAATACAAGAAATTTTTACAATGAAAAATCCAACAAATCTACATGGCGTACAGTAGCTGGCGGGGCGAGTAGCGAGACTCAGTCGTTTCTTCGCAAGATTAGGAGAAAAACGTTGCTATTTTACGCCCTCATGAGGAAATCAGAGAAGTTCGAATGGACGGAAGAAGCTCAACGCGCCTTTGAAGATCTTAAAAGGACACTTTCGATATCTCCTGTCGTCGTGTCGCCAAAATAAAAAGAGCCTTTACTGCTTTATATCGCTGCCACAAATCAGGTGGTCAGCACGGTCTTGGTTGTGGAGCGAGCCGAAGAAGGGAAAACCCATGGTGTACAGAGGCCAGTCTACTTCCTAAGCGAGGTCTTATCGCCATCCAAACAAAGGTACCCACATTACCAAAAATTAGCATATGGGGTATCTATGACAACACGAAAACTACGACATTATTTTTCGAAACATTCGATCATAGTGGTCAATGAAGCACCTTTGTCAAACATCATCAACAATCTAGAAGCAACTAGGTGTGTCTCTCTATGGGGCATCGAGTTATCCCCTCGATATATCACTTATGAGAAGCGCAAAGCAATCAAGTCACATGTTTTGCTAGATTTCATCACAGAATGGACAGAGTTGCAATGTGCGGGTCCACCTGACCTTTCTAGTGCCTAGACAATGTACTTTGATGGATCAAAAAGAATGAAAGGAGCAGGGGAAGGAATCATACTAGTATCACCACAAGGCGAAAAACGTGCTATATACTTCGGATGAGCTTTGTAAACGCATCGAATAATGAAGCTGAATACGAGGCCTTGTTGCACGACATGCAAATGCCCAAAGATTGCGGTTCAAATCGCCTCAAAATCTTTGGAGATTCCAATCTTGTGTCACAACAAGCAATGAACAAGTGCGACACTGTCAACGATAATATGATTGCTTACCACGATCTATATGGCGTTATGGAAGCTCAATTTGATGGATGCGAAGTATCGCACATAGGAAGAGCAAGCAATGAAGAAGCGGATAATCTAGCAAACATTGGATCCTTGTGCTTACTAGTGCCACCTAGGGTTTTTGGGAAGAATTAACAGAGCGATTGATCAAAGCCAAAAAGAGTCTCTGAGGTCGTAGCACCAAAACCGGGAGAAAAGAGACACCCTCAACAAGACTCGGGGGCTCCAACAATGACAAATAATATAGAAGAGGCCATCGAAGAAGAAGAACAGGAAATTGGAGAGGTTTATGCTAATTGAACCTACCTGGATGCAGCCGTATGTAGCATATAGGACTAAGGGCGAACTACCCGAAGTTGTGATAGAAGCTCGGCTAATCACCCGAAGATCGAAGGCTTTCAGAATAATCAAAGGGGAGCTGTACAAGAGAAACATTTCGGGTGTGTTGCAGCACTGCATGACACCCGAAGAAGGAAAGACCATACTCAGAGATATACATGAAGGGGTTTGTGGTCATCATGCTAGTAGCCAAGCAATTGTTGCTAAAGCATTTAGTGCAGGATTTTATTGGATCACTGCAGTTCAATATGCAACAGATATCGTCAGAACATGTGAAGCATCTCAACGGTTCGCAACAAAGCTTGGAGCACCCACTGCTGAGTTAAATCATATACCTATGGCTTGGCCCTTCGCTCAGTGGGGACTCGATATGGTGGGAAAACTTCACAAATCATCGTCAGGAGGACACGTCTTTCTGCTAGTAGCAGTCGGCAAATTTACTAAATGGATAGAAGCAATGCCTGTCACCACCCAAGATGGAACTTCGGCTGTGAATTTCATTAAATCCATAGTATTTCGGTTCGGTGTACCGAACAACATCATCACAGACAATGGGACTAACTTCACTTCCAATGAGTTCAAGGAGTACTACCAGGAGATGGGCATCAAGGTAAGCTACCCCTCGGTAGCTCACCCGCAAACAAATGGACAAGTAGAAAAGGCCAATGGACTAGTTACCGCTAGACTCAAGAAAAGACTACTAGCACCACTCTACAGAGCAAAAGGAACATGGGTTGATGAATTACCATTTTTTATGGAGTTTACGTACATCCCCAAATAATTCGACACAAGATACACCATTCTTTCTAGCCGTGCTTCTTGTTGAGGTGTCACATGAATCCCCAAGAGTAGCTGCATATGATGAAGATGAATCAAGAGAAGCACTCGAAGATGATGTGGATGCACTTGATGAATCTCGAGATGAAGCCCTACAAAGAGGAACTATGTACAGCAAAACTTGTGCAACTACCACAGCCAACGATTGTGGCCTAGGTCCTTCGCAGTAGGGTACCTAGTTCTTCGCCTCAAGCAAGATGGGCACCGAAAGCTAGAATCACCATGGGAAGGACCATACATCGTCACAGAAGTTATCCCCGGAGGAGCATATCGACTACAAGACAAGAAGACAGGAGTCAAATACTCCAATCCATGGAACATAGTGCAACTATGACGCTTTTACGCATAATATTAATTGCAATATGATAAGATTTACGGTTCGGCCTCTTAAGCCAGAATATCTAGGCCAATGCAAGGTGCCACCCGCCAAAAATAATATATCATTATATTTTCGTGTTGTGTATAAAAGATAAGTTTTCCGTACCTTAAGTTCTTTATTTCTTATATCTGTTCAAAAGATCCATGTTCTCCATCAAACTAACAACAACTATGACCCTATGTCCAGATACAGGCATGCGAACATAGCGTCGGGGGCTAATCATATCGGGAGCGCTGGCGTGCACCCGATAGAAATTCCAATTATGTATGATTATAAAAATGTTGATGATTGAAATACCTATGAGTTTTACATTGATGTATCCTCAAGATGTATGCTCAAACGGATTACTCCCATCGAGAGCCGGCATAAAGCATTAAACTATCTGATAAAAGTCAGAAAAATTGGCAGCTCAGCAAGCCAACCACCAGAAAACCAAAAAATCTCGGATCGCGCCCAAATGCGACAAAAATATGAATGCCATGTTCAGAAACATGAAGATAAGACCTCAGGATTCGTCCTGTGTGGCCTGGTAATCGCACAAGAATGCGCTCTGCCAGTAAAATATCCGTATAAACGATACGATGAAAATCCCTGACGGACACATTGTGTACCCAATAAAATAAAACTAGGATTCAATATTCGATAAGACCTCAGTGGCATGAACTGAATTATGCCAGTAGTAAATTCTGAGTTTAGGCCTGGGGACTTGAATTTGACATAGGAAAACCTTGTTTTTGCCTAGGAGCAATTAACTGATTCCCGATCCATCGGAAGCATCACACTCGTTGTACCAAATCACTATAAAACATAAAAAGAGATAAAAATAAAGGAAAAGAAGGAAAAAGAAACTTTGAGACTCAACCTGAAACTACGGTCCAAGTAGAGTCTCGGGGGCTACTGACATAGGTACGATTACTCGGATACTTATGATTTGCTACCCTATGCTGGGTAAAAGGATTACGGCCCATGAAGATTCCAGATGATAGCCCAAGGAAGCAACCAACAAAGAATTGGATTTGTATTAGGAAAGTATCTCTGAACCGACAATGTATTGGTATTGTAATCACGCGTATGTAAAACCTATCTGCATACGACTTTGAGACCTGTCCTATTATATATAGGACGGGAGAAGCCCAAGCGAGGATGCTAGAGAATCTCCCAGGCAACTTGTAATAACGCGATTACTCAATATTCAGGTGACTTTGACTCCATAGTTTTCCTCAAATCCGACGAAATCCCCAGAGTTCTGTTTTCTGCTAAACCCTAAGTCCTTCACCATGCACATTGCCGAGGTTACCCCTCGTCATCCACCGTAACCAGGACTAGAACCTACTCAACTCTCTGTGCATCCAAGAAGATTGAAGTTCAGCTCTACTGATGCAGTAAACACGCTCAAATACGAAGCAGTAAGTTAGTATGATGGAAACACATAACACAAATCCCGACTGAAAATCCACTAACCCTACTCTCCGGAATTTTGGGATGAGATTCTTTTAATGAGGAAAGGTTTGTAACATCCCAATTTCAGCAACCCCGATTAGTTGTCCATAATGCAAAAATTAGGAGGAACAAAAACTTTTTATTGTCTAGTAATGAAGTGTTTTCTTGTTGTTTGCATGTGCTTATGCATTTGAATGTATATCATATGATATAATTCTTACCTCAACACCAGTTGACAAAAGCTATTTAACAAAATTGTCCTGGCTCATTTGACATATTCTCAAATGATCTAGCATTTCGAAACCTGAGCCAATATACCTTTACAACCTTAACTATTTTAGTAGCTTCAATTGACCAATCTATGGAGAGATATATAACATAATCTCCTTATGTTTTTAAGACAGAACTTTCAACTACTCTTACCTCTGGGTTTCTCCAAAACCTTTTATATGCTTTTGATCCCACTCTTGGTAGAAATACCAAGAAATCTTATCTACTTCAAAACCCAACCTTTAAAACTACCCATCCTTACCTCAAGCTAGGCTTGACGGTAACCCTATTAGTAGACTGTTTTTCTTGTAAGATGAGTTGCCTTGATCTGGGACGACGAATTGCCTTGATCTAATGTGTGAATTGTTTGCTTAGGAACTAAATGAGATACCCTAAGGGCTCATCCTCTAGCATCTAACTAATCCAATCCAATACACCCTAAGCATGTTAACAAAGCTAGATCTGATCTCTAGACACCATGTGATCATCAAAAACCCTTAACCCGATCAATTCTAAAAGGATCTAATCTAGAAGATTCTCAGTCAATGAAGACCAATATCAAGCATGGATTTATTCCAAGTCCACTTGATGATGCTTTGGTACCTTGCAACCAATCGAAAACATCCCCTCTTATATTCTAGTTCAAAACCTTGACACTGCCAAAATATGACTAAGTTTGGGAATGTGATCAATAGGCCATCTTTCAGTCTCCCTCATTTCCAATCCTTCTACATTTTGGGAAATGCACTTGAAACAACTTGTAAACCATCCTAAGGACTACCAAGGCCCACTCTTTCCATTGGATAGATCACCTTTTTAACTCACTTGTTCCTAATAGTTTTGCAGGCAGAAAATAACTCTTTTTGCAAATCTTATCAACTAGCCTACTTGGTTAGAAGCGCACACCTTCATCCTACCTTATTTGGACCAACTCTTTGCATGATTGTGTTCTACTCATAAAGGTCTAGAAATTCCTACTTCACTTGTTCCAAATGCATCCTTGTGCTTTCAAAACCCACAAGGTTTTGAAGGCTACCTGATAATCTGTTTTGGCAGCGTTATCTTCTTCAAAGTTTGAAATCAATTCTTGGAGAACTCAAGAATCATCAAGCTAAACTTAATGTACCATGGTGATCTACATAACTTGGTATATCCATCCATATATTCCATGCCCCAAGCGGAGCTTTGAGCTCCAAGATCCAACAAGGTTTTGTTAGTATAAAAATAATATCACCCTAGATCCTTTCTTCCTTGTTTTATACTAAAATAAACTACGTATTCTCTTAAATTGACAAAAACTCCAAAACTTAATCTATAAAAGAAAGTTTGATTTTCTCCAAAACACATCTCCATCGTTAGGATCATTTGAAGTCTGATTATCATACCCTATCTTCCAACTTCAAAAATAAATATTTTTTAAGGTCTTTATTATTTCTTTTTGCCCATTTTCTTAAATGTCAGAAATGGAATAATAATTATTTTAAATACTTTAAACTCCAATAAATCAAGTAAAAACTTTACAAAGAGTGATATGGTATTTAGGACCTTCCCACACAAAAAACAACATTGTCCAATTCAAAAATATGAAATCAACTTTTAGATACCACTTCAACACATTCTGAAGAAATAATAATAAGGGGACCAAAACTCCTTTGAAAAATCCCAAACAATTCTAGGAGGTGTCTATTGACCTTACCCTGCCTTCCTTCATAACCATCTAGTTGATCAATTTTACACATTAAGCAAACCGTCTAAGCAAAACCCCAACAAACCCTCACCTAACTCATCAACCAAACTTCCACAGCACACCTCTCACCCCCTTGTCGACACCACTATAGCAGCTGCCCTCCCCATCCCTTTGTCTCTTACGTTTGGAAATGAGAGAGAGAGACACACACTAGATAATTTAATTGTTGCCGCAGCCACCACCCTCCTCTCCACTCAATGGTCGACTCAGAGCCCCACCACACACCCTCCACCACCCCTAGCCACCAATGAGCAGGCCATGGACTAGCCCTAGAATCTCCTTGGACAAAGTCCACTATGAACCACTCCCCTTCGGGTTATAAGGCCAGAGGCCAGTACCATGCTCCCCACCATTCTCATTTTACTCCTCCCGCTCCGACTTACGACCCATGAGCCCCACTTCCCCTCCCTTGATCTATCCTTGTCGGGAGAAGAGAGAGAACGCCTCTCGGCCATTTCCAAGATCCGCTCATGGTCCTCGCCCCCTTGTTCATCTCACCCTCTTGAGCTTACCTAGCTCCTCTACACCTAACCACCCTTTCGTTTTTGCTCAAGTCGCCCTCTACTAGCACCGCTGTCAAGCTCCGACGTGTTTGTCACGGTCGCCGTCGCGTGAGCCATCTCCCAACGTTAAAACAGTAGTGCCACCCCTCACCGGGATCCTTGTCAAACTCCACGTCGCCCTGGCATCCCTACGCCTCCTCCCAGCACCCGAGGTGAGCTCCCTACCTTTCCCCGCCTCCCCTAGGGTTTCATCCCTTGGCCCACCGCCGAAGGTAGACGACACCTGTGGGTCGTCGATCCTGACTAGATCGGACAGCTAGCATCATGCGCGTACCCATTCAACTCCTAGATCCACTGACCAAAGGCCACCACGGCCAACATTTGAATTTGAACCCCGCGTGCGGTCACATCTCTTGCTGGGTTGGCTCGCGTCTATGCGGCCCACGGCCCTGTAGATCTGGCCTAGATGCCCAGCAGCCTTTTTCTTTTTCCATCTCTTCACAACAGCAGAATTCCAGTTTGGTTTAAATGAATATGTATATGAAAAATGGCTAGCAATAATCCTCTCTAAAATTTTACATGAAACTTAGGGTTCTCTTAAACATGCAAAACAAGTGCTGCATCAAAATAACCTCTAGTTATTTTATAGTAAAAATAATACCAGAATATGTCCTTTTTACTATTTATATCTTTCTGTAGTTTGGTAAACCCAAATGGGGTAATTCCAACTCTCTTTGGTAGATCTATAGCAAACCTACCTTGTCACCTTGGCTTCACCCAAAAAATATCTATGATTTATCTGTAGTAAAAATAACAATAATAATTCAATTTGGGCTTTAGAAATTTCCCTAGGCTAAACCATCAACTGAATTGACCTCACTCCAACTCTTATTATTTTTGTATGTCAATACCTAACAGAAACTAGGAGATCACTCTTTTTGGAGCCTGTGTTGATTTTTGGTGATTTAAATATCTCTGACCATGGTTATTTCAGTAGAAAAATCACCACAGGAGTTTTACAATTCCAAAATGGGTGAATCCAATTTATACAAAAGGTATTTCTAATACCTATTATGTGACTTTAGAATCATATAAAAAGCCCTTATAGTCTAAATCTGGTTAAAAATATAAATTCCTTGCAAAACCGCATTTGGGATTTTCCCAAGGGCATTCTGGTAATTGTTCTGCGATGAATCTAGCACTCAGTGATTCAGTATTCATAACTCCACAAAAACAGCCAAGGCATTTTTTTGGATCTACAAATCTTTTGTTGTGAATTATTTCCTAAAACTAGAGCTTTTATCACTACAAAATTCATAGTAAATCAAAGGAAAATGGCAAAATCATGAAACCACTTTTGTTGGCCTTGTTTTGCCAATACATATGTATTGATATCATTTTGTACATTGGTATCATACAGGCTCAAGCCCTAGTTCAAAACCCCCATGTTAGGTGGTTTTTGGCAATTAAATCATAAAAGGATTTCCACCAAGGCATTTCCACTATTTCCAATTTCATTAAACTCAATCCACCAATACCTACTAAAGTGAGTTTTATGTTGTATATTTTTTTTCTATATGGTATTGGTGAGTGTATGCCGTGTGCTGATTGTGCCCTTTGTTGATTGCATGTATTACATTTGATGATGATAGTTGCGATTATATCGAAGACACAAAGAAGATGATTTTTATTATTACAGTATTCTAAGAAGAAGTCTAGGGATATATATTTCCATATTGCTGATCATTAGGCAAGCCACCTTATTTCTCATAAGCCTTGTCCTACTTTTTTACTTATCCTTGTTTTACCTACTATTTATGAAAGTTGCATCGTTTTATTATATTATGATCTATATCTGGTATTGGCTTGGCTCCGCCAACCCATTACACCATTGTACTACTGACCCCCTTGATTACACCTACTTGCCCCTAGTATGATAGCTGGTGTGTAACACCATACCCCTTTAGAGACCCTCTTTTAGCCGAAGCAAAACTGTAGGATGGGAAGACCCCAGGAAAGGTTTACAAAAATGCTTTATGTGAAAATATTGCTAAGTGCGACTTACCAATAGAGGTTTGAGAAAGGAAAAAGGTTTCGTTTTACAAAATGGTGAAAGAAATAGGAGGAAAAATGTTTACAAAAATGCACACGGTTCTTTGTAGCTTTAGCTATAACAACTTAACCCGTGCAACCACATTACTCCTATATGGGAAGGGGCTGGACTCGAAGTTTGTTTACTCTAGTATAAGTTGCCTCGTAACTACTACAGGGGATTTCGATCCCTGGAGGTTGGGTATTCTCCTGCAAGGGTCCATGTGAAGTATCGATTTGGAGAAGAAACGAACGGACGGCAGGCCACCATGCGTTTACTATGAGCCTCTCATTGAAAGCGCACACTTTGTGTAGTGAAAAAAGCGTTTCAATTGGTCCACGATACCGACGTCCCGGTGTTGAGGGGAAACAACTCATAGGGTAGACGCTTATACTGGAGTGGGCATTCCAAAGGTCTTGACCAGTTACTCGACCCACGATCAGTGTAGATCAGGAAAGGGTACCCGGATGGTGTGGGTAAAGTGTACAACCTCTGCAGAGTATAAATCTATTTGAATAACAGTGTCTGCTGTTAAGTACGGGTTGGACAAACTACTGTAGAGCGGTGTTGGTTTTGATTTCAAAAAGGTTTTCGGAAGAGCAAAGGCTTTTGGAAATGTTTTTACCATGGGATGGTCAGAAAGGATACATGTTTTGACCATGGGATGGTCAGAAAAGATGGAGAACGGTTGGTCATGGGATGACCTGAAGGAGGAACACATGGGGGACCCAATCCTAGTGGTTTCCAAAACTTTAAAAATGTTTTTGATATGTTTTGTAAAAGTCTATAATGAAGATATGGAGATGCTATATCTATAATAGAAACTATTTTTGAAAAGAACCTCTCATTGAGCCCTCCTACTACCCCAACCATACTGCACATCCTTTTTTATTTATTGTTATCTTAAGATGGTTTGCAAGTACATTCAAAGTACTCACTAGCAATGTCCCTAGCTATTAACTTGGTCAGATTCAAAGAAGAAGGTGGTGTTGATGACTATGTGAGCTAGGACGTTCTCCCGGTCAGTTGCCTGTAGGTTAAGGCCTGGCTCGGGCTCCACACTTAATGAGGTTTCGCTGATGGTGATCGATGTATCCATAATGGCCAATAAGGTATGACATGTATTCGTTTATGTAAGGGATGTTTACTTTGATTTTTGATAGTTATGTGACACGACAAACTGATCATTGGATCTGGTGTATGCATAATAGGGATTCTCGGAGGATTAATCTGGGGGCCCCACACTCAGTAAATTGTTCACCTTTCTAGCTCGGATACATACACAAAATGCACAATGCATTTTGAGTACATTGCCCATATGTTGCAAGATTCACTACCTGAGATGGTCTTGTAGGTACACCGGTTTAGTTCGGGAGTACTTTCCTGTTCATCCTTCGTGCACTGCCTTAGCACTCAATTAGCTTGGTAAACTACTAGGGAAAAGGAATCTGCGACGACCGAGCACTCTAGCTGCACCCCTGGTCTGTTTCAATATGCGCTACCTATACATCTCGAGAATACTACCTATCGTAGTCTTCCAGTTAAACTGCTCTAGTTCGAGAGCACTGCCATGTTGACCCGCGTGTACTGCCTTAGCGAGCATTTACCACGGAAAAGTACTAGAGTAAGGGAATCTGCGACAACCATGCAATATAGCTCCATATCGGTCTATTTCAAGATGCACTGTCTGTGTTGCGTGTACACCCCGGTGTAGTTCGGGAGCAATCTAACAACACTGCCGGTATGTTCCTCATAGAACTGCTTTTGTACTCCTATATGTAGTGTTGTTTCAGGTACACCACTATTTTTCGAGAACACTGCCATGTTGACCCTGCCTACACTGCCTTAACACGCAATTAGCTTGATATACTTCTAGTGAAAAGGCATCTGTGACGACCGTCCACTCTAACTGCATTGTTGAACTGTTTCTTTTTGCACTGCTCATAAATTGTAAGATTCACTACTTACGGTTTTCTTGCATGTACATCGATGTAATTCGGGAGCACTTCCCATATAGTCCCTCATATAGTGACCACCTAATAGCGTGGTGCAATGCGATCTCTAATTATGGTGCAGCAATTTTGAGCAGTACCAAACAAGGAATATAAATTCTTCAACTAGTAACCAAACCAAGAGGAATTACATGGTTGACATATTTTTTCAAAAACATCAATAACAAACAACACATTTATCAAAGAGATCATAATTCCAAATAACATAGGACATAATTAGACCCAACTTACAATACCATAATATTACAAAACTGACAAAAGGCTTAGTGTACTAACATTATAAGAAGAAACATTGGACAATGCAAAAGCCCTACATGTCGAAATTTGATTGAATTTCATTAAATACCTATGGAATAGGTGGACAAGATTCATACAATGCAAAAGCACTATCAACAACTCTTGGACTAGGTAATTTACATATAAGTTTGACAGTCTTCTTCAATATGTCGGCAAAGAACAATCCTTGAGTTAAATCAACTGTAATCAGAACATATTGACCGTCCATAGACATTGCTATCATGTGCAATAGGCCACAAGGATGATTGCATTCCTCACATATCATACATGGTCTTTCCTTCCAATATTCAATATCCTAATCAAAAGCAGTTCTGAATGCATTAGGCAGATCTAGCATTGTCTGGATGATCCACTTATTTTGACCATCCTTGTAGTCAAGTAGCCAAGTTCTCAATATTTCATCAGAACACAAGACATAATAAAATGCTTCCTGATCTATGCTCTAAAATTGAATAATTATTCTGAGACTTGGTTGATTCCCTGATTGATTCTAGGAATTGTATCACAGAAGTTAAATGTGTGGGTGTGTTGTAATGAAGAACAAGGCCTACAACATAAACTAGAAACAAGTTTTTGCCTATAAGAATTCCTTCATGATATTGATGGTATGTGATTGACATTGACACGAGAATTGGATCTGAAATATGCCTCTCCCATTCACAATTTTGCAGAACACAGACATGCACAAATATGCCATAAGTTGTATTCATAGTGATACCATTATCTGAAGCCTTCCAATCAGAGTACTACTTTCTATCAAAGAATGTCATTGATGAGTTAACAACACTTGGAATCAAACCGAATTGCCCAAACATATGCACCTCGAAGCTCTCTGACATTGGGGGATTGGTGTAATATGAGATCAAATGAAAGTGGACAAATTTGGACTCCTAGAAAGATAATTAATATAATATCTATTGTTTCTAGAACAATAAGGACCGACATCAATGAGGACTGCTTTATTTCAACAGTAGATGACTGATTCCCTTAGCAGATATCTTGTCTCTAAATTCGAAGAAATAGCTATGGATGTTTCATCTAGAGATGAATCTTCGACCTCCATTAGCCTAATGCCCTACTCCGGCATCCGACTAAAATCAACTAGAAATCCTAGACATGATAGCGAATTTATCTTCACATATCGACATAGGAACCTATCAGCTTTGGGGACATCATACCAAGATTTTTTTAGGATACTGCACCGCAAAAAGGGGCATGGTCGAGGATTTTGTAGATGCTAATCTTATAACAATCTCCTCCACCTGATCGAGGATTGCGATCTAGTAAAATCCATTTCTACTCACTAGATTTATTTCTTCGCTGGAGACAGAAGAATGCTTATTTCTCTTGGGGAGATAGAGGGACATGGTCTACGAGAGCACACAACACATAGTAAATAATGCCCTACCATGCACTGCTGGCCACACCCTTTGTAAACTGCCAGGTTTGCAGCTAGAATATATACACAACATACACACTAAAAATGCACTACCTTGTACTACATGCGCATTGCTTTGTACTAAAACATTGCCATACCCGTGCACTACTCGCCGCATACTTTGTAAACTTTCAAGTTTGAAGCTACAATAAATGCACAACATACACACTAAAAATTGCACTACCCTGTATATGAATGCTTGGCGCACGGAAGGCAGTGTGCTATGGGCACAGCCAACTGACACACTCTTTGAAATACAAGGTGCTTTGAAATGCAAGGTGCTTCAAAATGCAAGACACTCGAAAATACACGGAGTTTCAAAATCTATATGAATGATTGACGCACTGAAGACGCCATGCTACGGGCGCAACCCACTGACACACGCTTCGAAATAAAAGGCACACCAAAATGCAAGGCGCTTCGAAATACACGAAGCTTCAATATCATTATGAATGCTTGATGCGCCGAAGGTGTCGTACTAAGGGTGTAGCCCGCTGAGACACGCTTCAAAATAGAAGGAGCTCCGAAATGCAAGGTAGTCCCAAATACACGGATCTTCAAGATCTATAAGAATGCTTGGCGCGCTGAAGGCTCCGTGCTATGGGCACAGCCCGCCGATACACGCTTCGAAATACAAGGCGCTCTGAAATGCAAGGCACTCCGAAATGCAAGGCTCTTCGAAATACATGGAGCTTCAAGATCTATATAAATGCTTGACGAACCGAAGACACCGTGCTATGGGAGCAGCCCACTGACACACGCTTCCAGATACAAGGTGCTTGGAAATGCAAGGCTCTCTGAAATGCACGGAGCTTCAAGATCTATATGAATGCATGACGCATGGAAGGCATCGTGCTGCGAGCATAGCCCCCGTGACACGCTTCGAAATACAAGGCGCTTCAAATGCACAGAGCTTCGAGATCTATATTAATGTTTAACGCACCAAAGGTGGCGTGCTGTAGGCGCAGCCCTCCGAGACACTCTTCAAAATACAAGGCACTCTGAAATACAATCCACTTGCAATCTGTGTACTGCATTTAATATGTTTATTGCACTGCTTATTATTATTGGATAAAAGTTAGTACTTTGTGAAGTTTAAACCAGACCCCTCGTATTACACCTCATAAAATCTCCATTTCCTGTAAAGAGAAAATGCAAGAGAAAGAAAAACGAAAACAAGTAGATACAATCTACCGAAAAAGGGAAACCAAATCTAAATATGTCCGAAAATACGATGAAGTGAAGGAATTTGAAGGAAAAGAGATGTTCTGATTCCACCTGCAGTTCGTACACGGAACAACCGGTGCGAAAAAGAAAAAAGTGGCAAGGAGACCTGGTGAGGAAACAGAAAACAACTAAAAGAAAAAAAATCGTAAAGAGAAAAACCAGGCTGTTCGTATACGCGCTGTCTCTAGAGTCATTCCATGCAGGAAACGTGTCGTGCTATTGTTGCTCGTCATTCGTGTACCGGCGCGTGGTGTAGCGCACGCGCTAGTCGTCCTCCATCGGCCTAGCACTTGTCACCCCCTTGACCAACACGCATATTCAGCTACATGATATGGTATGTTTTCACTTAGCATTCTTTCTTTTGTTCCTATTGTACTTGTATTGTATGATAGTTATAAAATTTCTAACTTCTGCATCTTAATTAGAACCTACCATCGAGAGTGGTTTCTTCTCTTCAAATTTATAAAGAAGGCTTGGCTAGAATACGCGTTGGAGCAACAGGTGCCGTAAGCTCCATTTCGTATAATACAGTGAGTGATAGCCGCATCATCTTCAACATCCAGGAGTGGAAGAACTTTTTTGAAGCTCAAGATTATCAACAAGTTGGGTAAGCCATTCTGCTCACCGGTAGGACCACTTCACGCTGTAACATTTAGATAATGTTCATCATTGACATCATCATTCATAGTGACCAGCTAGTTCCTTATGATAGTTTGTTAGTGTAGATGCAACTAGCTTGTTTTGAACCGCTTATGATGTTTTAAACCGCTTGTTAATAATTTGTGGTGAACCAAATCATCATTTTCCTTCTTATGTGAATATGAATTTCGTGATGTTACATTGCTTTTATATTGCAGCCTTTAATCTACAATATGCAGCACCTTTTTTAATTTTCGAAAACATACTTGCAACGTTTGACTTTATGGAAACACGACAAACTGTACATATAGTACTGGAATTTGGGGGAAATGGCACCACTGTGTCTCCTAGTCATGGCCTTCATACCGAATGCCACCAATACGTCCTACCAGTGCCGTGAGGTTAGAGGCGTATAACTTGAGAGCCACTAACCCCCTTTTCTAAACACTGCCACAAGACCTTTTCTTACTAGTGTAATATGCGTAAGTATTTGGTTTATTTTCTTTGTTTTATTTCAATGTATTCAAAACAAAATTAAATTTGCAGGTATGTAGATTCTTAGCATGATTTAGTTGCATTTTTTAAAACTCGGGTTGGTTCTCGCTATATTGGCAGTGTTGGTACCTTCAAACGACATCTCTAAAAATTCTAGAGCAACCTATGACGCTTAGTCATAGTACATCTCTGACCTAATTTTGCTAAATCGACATAAAGTCCTCTAAGTGGGTGAAGTTAGCTAGGAAGCTTAAAAAATGCTAAAACAAGAGGAATTTTTCTCAACTAGGATAGGCCCAGAAGGAGCGAGATGCTTCGGTTAACAACCTAACACCACTACAAGAATCTGGACGATTCTTGACGTTTTATTGATCACACTGCATAAGACCGTCATAGATGCCCGACGTTCAGGGCCAATTCGTCGCGACGCACTCCAAGGGCCTCCAGCCCGGGTATCCATGACGTTCGAGGATTTCATCGACAAAAATTCGTCACGGATTTTGTTCGAGGCCCTGAAGTCCAGTTCGGCATTTTGTCCCGCATAAAATCGTCACGGAATTCGTCAAGAGCCTTTGGTTGACTGTTTGTTTTTTCGATGACCGGGACATCCATGCCTGCACCCCACCTGTCAGCTCGGTTTGAACGACATGGTTTAACGGGTTCTCAGAGTGTTAGTCGGGCCCAGCTATCGGCCCATGTGGTATAAATTAAAGATGACATAAAAAACAGAGTACCCTGACCAGGGTTCGAACTCGCGAGCACACTCGTTGGTCGAGGGTTCGTAACCACTAGACCAGCGGACTCTGTTCCGCTAGATCTACTACTTTGCCATTCTTATAAGTATGTCCTAAATTAGTAGTCCTTCAATAAATAAACTGATGTTATGACTAAAAGCCAGAACAGCTGGACAAGACAACTACGTTTCAAACATAGCACTACTTCATATTTCTTATACACATGTTGTCGATCACATGAAGAAGCAAAATGTGAAAGTACAGGAAACTATAGCAAAAATGAACACAACACATAGCAATATGGCGATAGAACACAATCTTACAAATATATAGAGAATATGGTTGACATATAATTCCAAACCAACTATAGAACCAGAATCACAAAGAGTTCCAAACACGGTACGCGACCTGCAGGTTCACATTCAGTTCTAAACCAACTACGAGTTCACATGGAGCCAACCCGCATAACCAGGTACTATGTGCCCTCATTTCACATGGCCTACATGACACATGAAGCCAGACATGAGCTCCTTAAAGAAGGTGAAGACGACGAAATCCCCTTTTTTGATTCGAGCTGCCTCGACAACCTTTGACTAGTTGCTTGCCATTTGGGCAACAACATTCCTGCCTTGGATGAACTAAACATGCTTACGTCCTACATGATCTGCGACTATGACAGGAATCTCCAATGGCAGATACCTGTTGAGGTGGGCATTGTTGTACCTAGCTGAAAAGTACTGGATGTGAAGAATAAAGTTAATTGCTGAAGTATATTTCAATGTGCATAAGTAGATTTAGGGCTCGTTTGGTTCAAAGGATTTGTGAAATACTGGGATAGGAAAAGTGCAGGAATAGAATGACCTGACAGTAAGCATCCTACAGGAATCAAAAATGTAGGAATCGGTAAGATACGCTGTTTGAAAAATACACCGTGGGGAAAATGTAGGTAATTTTATAGGGTTTAGGTATATGTCATAGTTGTCATAAACACGTAGAAATCTTTCCAAGAGGTCTCACCTCTTGTTTGAAGATCCTATAGGATTGTAGTGTAGGAAAGTTATCCATAGGAATTTGGTAGGATTTATTCCTTTGAAACAAACATGCCCTTAAAGAGTCAAATCTCATAAGTTTACCATCTTGGCCTTCCGAGGGATGACATTTGACTTTTTCATCTTGCACACATAGTGCGGTATAGGTGGCTTGTGTCCTGAAATTGCTCTGAGATACGTAGCTTGGTTTGAAGTCAATTCCATGGTGTTTCCAAACACACAGTAATCGTCGAAGTCCTCCCCGCCCTTCATCGACGGACCTAGAAAGAATATATTAGAAAGTAATCTATAGCAACATAAGAATGACTATAACTTTAAGCCAATGTCAATGACTCTAACCTCTACTAAGGTGTAGCACCCCGATAAAACCACTACTAGAAAATCGCTTAGTGTTTCTGTTTTGTGCATCATCATGACCGCATGCTGATGTCATCATGCCACATTGAATTTTAGTATCTCATTATGCATCTGTTTGTCTAAAACAATTTTTCAAAAGCCTATGTTTGTTTTCTAAATATCCCCTGTCTCAATTTTAAAATTATAAAACCGGGCCTGTCCGGATATTTTGTTTTGTCTAAAAATAATTTACAAAAGGCTTTTAAAACAAAACAAATAAATAAAATGTTTTACAAAACCTGGGGAGGCCGCCAGCTGGCAGCAGCCTACCACCTAGATAAAAACTCTAAAGATCCACCCAAAACCCTAACACCCTACCTACCCCTAAACCCGACCCAGCCACCTACCTACTCCGACCCGCACCTACCCCGCATCGATCGCACGCGGTCAACCACACTTGGTCCACCACCGCGTCGCTACTCACCCCGAACCACCTGCCTGGCTCACCTCACGCAGCATACAAGCAGACGCTGACGCAGCGACGACGCTGGGTGCCAGTACCGCGACCGATGCGATCTCCGCCCACTACCCAGCCCCACCCTGCGTCCCCGCTCCTCACACGACTCCCTCTCCTCGCGATCCCCTCCCTCGCCTCACGCCCCTGATCTCCACCGCAGGCGACCTCCTCGTCGCCCGCACCATCGCCATCGTCGTGTCCGGTCACCGCCGCTTGGCGCCCTCATCGCCAGGTCCCGAGCCGCCCTCCGCTAGAGCCAGCCCTGCCGCGTCGTCCTTAACCTCCACGCCCTCCTTCCCGAACGGATCCCGAGCCACCGCCGCCCTGCTCGTAACGGCCGACGTGGTCCTTCTCCCTCGGCCTCCCTCACCTCTACTCGCCAGCAACCACACGGTTGCGCCCATCCTTCGTCCTCCCGTCGCATCTCCTCCTACGAGCATGATGGTCCGACGCTGCCGCGACCTCCCTCGACCTAGGCCTCACCCTCCTCTCCAAACACTTCCTCCTGCGCCTCTCGATCCGCAACCGTGTGCCTCGAGTCCGGCCACCCGAGGCTCGTCCTCGACTCTCGCCTCTCCTTGCCATGACCACCATGTCGCCGTCGGCCTCGCCCCTCCAGGTTGTGGCCCTGCCTCAAACTCGGCCATGCCCCGACTTGAGCCCTGCTGCAGGTGCCCCACGCCCCACCGCCAGCGTTCCCCCAATGTGGAGATCCTGCCCCTCGTTGCCGCCTCTGTCGGCCAGCACCGTAAACGCCCGCCCCTGACCGCACCGCCCCGAGCCACGCTGGCCTGCTCGGTCTTTTCTCCTCTAGCGGCCGCCCCTACCTCACGTCGTTGGTTTTGTCTCTCTGTGTGGGTTAACTCGTGGCCCAGTTTGTACCTGTTGTCAACCTTGGACCTATGCTGACCTCCCTACTGCAACCAGGCGACATCGACAAATGTATCTGTGATTAGCGAGCCAAGTTTGGCAATCATGTTCCGCAGACTCCCCTTTGGGGTAGAAGGCCCCTCAAGTTCTACGCTTCCAAGATATTCTAAAGACCGATCTCGCCATACCCGAACCCGAACCCAAGATCTCCTTCCCGAAAATCGAAGACCACGTTCTCGAACCCGAAGACCGAACCCCGGCACGCCAAGCTCTCCTTATGGGAACCGTTCAAGATGGAACACCAAGTTCTCCTTCCCGGATCCGACGACCGAAACCGATCCCGTCGATCCCCCTTCCGAGCCCCAAGATCTTCGGACCTTGACGTATGACCCCTATCCGAGACCCCTATATTTTATAATATATGATATTGTCACTTATTGCATATGAAATTGTTCATGTCGCATACATATTTTGTGGTTTAGGGGCATTACGCCGATTCACCTTATAATTAAATATGGAGTGTTTATGCAGGCTATACTTGTATTATACCGCCTCCATTTAAATTTTCTTAGCGAACCAATGCCATGTTTTGCATTGTTAATACAACATTTAAATTGCAGGGTATCTAAAGAACTTGAACCATTAATTAATTGTCAGGACCCCGGTTCCGCTGAATATTGTCTAATTGCATCTCACCTTTACCATGTCATGCATCATATCATGAACATGCCGAATCTTCTTCCGTAGTATTAAATAGTGCCTTCGGTGTGTATTTTAGTGATTTGCTTCTTTGCGGATTAGGCCGTTGAGTGGATGCGAGTATCGACAAGTTCTTCGGATAATGTACCTTCGGCAGTGTTTCCCAGGCGAGCATCTCCCCCTTTCTACCTATTTTGCTTTTATAGTCTTTTTTCCTCCTGTTAATGTATTGCTATCTGTGTTGTGATGCTTTAGTTTCCGTGCACCATTTATACTCCTTGGAGCCTCTATATTGCCATGGACACATCCTATTGCCTGTTGTTTGATAGATAGTCGGCCTTGTGAGTCATAGTTGCTTGCTTATGTGATGCTTCACGTCGTTGTCGTTCCACCGTTGACGGCAAGTTGGCACATGATTAATGGTGGAGATGCTCAATGGTGGAGACGCTTAATGGTGGAGATGATCATGACTTTAATTACAACTTGATATTAAAATGCTGGGAATAGATATAACTAATGTAGAGGCATCGGTGGGCAATAGATGTTATTTGGTTCTTCCACGCTCACTTGTGTCCCGTAGGACCCCGAGTACTTGATACCTGTTCCTTGACTATTCGCACTATCCACATATGGGAGACTCTATGAATACCCGTTTTCCTGAGCTTGATTCACACTTTATTTCTTGGGGCCACAACTAGTTTGGGGCTTTATTACTATCTTGTACTTATGCCATGCCTTACTACTTTATTTACGATTGTGCGTGGAGCACCTGTACAGTTTTGGAACGTGGAATGTTTTCATGGTATCGATAAGCCCAGTCACACTTTCAGGTTCCCAGTCGTTTACAGCCATTGTCACAAACCCTGGGTCCGTCTCGGAGATGGCCAACTTCGTTGCAGGTAGCTTAGTGGGGTGGCCCCCTGAAACATTTTATGAATCCTATGATTGCTTTGTCGTGAAAGCCTCATTGGGTTTTGATTTGGGTTTTCCGAGGTTGATCATGTGTGTGTTGCTATTTGTGCACCCCTGCAGGGTAAATCTTTCTGAAAGCCGTGTCCACGGTTATGGACGACTTGGAGCACAGTATCTCGATCATAGACAAGCATAACTAAAGTAGTGCTATAAATTTAACTTAATATGTGACTAGTAATCAACTTCACTATAATGGAATGGATAATAAAAGTGCCAACAACTGGTGGAACTAGGGTGTATCGTGTCATGTTATACCTGCCTAGTAAGTATCACAACTCCAATGGAATGAAATAAAAGTGCCAACAACTGCTGGGTTTGGGATGTCACATGCTAATTGTATCTGACTAGTAAGTACTGCAACTACAACTGAATGGTTAACTAAAACTGCCCACCGCTTGTGATATCAGGATGACTCATGCTATCTATATTTGACTAGTAAGTGCTGCAATTATAATGGAATGAATAAAACGGCCAATTGTGTGAGTTTCTTGGTTTGACTTCCTCGTTTGGTCTCGAGGGGGAAATGCCAGGATGGGTGTTGGGGGGATAACCCCGGGTAGGGTCACTCCGGGGTGTAAAGGCCGAGTTAGCCGAGGTTCAGCATGGCCAAAGCGGATGCTGGCCGGGTCACCTCCAGGCAGGCCGGATCACGGAGTAACCCGGACCAGGGGGGTCACCTATCATTATATCAGCCGACTTAAGGAGTAAGTCGGAAGTGTTTGTCTAACTTGTATGCAGGAACAGGTATAGTCGGATCTACCATGATCCGGGTCCCATTTAGCTTCTGGGAGAAGGAAGGAATCTCTCTGGTCAAAAAGAAGGCCCGGTACGCAATGCGTGAGCGAAGCAAGCAAGGTCAGGACCACCGGGTCATGGCCAACAAGGGTGACGATGCCCGTGTCGGCTGACGCGGGCGCCACAGAGGCTCACGTAGCTAAAGCATGTGTGACACGGGGAAAAGCACCCCGGTCGGGTTACCACTTTGAGAGGAGGCATATTCTTAGGAATATGCCTCCACGTATGCCCTAGGCAGAGACCAGGCCGCCTCTATATAAGGGAGGCTAGGGTTTCAGTAGAAGGGGTTGGGTTTTCTTCTATACCGATTTGGCTAAGGTTCTAAGGGTGAACTGTGGGTGAGAATAAGAGAGCTCCTTCTTCCTCCCCTCGCCAATACAGCTCTAGGAGCACTTGTAATCTTGAAAGGAAAGCAATACAATCTTCTCTGTGGAGAATCACTTCACTATCCCTCCCTGGATTCCCCTAGCGTGTATTAGTCCCCACCTTTAGCCTATCCATGGCATCTGCCATGACACCACCATGACAGTTGCCGCCCACCGTGGGGCTAGCGGCGCTAGCAGGGGTGAAGATCCGGACGGGAAACCTCATCGGCACTAGCGAACGCATCGTCTCTGGGCTCGTTCAGCGCTTTGGAGCGCTGGACTTCGTCAGCGACAACGCTGGCTGCTTCGGCACGCGCCCACTTCCGTGCAACAGCCTCTTCGTCAAGTTGGGTGCGCACAATGTCTACGTTGCTGTGGACGTATCATGCGTTCATCCGCGGCGCGTCGTCGAAGCTGGGGAACCACCCCTTAGCGTGGTTCACGGGGCGCATATCACTCGCTCCTCGGACCGTGCTGAAGTGATGATGACTGTGCCAGGTGCAGGCGCATGCAAGGATCCAACACAGGACCAGGAGGTAACACCTAAGGCACCAAGGAAAGGTAGAGGACCTCCACTAGAGAGGCCTGAGAATGTACTGAGAGAAGCTATGGATAGCTTGGCAAACCCGGTAGCAGCAGTGGTAGATCCGGCTCAGGCACAGGCCGAGCTAGAGGAAACTAGGCAAAAAATACTAGAAGGCGCAAAGAAAATAGCCGTGGCTCAGCAGTCGTTGAACATGACGCTGCGTGAGTATGCAAAAGCAAACAAAGTTGATACGGTAAAAGTAAAAGGGAGAAATCTCTTAAGCGAGATGAACAGAGAAGGTGATGATGGAGCCGAGGAATCAGAAAACTGTTTGTCCGTGGGGTTGCCGAAGTATAGTACCCCGGCGAAGAACCTCAGAGCAGCGGATGCGGCTGCATCCGAGTTAGAGGGTCTGACGGGTGAGGCCCGTCAAAGACAACAAGATAGGGTTAACGAGTTAGTTCAGATCGCGAACAGACAGAACGAAGAGCTACTCAGAGCTAACCCAGAGAGGGCTGGGGCTTCCAAAATCGTCCATTCGGCAATGGGTAACCCAGAGAAATCCGCTGGAGCCACATCGTCTCCTCATGGTGGTCCAAGGAGAGAAGAGGTAGTAACCTCGGCCAGACGGAACAAATAGATCGTCCCGTACGACCTGACGCGGGCAGGAAAAGCAAAAGAAGCACGGAAAAATGATGATCGACGAAGTGTGAGCCGAGGTGAAGCTGGCCGAGATAACCACGACCAAGGCAATGCCGGTCAAGGGAACATTGTCAATGGCAATGCCGGACAGCAAAACTCGGCAGGAGCAGGACAACCGCAGCAGCGGAATATACCAAGGCAAGAGCAAAGCGCCGGCCGGGGTATGCAACAGAGAGTTGCTCCACAGGAGCAAAACCGGTACAACGACGGTGATTCGGAGATGGTGAACGCAGGGTACCCAAGACCGGACTATCTTGTGATAGGGTCAAGATTGGGAAGCAGGGATTTGATGCCGGATGACGCCAGGTTGAAACTGGATCGCCTGTATAGGTCAGAACAGATCAAATGTCAAGGTCCACCGGGTCTAGCGTGCTTTGGACCCCGGATCATGAAGGAGCCACCGATACCTAACTTCCAGCTGCCCAGGGGCACGAAGACGTATGACGGTAGTACCAAGCCGGAGGATTGGCTGATAAACTATGCTACGGCTGTGAAAATTGCCACTGGTAACTTGAGATGGGTTGTACGATATGTACCCCAGATGTTAGAAGGTCCGGCCAGAGTATGGTTGAACAATTTGCCACCCGGAAGCATCAACTGCTGGATAGATTTTGAAGAAATGTTTATCAGCAACTTCTCAAGTACATATCAGAAGCCGAATAGGCCACAGACCCTAGCAATGTGCAAGCAAAGTGTTGGGTCCGCAGCATAGAAAACAAAAAAATTCCTACGGTGTGAACTACACGCCAAGATCTATCTACTAGGTACAAAGCAACGGGTGGACATACATCCAACGAGAACTTACCCTCGTAGACAACGAGCTTTGTTAACGAGTAGGAACTCGTGGTTGATGTAGTCGTACACTTGCCGATCTCAAGATCGTGATGAAGTCCAGCAGGTCTGGCTCCAGCACGTCCATCAGATCCAACTCCAGCACCACCAAATCCAGCACCGTAAAGCAGCGGTGCATCCGTGATCGCACACACGTCCGGTACCCCGACAACCTCCGTCCCTCGCTCCAGCAAAGCAGCTGAAGCAGCAACTCCTTTCCAGATAAAGCCACCGAGAACATGTATCTCGCTAATCCGAGACCATGGGGAATAATACTAGAGGGGGAGAGAGATCCTTCACAAGGAGGTGTGAGGAAGAAGGAGTGAGAGGGGGGCCTTTTATAGGAGGAGGGGAGAGTGTACCTTCACCTCCCCCATTCATGTGGTGGTAACCCCCTCCACATTAAAATGCCCCTTCACATTCTCTTTTAAAGTCTCCACTTTAAATGCATTAAATTTCTCCAAATTTAATGCTCTCTCATTTAATAAAACTCTTTTATTAATTTTATTCATAATTTTGTTAATTACTTTAATTAACAAACATTCACATAAAACCCCCTGCAACATTTCAATATTACATGCAGAACCAATTTCAGCAATTTCACCAAAAGCTTGATCTATCATTGAAATAATTCTAGCGCTTTCTTAAATCTTTATCAAACATATTTTCTCCAAATGGTGTCGGTATCCCTTAAGTGTGTCACCCTACGGTTCATGAATAATGCAGACATGATCGAGACCCTCTCGATCAATAATCGAAGCGGGACACGAGATCCATCTCGACTCCTACACATTCAACGATGACTTCTGTGATCGTGAGAACCTTTAACGCTTGTAACTAAATCCCTTTGTCCCTCGATATATTACATGTCCGAGATTCGATCATCGGTATCTCCATACCTAGTTTGATCTCGTTACCGACATGTACTCTTTTGTCGTTCCTGTGATATAACATTCTAGTGATCCCATCACTTGCTTGCAAGCTATTTCAATGTGATATCACCGAGAGGGCCCAGAGAATATCTATCCGTCATCTGGATTGACAAATTCCACTCTTGATCCATGAGCCTCAACATAACACCTTTGTAGTACTGAACCCATCTTTATAGTCACCCTGTTACGGTGTGACGTTTGATGTTATCAAGATACTCTTTCGGTGTTAGCAATTAACATGATCTCATGGTCTAAGGATAAAGATTACTTCGTATGATGTTATAGCAATATAAACATAATGACTTGATCGTAATGCTATACTTCGGATTAATGTTCATCACATCATTCCACCAATGGTGTGACCTTGTTATTAACAACATCCAATGTCCATGATCAGGAAACCTTGATCATCTTGTTAATCAACAAGCTAGTCTATAAGAGAGGCATGACTAGGAACCCTTTTTGTTTACTAAACACACATGTATTGATGTTTCCGAATCAATACAATTCTAGCATGTAAAATAAACATTTATCATAAACATGGAATAAGATAATAACCACTTTATTATTGCCTCTCGGGCATATTCCTTGATCTCCCACTTGCACTAGAGTCAATAATCTAGTTTGAAAAACTTTGCGCATTGAACACCTATGGCTTTCTGGTGTTGCATATACGCTATTGCTAGTGGTTAACATAATCTCCGGATGTGACAGTTTCAGATCCGTGTGTATTTGCATGTCTTTGCGTGTCTACGCATCACTCATTCTCAAATGAGATGGCATTGTATAAATTTGGTCCTCTGGTGAGACCTTTAGTTCTTTCGGCTCAAAATATGTTGATATTATTGTCACACAATATATCTTCATAGTATTAGCCCACTTTGAACCACACCTAGTTTGATAACAAACTACTTAACACAAATGCCCTCCTTTGCTGCTACTATAGCAGTTATATACTTAGCATTTTGTTGTAGTATCCGTCACAATATCTCAACTTTGGAACTCATCCAAATCCATCATGTTACATCCTTTCCATTATATTGTGCCACCCATAGTCTAAATTGAGATAAATTTAATTTGTATCTTGTGACAAAACTAGTATCAATGTAACACTTTACAATGAACTACCTTTAACTATTTGTCACTTATACATGATATATTCTTAGTTCTTCCAAAGCTCATAAGAATATCTTTACTATTGTCCAATGATCATCTTATGAATCATTCTGGTATATGCTTATAACATTTAGAGCATAGGACATTCTGGATATATACATATCATGGTATAATCGATCAGAATCTTCATGTGATTTTACTCACCAAGTGTTGAAACACTTGAATCTGAATACAATTCTTTCCATGCAGCAAGAACCTTTTCCATATTGAACCCTTTCAATATCTCATATTGAACCCTTTCAATATCTTATATATGTATGTCTGGCACAACCATATTAGCGCCTTAATCTATCCATATAGATATTGATGCCTAATATTCTGGGTTTGCCCAAGTCTTTCATCGAAATCTTATTTTAATGAAATCCTTAACTTGTGTCAATTCAAGATACATCATTTCCAATCAACAATATGTCCTCTACATAATGTATTAGAAATATGTCTCAGTGCTCCCACTTAATTTCTTGCAAATGCAAGCATCTTCATCATCTCCGACGAATTTAAACTCTTCTAATAGTTTCATCATGGTGAAGATTCCAACTCCGCTATTCTTACTTCAACTATTGAAGTTTACATGCCCTTTTAGCACCCTTTGAATTAACAAAACCCTTCGGACCATGTCATGTACATGTCCTAGGTTACCGTTCTATTAGAAGAACCTTGTTTTGTTTATTCAACTACCATATACCAAATTATATGTAGTTGTTGCTACATTAATCCATCAAGACTATATATCGCTATATATGAAAGATCATATCTTGTCATAGTCAACTCCTTGAACATTGCCATAAACTTCTTTCCGACATGTCGACTATTTCATAGATGTCAAACATCCATGTCTATTTATTTATAGATCCAAACACGACCAATAGGCTTCACGCCTTTCCAGAGGGTCTTCCAAGTTTAGAAACTTGATTTCTCGTGTATGGATACTATCACAGATTCTATGACTTCTAGTCATTTTATGGAGTCAGGGCCCATCATCGCTTCTTTGCATGTAGTCGGTTCATCATTGTCAAAACAATAACGACTTGCTTATCAAATCTTACTATTTGATTTTTACCGACCCACACGGTTCTATAGGAACTCTAATCTCCGAGATCACACCTTTTGTAATCACGAGAGCCATGAGCATTGTGGCCGCCACCGGGACACTTTCATTGCTGTGCTACTTAGCACATATAGCTAAGGTTCAACAACCTTATCAAAGTTCTATTGTCCTCCCACTTAACTTTTCATGAAAAATTCCTTCTCAAGAAACTTGACGTTCCAAGTAACAAACTCTTTTGTCCTCGGTGTTATGGAGAAATTCTCATCAAATTCTTTGGGATAACCTACAAAGACGTGCTTATCCGACTTTGGTTGTAAACATTTTACTTATGCATAGCATACCAAAATTTAAGAAAAGACAATTCGGGTTTTATCCCAAACCATAACTCATATGGTGTAATTTCAACGGATCACGATGGTGCTCTTTTCAGTGTAAAAGCGGTAGTCTCTAAAGCTTCAATCCTTTAAACATAATGGCAGTTTTATAGATGACACCTTTGATCTTACCATGTCAAACATGGTTTGATTTCATCTCTCTAATATGCCATACTCCTATGGTTTATCGAGGAACACAAATCATGGAACAATTCCTCAAGTCTTAGGTGTTTTTGCTAAACATGTAACTCAAATATCTTCCTTTATGATCGAATCATAAACTCTTTATTTTCTTGTTACAATGATTTTTTCACTTCATCTTGAAAGTCTTTGAACAACTTTCAAATGTTTCATACTTCTTCCTTATTAAGTAAATATACAGATATATTCACTCAAATTTTCGGAGAAAGCATATGAAGCAAAAAGATCCATCGCATATGGCTACACATAATTGAATATGCACATCAACATGCACAATTTCCAATAAGCTAGTCATCCGTTCCTCTCTGGCCTATGGACAGAGTTTCAATTATCTCGAGGAAAGTCTCACATGCGTCAATTGATCAAAATCAAAGACTCCAAAAATCCATCAACATGGAGTTTCTTCATGTTTTCTTTCAAATATAATTTAAACAGCGATGTCACTTCATAAGTGATCTTTCAATCATTTGTCTTGCGACATTTTAGCAATAGTGTTTATGTATGTGATTTCTCCAACTAGACTTGTAAAAGTTCATCCATCCTTTATGGAATACAGTAATTATTTGAACAGCCATTGTTCTCATGATACCGGAACAAAATAACAATTATTTAAACAAATCTTGAAGGCTTGGTTTGATGACAACGAAAAACACAATAACACTTTATTTGTTTTCGATGAACATCATCACTCATTCTCTTGCTGGTTTACTTAGGCCATTGTAGTTCATGAATTGTGTTGTCCTGTATGACACTTCATACCAACCAATTCGGTATCCAATACCGGTATCCAATACCTAAGAACCACATTTTTTAACAAGCAAGGAATACAACCATAACATGTATATCTTCTATATACCCAAGTTGGACATCTGCAACCTTATATTTTCTGCCAAATATTTTATAGATTCTTTTTCAGCAATTCCTTTTTCTTTTAAAAGAATCTATCAACATCAATAGTGGTGTAATTCACATGACACATAGTACAAAGCGTATATAGTCAAATACTAATACCTTTGGACTTGCACTTTGAAGTGGATCACCATCATCAAATGTTTGGCATTCTTTCAAAAATCCATTCTTTAGTAATCTATTAGTGTAGTAAACATTTTACTTACATCTTATATTCATCCTTATCATGACAACTTTCATGATCAAGCTACTATAGCTTATAAGGAAGAATCACGAGTATAATATCAGTTCCCAAAACCTTTTTGGTAGATTCGGATGCCTAGCATCTCCATCCTTCACAAATTCTCATACAATATGAGAACATGTATTTTGCTAAATTATACTCTATCATAATGCAACGAAAAACATTGTTTCAGATATCACAATATCTTTCACACATGATGGTTTCTAAAACAATTTCCAGCTCCAATATAATCTTGATATTAAAAACAACTTTTTGAATATCGATAATCATGGAGGCAAACATGATACTTTAGATACTAACATTGGAATTCTTACTCTTGATTTAATACTACTTATTAAACTTCATGGAGTAAATAGAGTTTGCTGAAAGTTTGCAATTGGACTTAAAAACTTTAAATTGACATTCAAAACAATACGATACCAGTTCGTAAAGTAAATATCCAGAATTCTATAGTTCTATTATCTCAAATAAAAACTAAGCATAAGGTAGAAAACGAATGCCAATGACTACAACAAACTATGAAAATTCACTTTGATTTAGTTTATGAAAAATTGAGTTCGACTAATCCAAATTAGAAATGAACTCCCACTCAAAAATGACATCCCTCGTGCCTTTTTGGTGATTACATGAACCAAATCCACTACACCAAGTCCGATCATCACGTGAGTCGGTGTAGCTTCAAAGGCGAGCATCAATATGGGCATCATATCAACTATATGACTCATGCTTAACCTTTCGGTCCGTGTTCCGAGGCCATGTCTATACATGCTAGGCTCGCCAAGTAAGAACCTTAGTACTCGCATGTGTAAAACTGTCTTACACCCGTTTGTATGGAAGTGTAGAGTCGAATACACCCGATCATCACGTGATGTCTCGAAACACGATCCATAGAACGGTGCATACTTAAGGAAGAACACATTTTATCTTGATATCTAAATGAGGGATCATCTTAAAATGCTACTAAAACGCCAAACTAGCAATATAAGATGCAAACATGTAATGTGTAAAGTGAGATGATATGGTTCATGCATTTGATCTCTATCATATGCATCATGGTATGATATCTATCATTCCTTTGTATGTAAGACTAAGGTCTATGGAACTTACACGTTAGGTGTGTTGTAATAGTATCTATCATACATCCACTTACAACATTACCATATCATGACACTAGCCCAGCAACGATCTAAACTAGATGCCTCTAATTCATCCATTGCAAGTTTTATGTGGCTTAGGGCTTTCGGAGATAGAACCGTTCTTACCTACGAACATGGAACTACAACGAAGATAACCAAGTTATTAGAAACTCGTTGTAAATCAGATATTGACTATAGTAGGAGAGATAGACACCCGCCAGCCACTTATGCAAAACTAGTTGCATGTCAGTCGTGGAACCGGTCTCATGTACGATGACATGTAAGGTTGGTCCGGGCCGCTTCATCCCACTATGCCACCAATATCCAAAATACATAGAAGATGCAATAACATGATCATCATCGCCCACATATAAACATATGTGTACTACCCGTGCAAAGCACCTACGCATAGATCAGGCTCTGATACCACTGTTGGGTCCGCAGGATAGAAAACAAAAAATTTCCTACGGTGTGAACTACACGCTAAGATCTATCTACTAGGTACAAAGCAACGGGTGGACATACATCCAACGAGAACTTACCCTCGTAGACAACGAGCTTTGTTAACGAGTAGGAACTCGTGGTTGATGTAGTCGTACACTTGCCGATCTCAAGATCGTGATGAAGTCCAGCAGGTCCGGCTCCAGCACGTCCATCAGATCTAGCTCCAGCACCACCAAGTCCAGCACCGTAAAGTAGTGGTGCATCCGTGATTGCACACACGTCCGGTACCCTGACAACCTCCGTCCCTCGCTCCAGCAAAGCAGCGGAAGTAACAACTCCTTTCCAGATAAAGCCACCGGGAACATGTATCTCGCTAATCCGAGACCATGGGGAATAATACTAGAGGGGGGGAGAGATCCTTCACAAGGAGGTGTGAGGAAGAAGGAGTGAGAGGGGGGCCTTTTATAGGAGGAGGGGAGAGTGTCCCTTCACCTCCCCCATTCATGTGGTGGTAACCCCCTCCACATTAAAATGCCCCTTCACATTCTCTTTTAAAGTCTCCACTTTAAATGCATTAAATTTCGCCAAATTTAATGCTCTCTCATTTAATAAAACTCTTTTATTAATTTTATTCAGAATTTTGTTAATTAATTTAATTAAAAAATTCACATAAAACCCCCTGCAACATTTCAATATTACATGCAGAACCAATTTCAGCAATTTCACCTGAAACAGTTTTGGTGTCTATTGAAATAATTCCAGCGCTTTCTTAAATCTTTATCTGAAACATATTTGCTCCAAATGGTGTCGGTATCCCTTAAGTGTGTCACCCTATGGTTCGCGAATAATGCAGACATGATTGAGACCCCTCTCATATCAATAATCAGAAGCAGGACCTGGAGATCCATACTGACTCCTACACATTCAACGATGACTTCTGTGATCGTGAGAACCTTTAACGCTTGTAACTAAATCCCTTTGTCCCTCGATATATTACATGTCCGAGATTAGATCATCGGTATCTCCATACCTAGTTTGATCTCGTTAGGTACATGTACTCTTTTCTCGTTCCCGTGATATAACATTCTAGTGATCCCATCACTTGCTTGCAAGCTATTTCAATGTGATATCACCGAGAGGGCCCAGAGAATATCTATCCATCATCTGGATTGACAAATTCCACTCTTGATCCATGAGCCTCAACATAACACCTTTGTAGTACTGAACCCATCTTTATAGTCACCCTGTTACGGTGTGACGTTTGATGTTATCAAGATACTCTTTCGGTGTTAGCAATTAACATGATCTCATGGTCTAAGGATAAAGATTACTTCGTATGATGTTATAGCAATATAAACATAATGACTTCATCGTAATGCTATACTTCGGATGAATGTTGATCACATCATTCCACCAATGGTGTGACCTTGTTATTAACAACATCCAATGTCCATGATCAGGAAACCTTGATCATCTTGTTAATCAACAAGCTAGTCTATAAGAGAGGCATGACTAGGAACCCTTTTTGTTTATTAAACACACATGTATTAATGTTTCCGAATCAATACAATTCTAGCATGTAAAATAAACATTTATCATAAACATGGAATAAGATAATAACCACTTTACTATTGCCTCTCGGGCATATTCCCTTCAGTCTCCCACTTGCACTAGAGTCAATAATCTAGTTTGAAAAACTTTGCGCATTGAACACCTATGGCTTTCTGGTGTTGCATATACGCTATTGCCATAGCGTGGTTTGCGCAAGGTTGCAGATATGGCAGCGAGCTGTGGATGAAGTTGCAAAGGAAAATGCCAATTACGCTGGCAAAGATGATCCGGATTGCTGGTTCGTATGCTTTGGGCAATCCGACTCAACCTAGGCTCGCGTCAAATGAGTCAAACGAGGAATACTATCAGAGGGATGGAGCTGGGTCATCTCAGAGGAACGATTACAGAGGAAAAAGGAGAGATGATAGACCGGATCATCGCTACGGTTCGCAACAAGTTGCAGCTGTGAATCAAGATTAACCCGGAGCAGGGAGCAACCAACGCCAGAGAACGGGAGGGCAATGGACTCCAAGAAATGATGGCAAGAAAACATGGACTCCAGAGCAAAAGAAACAGTGGCATGAAAAGAAAGACCGTCCGAGGTATACCTACGACTCAATGTTGGACCAGCCATGTAAGTTTCACACGCCAAATCCGAATAGCCCGGCGGGTCACACAACGAGGCAATGTGAGTGGTTCCGTAAGATAGAACAAGGTGGTTCGGGGAATGCTGAGGCACCCCGGAATGATCAACCTCGGCAGGAGTTACCACGGCAGCAATTGCTCTCCGGAGCAAACACGCAACAGCTAATGTTGCCTCCCCCTCCGCCGAGGTATGACAACAATGAGAGAAGGGATGCAGTGCATCAGGTGGAAAATCAGCAACAGCCGGATCAGAGGTACCCCGGAAACGAGGGAAGGAATGAGTACAGGGAACATCACCAGAGTTATTGTGTGTTCACGACTGAGGAAACAGATAGGAAGAGCTTGCAGCGCCGACATATGGAAGTCAATGCGGTCATGCCAGCAGTGACGAGGTACATGCCTTGGTCGGACCAGGAAATCACCTGGAACATCAAAGATCATCCTAAACTTATGCCGAGTCCAAGTTCATATGCGCTAGTGCTAGATCTAACATTCATTGGACTGAACATCAATGTGAGGTTCTCCAAGGTTTTGATTGATAATGGCAGTAGCATTAACATCATGTATGCGGATACGATGCGCAAGTTGGGCATCTTAGAGAACATGCTCCAGGCTACAAGAACAACTTTCCATGGCATTGTACCAGGCATTTCTTGTGAGCCCATAGGTAAAGTCCGGGTCGACGTGCTATTCAGCACAAGAGATAACTGTCGAACTGAAAATCTTGAGTTTGAGGTGGTGAACTTGGAAAGTGCATATCATGCGTTACTCGGAAGACCAGCATTGAACAAATTCATGGCAAGCTGTCACATCAGTTATCTGAAGATGAAGTTGCCCGGGCCAAATGGAGTGGTTACCATTGCTGGAGATTTCCGACGTTCCATTGAGTGTGCTTCAGCCGGGTCTAACCTAGCCGAGTCACCCGTGATTGCGCAAGAGAAAAGAAAAATCCAAGAGGTGGCGGCATTAGCTCAGTCCACGCAGCAATATATGCCGGCGTTAAGTAACCCGCATGGCAGCGTTTCATTTCAAGCCGCAAAGGACACCAAGAAGGTTCTAGTTGATAACATGTTCCCGGAGCGCACCGTAACAATTGGTGCCGGGTTAACTGACAAATAGGAAAGCGAGCTCGTCAACTTCCTTCGTGAGAATCGGGATATTTTTGCTTGGTCTACATAGGACTTGCAAGGTGTTCCGAGGGAGTTGGCCGAGAACTCTTTGAACATAAGACTCGGAGCAAGGCCGGTGAAGCAACCTCTCTGCCGCTTCGCCGAGGATAGGAGAAAAGTCATTGGAGACGAGATAGCTCAGTTACTAGCAGCAGGATTTATCATGGAGGTACTATATCCGGATTGGCTCTCTAATCCGGTGCTAGTAGAAAAGAAGAAGGATGATCCGAACATGGCAGTGGTTTGGCGTATGTGTATCGATTACACGAACCTGAACAAGGCGTTTCCAAAAGATCCATTTCCACTACCGAGGATAGATCAGGTCATAGACTTGACCGCGGGATGCGAACTGTTGTCATTCATTGATGCATATTCTGGCTTCACCAGATACATCTGAACCCGGATGATCAAATAAAGACCGCGTTTATTACCCCGTACGGGGCTTATTGCTATCGCACTATGCCGTTCGGTTTATGTAATGCAGGTGCAACGTACCAAAGATGTATGCAAAAATGTTTGCATGACCAAATAGGTCAAAACGTACAAGTATACGTGGATGATGTGGTTATCAAGACCAAGGAAAGCACAACGCTCCTTGACGACATAAGGCAAACATTCACGAACTTCAGAAGGTTCCGGATGAAGCTTAACCCAGAAAAATGTACCTTCGGTGTCCCGACTGGAAAATTACTTAGATTTCTCGTCTCAAGCCGAGGTATCGAAGTTAATCCAACTAAGATCCGAGCCATCGAACGAATGGAGCTGCCAAAGTGTCTTAACGATGTCCAGAAGTTCACTGGATGCCTGGCATCGTTGAGTCGGTTTGTGTGTCGGTTGGGAGAAAAGGCATTGCCTCTCTACCAACTCATGAAAAAGTCAGAGAAATTCGTTTGGACACCACAAGCCGATGAAGCCTTTGCCCACTTAAAAAAGATGTTGGCCACTACGCCATTGTTAGCCTCTCCACTATCAAAGGAGCCAATGTTGCTCTACATAGCCGCAACCAACCGAGTTGTAAGTGCAGTAATTGTAGTGGAGCGCAATGAAGAGGGTAAGTCGGTGCAGAGGCCAGTATATTACCTGAGCGAGCTATTGTCTGCCTCAAAACAGAACTACCCGCACTTTCAAAAGGTGGCATACGGTGTCTATATGGCGGCAAAGAAGTTAAAGAATTACATGGAGGAGCACCCCATCAAAGTAATATGTGAAGCTCCCATATCCGAGATAATGGGTAACAAGGATGCGAGTGGCAGAATTGCAAAATGGGCAATTGAGTTAGCCCCTTATGTGCCCCAAGACGCCAGAAGAGAAGCGATCAAATCTCAGGCTGTGGCGGAATTTTTTGTGGATTGGTCCGAGGTACAATACGAACCACCACCACTAGATCCGAATTACTGGAGGATGCACTTTGACGCATCGAAAACCAAAACCGTACTAGGCGTCGGGGTTGTGCTTACCTCGCCAAAGAAGGACCAGCTAAAGTACGTATTGCAGATCCATTTTGCGACATCGAACAATGTCGCTGAGTATGAGGCTCTTGTGCATGGGCTCAAAGTGGCAAAGGAGATTGGCATACGTCGGATAATATGCTTTGGCGACTCGGATCTGGTGGTGCAGCAGGTGTCCGGAGTGCGGCACACCCTGGATCCAAACATGGCACTATACAAATTTCACGTGCAGAAGATATCTGGTTACTTCGAGGGGTGTGAATTTCACCATGTACCCCGAGTGGAAAACGAGGCTGCCGACATGTTGTCAAAGCTCGGATCGACCAGACAGGCAATTCCACCGGGTGTAGCATTGGAACACCTCAGAAAACCATCTATCAGGCCATCCCCAGGAACCGACTCGATCTATGTCCCGGAAAATACGAAATCTGGAGCTGAGCCCATGGACATTGACACGGGAGGTAGTGCGCGAGACCCGGGGACTGCATCAGCAAACCCGGGGACTGCCTCGGCAAACCCGGGGACTACCTCGCTAGACCCGAGGACTGCTCAGCGTGATCCGGCTGAAGTTATGCCGGTGGATCAGATGGAAATTGATGAGGAGATGTTCCCTCCACGAGCAATACCAGCTTGGGCACTGCTTATATTCCAATTCCTGAAAGATGGAACGTTACCCGCTGAGGAGGTGTTAGCCAGGCAAACTCAGAGGAGAGCAAAAGCATACACAATCATCAATTCCGAGTTGTACAAACGGAGTGTAACCAATGTCCTCCAATGATGCGTTGACCCGGAAGAAGGGCTTGACATCCTCCGAGATATACACCAAGGAGAATGCGGGCATAATGCCTCATCCCGAGCCTTGGTGGCAAAGGCGTTCCGGCATGGATTCTACTAGCCAAGTGCCTTGGAACAAGCAGAAGATCTGGTGAGAAAATGCAATGGTTGTCAAAGGTACGCCACCAAGACACATATGCCTATGTCGGAACTCAAGACCATACCAATTACGTGGCCATTTGCAGTATGGTGCTTGGATATGGTTGGCCCGTTCAAACCACCGAGAGGAAACATGACACACATTTTGGTCATGGTGGACAAGTTTACAAAATGGATTGAAGTGAAACCTATAAGAAAATGTGATGGAGCTACGGCCGTGACATTTCTCAAAGACATCATCTTGAGATACGGTTATCCACACAGTATTATAATCGATAATGGAACAAATTTTGCGGAAGGAGCATTTGCGTGCTTCTGCCAAGATAAGAAGATCCGACTCGATGTCGCCTCGGTAGCCCACCCCGCATCGAACGGACAAGTGGAAAGATCCAACGGATTAGTATTATCCGGGATAAAACCCCGGCTCATTGAGCCGCTGCAAATATCAGGGTTGTGCTGGATAGAAGAACTACCAGCGGTACTGTGGAGCTTAAGAACAACTCCGAATCGATCAACAGGCTATACGCCATTTTTTCTGGTATATGGGGCAGAAGCTATATTACCAGCGACATAGAGCATGATTCGCCTAGGGTCACCCAATACACAGAAGCCGAAGTGCAAGAAGCCCGGCAAAATGATGTTGATCTGCTAGAAGAAGTGAGAGAACTGGCACTGTCCATATCCGCCATATATCAGCAAAATCTCTGACGCTATCATAGCCGGAAAGTGTGCCCCCGAGTCTTTCGGGAAGGTGATCTGGTGCTCCGGTTGGTACAACGTACTACTGGCATGCATAAATTATCCCCACCATGGGAAGGGCCATTCATTGTGAGCAAAGCATTGCACAATGATTCATACTATCTCATAGATGCAAAGCCACAGGAAAAGAACAAGGCGGACAAGTCCGGAGAGGAATCCAAGCGACCGTGGAATGTAGCACTACTTCGTCCCTTCTACACCTAGCTAAGAAGTGTATGTATCCGAGTTGTCTCATATGTCGGTATGTATGTCGGCAATGAGCTTATCAATGAAATAGTAGCGCCTCGAGCAGTAACTCGGAGACTGCCTTAATAACGTTTGTTGTTATTTCTTATGCGGTAGCTGGAATAAGTCGTTCTACTTAACCCGGATTAGTAATGTGTGAGCACCAAAAACCCAACTCTTCGACTTGCTGTTGTCCAACAAGAATTGGCTTCATGGCAAGCAAGGGAACAAGTTTGGAATTGCGTAGCACATGAAAAACGACTAAGGAAACGAGTTTATTCGAGCTAATGCTTGTTTTTCGGACTAACCCTGTATTTATTTTCAAGTTATTATGCTAAATTATTTTGAGCTAAGCCTAAAAGTTTCTAAGTATTGTTAAAACAATTTTTGAAGCTCGGGTTCGTAAGTCGTAAAACCGAATCAAGGTAGACAAGGACCGAGCCAGAGAATTGGATGAACAAGAAAATGAAACTCGGGGACTGCGCCCAAGTTAATCCGGCATAGAAATGTAGTAGCCAAATATCTCATATCCAGCATACAATTGCACCCGGCATACCGGGGATCTGATAATTTTTCAAGCCTTTTGGAACTAAGGAGCAGCAGGAGGAGGAAGTTCAGCGTCGTCGTCGCTGTCTTTAATATCTGAAGCATCATCTTCTCCACCCTCATCCGACCCATCTTCAACGTTCTCATTGTGCTCGTACCTAGCGGATTCCAGGAAGCTCGGTCCTTCAACCCAGTCATGAATAGGAGAATATTCGACGAGGCTGTAGGCGCAAGCCTGGCGCCGAGCTACCCACTCCGGATCATCGGCCCATCTGGATCCGGTGCACCGGCGTGTAAGGAGGCTGAGGTCGATCTTCTCGTACCATGTGAGAATATGGTGAAGGATGGTATCAGCTGCGGCACGACCAGCGGACTCTCTACAGAGGTCAAGCTGGGTCTCAATCTCCATTAACTTCTTGACGAGAGTCGCGATGGTCTCCGGGCTACTCTCTCCGGGCCAAAACATATTGAAAATGCGAACTGCAACGTCGAGGATATCCTTGCCATAATTCTTGATAGTTTCCACGCGAGCTGACAGGCTGACCAATAGGTCCTCCATGTCTAAGGGAATGCTCTCACCGTCAGGAACGACGGGAGTACCCCTCTCTTGGCAAAATTTGGCAACATCAGTGCTTGCAATAGAAGTACCCTCTGGAAAGTGGTCTGGAAACAAGGCAAAGGAAGAAGGTAAAGAAAAGACATATGAGGTAACCCGGAGAATTATGTCGAACAAGGGAAAGGAACTTACGAGAAATATGGCTATGGATCGAGGTTAACTCCTTGATGCAGGCATCGCGTCTTTTGCGAAGTTGCTCAAGCTCAGCGTTTGCCGACCCAAGTTGGAGGTCGGATTCTCTGAGTAGGTCCTGGTCCTTGGAGATCTGGAGAGTAAGGCGCTCACGCTCTTATGTGAAGTTCTGGCCAACCTTTTGGAGCTCGGTTTGGTGCTGGGCCTTCATATTCTCCATCTCAACCTTGAGTTGGCAATCTCCTCGTCCTTAGTCCGGAGGAGAGCAAGCTCATCATCCTTTTTCTTCAGCTCGGCTTGATGCTGCCCTGCTTGTTCGAGAAAATGCAGCATCATATCAGGCACGGGCACACTATCCTCAAGCGATGCTGAAATAGTATGTTGACCTGGCAGAGCCGAGGAGTGAATGTTTGCCGAGCCAAGGAGAAGAAGAAATGGAAAACACTACGAGGTCGAACAAAAGAGGACATACCCCGGATTTCCTCCAAGTTCTTCCGCATGATCTTGTTCTCGGCCTCCACCCCAGCTGCAGAAACCGAATGAGGAGATTAGTCCGGCGGAAGAAAGTGAAGAAAAACGGAGGGGTGTCGAGGGAGAAAATTACCCCTCTTTTCATGTTCTGCACCAAGTGCAACATGTTTTGCGCGTAGCACATATGGGCATCAAGCAGGTGTTGGAATTCAGCGCTCCGGCAATTGGTGGTTACCTGGAAAAAGTACAGAAGTGTAAAATTAGCTTGGTGCATATTCAAAGTGTACAAGATCCGGGCCAAGTGGAACTTAACCCGGCTCTAGGTGGATGCATATTCAAAGTGTACAAGATCCGGGCCAAGTGGAACTTAACCTGGCTCTAGGTGTGTGCATATTCGAAGTGTACAAGATCCGGGCCAAAACATATTGAAAATGCGAACTGCAACGTCGAGGATATCCTTGTCATAATTCTTGATAGTTTCCACGCGAGCTGACAGGCTGACCAATAGGTCCTCCATGTCTAAGGGAATGCTCTCACCGTCAGGAACGACGGGAGTACCCCTCTATTGGCGAAATTTGGCAACATCAGTGCTTGCAATAGAAGTACCCTCTGGAAAGTGGTCTGGAAACAAGGCAAAGGAAGAAGGTAAAGAAAAGACATATGAGGTAACCCGGAGAATTATGTCGAACATGGTAAAGGAACTTACGAGAAATATGGCTATGGATCCAGGTTAACTCCTTGATGCAGGCATCGCGTCTTTTGCGAAGTTGCTCAAGCTCAGCGTTTGCCGACCCAAGTTGGAGGTCGGATTCTCTGAGTAGGTCCTGGTCCTTGGAGATCTGGAGAGTAAGGTGCTCACGCTCTTATGTGAAGTTCTGGCCAACCTTTTGGAGCTCGGTTTGGTGCTGGGCCTTCATCTTCTCCATCTCAACCTTGAGCTTGGCAATCTCCTCGTCCTTAGTCCGGAGGAGAGCAAGCTCATCATCCTTTTTCTTCAGCTCGGCTTGATGCTGCCCTGCTTGTTCGAGAAAATGCAGCATCATATTAGGCACGGGCACACTATCCTCAAGCGATGCTGAAATAGTATGTTGACCTGGCAGAGCCGAGGAGTGAATGTTTGCCGAGCCAAGGAGAAGAATAAATGGAAAACACTACGAGGTCGAACAAAAGAGGACATACCCCGGATTACCTCCAAGTTCTTCCGCATGATCTTGTTCTCGGCCTCCACCCCAGCTGCAGAAACCGAATGGGGAGATTAGTCCAGCGGAAGAAAGTGAAGAAAAACGGAGGGGTGTCGAGGGAGAAAATTACCCCTCTTTTCATGTTCTGCACCAAGTGCAACATGTTTTGCGCGTAGCACATATGGGCATCAAGCAGGTGTTGGAATTCAGCGCTCTGGCAATTGGTGGTTACCTGGAAAAAGTACAGAAGTGTAAAATTAGCTTGGTGCATATTCAAAGTGTACAAGATCTGGGCCAAGTGGAACTTAACCCGGCTCTAGGTGGATGCATATTCAAAGTGTACAAGATCCGGGCCAAGTGGAACTTAACCCGGCTCTAGGTGTGTGCATATTCGAAGTGTACAAGATCCGGGCCAAGTGGAACTTAACCCGGCTCTAGGTGTGTGCATATTGGAAGTGTACAAGATCTGGGCCAAGTGGAACTTAACCCGGCTCTAGGTGTGTGCATATTCGAAGTGTGCAAGATCCGGGCCAAGTGGAACTTAACCCGGCTCTAGGTGTGTGCATATTTGAAGTTTACATGCAGCTACGTTAGTTTTCTAATGAGCATCCGGCCGAGTAACAAGCTACTCCACCAGAGGCTCGGGGAATAATGGTTATTATCTACAACATGTAATGGAGAAACGACATACCTCCATCATTCGCGCCGCGAGGTTAATTGCCTTAGTGGCAGTATTCATCTAGGCAGAAAATTCTGCGGGGCCGAACTTTTCCGGGAGATCGTCGTAGGATTTAACTCTGCCTTGTTCCAGTTCATGACGAACTCGATAAGGCTCAGAGGGTACCGCTCGCCGGTGGGCATATGGGGTGCCACCAAGCCCTTCGCATGAGCTTCTTTCCTCTCAACTAGGGCAAGAGCTGGGCTGGTATGCAGAACCATCTGCTGCGCATCAGTTGGCTCGGCAAGAACATCCTTTGCTGCTGGTGATTTCTTCGGAAGCATCGACGATAGGGTTCGCTGCCCGGACTCGACGGATGCAGACTTGGTAGTATCCGGAGCCTTTTTGCCCTTAGCTTGCTGGGAAGAAGTAACTGCGGTGGATTTCCCTTTAGAAGCTGTTGGAGTAGTTCCTCGCTGAGGCTGAGATGACTCGGACGAGGCAGAAGAACTTGGCACTGGAGCTCTTGTAGCTGGACTTGGAACTGTTGTTGGTTTCCTTCATGCCGGGACAGGTGCTGGCTCGGTCGCTGGTACTGGAGCTGCTGCTGGGGATGGTGTTGTGATAGACTCGGTGGTTGCTGGTTGCGGTGATGCGGAAGTGGTGGATGCCGTCGCCTCGGCTAGACCGACCCCTCCCACTCCAAGGTTGCATTCCTCTCGATGAGGCACTGCGAAACCCGGAGCAGCCACAGAACCCTCTAGAATTGGGCTCAGCGGGCGTGACTCGTCGTCACGAGGAGGAGAAGGGCCGGATCGAAGGTGTGAAGAGATGCTTGATCCGCTCTGAGGGACCTCCACCGGAGGCCTGAAAAAGAGAATAATGTCAGAAGAGAAATTACAACGATGCAAGGAAAAGTGAGTTACGCAATGAAAAATGACTTACGCATCCGAGGTTTCAGCCTCCTTGGGTTTCCGGGCCCTCCGTGCCGGGGCTTTGCCTGCCCGCTTGGAGGCAGTCTTGTCTCCGTCCTTCTTTTGCCTTTTGTGGGCTGAGAAGGTTCGGAGGAAGAACTTGATGCGGCTCCGCGCTTCTTCTTCGACGCCACCAAAACCGGCTCGCCCGTAGCAAGTGGAGGATCCTCGTGGATATGCCCACCGGGGTTAGCTGATGCCGGAAAGGCAAAAGAAAGAGGGACAGCCTCAACAGGTTCAATCGCGTCGACATCTGAGTCATCCTCATCATCGGGCCAATCTCTAAGAGAAGAGAATTTACCGCTGGGTCGTTTGGTAGCGTTGGTCATAGGGAGGAACATCTCCTGGTCCGGCTCCTCATCCGGGATTTCGCGGTCCGGCGCCCACTTAAGGGTCGGGTCCGTACCATCCTCGAGAGTATGCTGAAGGAACAGCTGAGAAAAAGCACGAAGAGCGGAGTCAAAAATACAACAAAAACCGACACATACTTGATCTGAAATAAGTTTGCCCTGTGAAGCTTACCGCGGGAGGGAGCCTATCACGACAGTAATGCTCAATTCCCCACGTCCATTCGGCGGAGAAGTCCTTGTGGGTGGTGAAAAGAGCCTTAACCCGGCGAAAGATCTCCGTGTTGCTCAACTCGAAGGAGGAGGTTCGGTTGGGGTCGCGGCCGAAACTCATGTGGCACAACTTGTGGGTGCGCTTCTGGAGGGGAGAGATTCGGTTGCACACGAACGTGATCATAGCATCCTCGTTGCACAATCCAAGTCTCTTCAGCTCCGCGAACCTCTTGTTAACTTGGTTGGCCAGAGCAATAGGCTTCTTGGGGACTTCCTCCTAGAAATCCGTGTCAGGTAGACCCGGAGCGTAGGGCAGCAACTAAATCAAATCTTCAGTACCCTCATTCCGGACGTAGAAGAAGGTCCGGGCCCATCCTTTATAGGAGTAAAGCCTGGTAACCCGGGGAAAGACGGAAAGTCTCCGGGGCGAGATGGAGGCAGCTCCGAATTGGGTGAGTTGCTTATCCTCCGACTCTACTTGGATATTGGGGATGGCATTGCGACGAAGGCCGAAGAACCTAATCCACAGCTCCTTCATGGGCCATAGTCCGGTGTTGCCTTCGATCGTAGAGGCAAAGGCGGAGAGAGAGGTGATAGCGTTGGCTAGGAGATGGTGCGGCTGCAAGTGGTAGGTCCTAACCCAATCCCGGAAGAAATCGCTCACCGGCAGACCAAATCCCCATTGGAAGTGGGACAGGAACACAATGAACTCACCCGGATTGGGTGAGGGGGCCAGTTCGGCGGAGGGGAGACGAGCGGTGACGCCGGCAGGAATGCGCCTGGTCCGGTAGAGCCAGTCAAGGTCATCTTGACAGACCCATGATCCGGCCCACGCGCCGCGGTCCGCCGCGCTGGCGTCCTCCTCCATCTTCTTCTCGGCGACGACGAGCTCCTCCTCCGTCATCTCGTATCCACTATCCTCGCTGGAGCTAGCAGCGGTGGAGATCTGAGTCCTGGATTGGCGTGGACCTGTGGCGAAGAAGCTGCGCAGCGGTGGCTGCGATGCAGAGGCACGGGGAAGTTGCGGCGGCGGCGCGGTTGCTAGGAAGACGAAGGAGAAAGGCAACGGGCTGAGGGGCGCAGAAGTGGAAAAACGCTAAGGGGTGCGCCCCTCCACTACTTAACCACCCCCAGAGATGGATGAGTGGGATCGCGCTGCGCTGACGAGCCACACGGTGTGGCCGTGTATCACCTGCATCAGCCAATCGGAGAAAAGCCACACAGGGGGCCACAAAGTAGAAGCTGTCCCATGACGCGACGCGCTGATGCGGTAAACGAGGAGGCAGGCATGACGTGACCCACGCACAATGATAACTGACAATTACTACGGCGGTCATTGTGCAGGCCCTTAAAATAATACGAGGTAATGATTAGCCTCCACGTGGGTTGGCGTATGAGAGAAGGAAACGGGGCACGGATCAAACCATGATAACCATGGGATCTGAGCCAAAGTGGTGACCCGGTCGGCAAGTGAAATCTTGGAACGTGCGAAGGGAACGTAAATCCATATAATCCGAGATAAGGAGCTAACCCGGAATTAAACGTCCGAGGCTTGAACATAAATGAACCTGATGTGGCCTTAGCGGCCAAGGCAGCTAATACCGCACCAGCTTCGGGGACTAATGTTGGGGGGATACCCCCGGGTACGGTCAGTTCAGGGTATAACGGCCGAGTTAGCCGAGGTTCGGCAAGGTCAAAGTGGATGCTGGCCGGGTCACCTCAAGGCAGGCCAGATCATGGAGTAACCCGGACCAGGGGGGTCGCCTAACATTGTCTCATCCGACTTAAGGATTAAGTTGGAAGTGCTTGTCTAACTTATATGCAGGAACAGGTGTGGCCGGATCTAATATGATCCGGGTCCTCGCTTAGCTTCTGGGAGAAGGAAGGAATCTCTCTGGTCAAAAAGAAGGTCCGGTACGCACTGCATGAGCGGAGAAAGCAAGGGCAGGACCACCGGGTCGTGGCCGACAAGGGTGACGACGCCCATGTCGGCTGACGCGGGCGCCACAGAGGCTTACGTCGCTAAAGCATGTGTGACGTGGGGGAAAAGCACCCCGGTCGGGTTACCACTTTGGGAGGGGGCATATTCTTAGGAATATGCCTCCACGTATGCCCTAGGAAGGGACCGAACTTCCTCTATATAAGGGGGGCTAGGTTTCTGGTAGAGGGGGTTGGTTGAGCTCTAGTTGGTTTTGTGATTCAATAGGGCTAGTTGATCTAGGGTTCTAGGGAAAAATAGTAGGCAAGAGTAAGAGAGCTCCTTCTTCCTCCTCTCGCCAATAGAGCTCAAGGAGCACCTGTAATCTTGCAGATATAACAATACAAACTTCTGTGTGGAGAATCACTCCACTATCCCTCCCTGGATTCCCCTAGCATGTATTAGTCCCCACCTTTAGCCTATCCATGGCATCTGTCGTGACACCACCACAACAACCCGGAAGAAGGGCTTGACATCCTACAAGATATACACCAAGGAGAATGCGGGCATCATGCTTCATCCAGAGCCTTGGTGGCAAAAGCATTCCAGCATGGGTTCTACTTGCCAAGTGCCTTAGAACAAGCAGAAGATCTAGTGAGAAAATGCAATGGTTGTCAGAGATATGCTACTAAGACACATATGCCAATGTCGGAACTCAAGACCATACCAATTACGTGGCCATTTGCCGTATGGTGATTGGATATGGTTGGCCCGTTCAAACCAACAAGGGGAAACATGACACACATTTTGGTCATGGTGGATAAGTTTACAAAATGGATTAAAGTGAAGCCTATAAGAAAACGTGATGGAGCTACGGCCGTAACATTTCTCAAAGACATTATCTTGAGATAGGGTTATCCTCACAGTATCATAACTGACAATGGCACAAATTTTGCGGAAGGAGCATTTGCGCGCTTCTGCCGGGACAAGAAGATCCGACTCGACGTAGCCTCGGTAGCTCACCCCGCATCGAACGGACAAGTGGAAAGATCCAGTGGATTAGTATTATCCGGGATAAAACCTCGGCTCATTGAGCTGCTACAAAGATCACCCTGGTGCTGGATAGAAGAACTACCAGCGGTACTGTGGAGTTTAAGAACAACTCCGAATCGATCAACAGGCTATACGCCGTTTTTTCTGGTATATGGGGCAGAAGCTGTATTACCAGCCGACATAGAGCATGATTCGCCTAGGGTCACCCAATACACAGAAGCCGAAGTGCAGGAAGCCCGGCAAAATGATGTTGATCTGCTGGAAGAAGCGAGAGAACTGGCACTATCCAGATCCGCCATATATCAGCAAAATCTCCGACGCTACCATAGCCGGAAAGTGTGCCCCCGAGTCTTTCGGGAAGGCGATTTGTTGCTCCGGTTGGTACAACGTATTACTGGCATGCATAAATTATCCACCCCATGGGAAGGGCCATTCATTGTGAGCAAAGCATTGCACAATGATTCTTACTATCTTATAGATGCAAAGACACAGGAAAAGAACAAGGCGGATAGGTCCGAAGAGGAATCTAAGCGACCGTGGAATGTAGCACTACTTCGTCCTTTCTACACTTAGCTAAGAAGTGTATGTATCCGAGTCGTCTCATATGTCGGTATGTATGTCGGCAATGAGCTCATCAATGAAATAGTAGCGCCTCGAGCAGTAACTCGGGGACTACCTTAATAATCTTTGTTGTTGTTTCTTGTGTGTTAGCTGGAATAAGTTGTTCTACTTAACCCGGATTAGTAATGTGTGAGCACCAAAAACCCAACTCTTCGACTTGCTGCTGTCCAACAAGAATTGGCTTCATGGCAAGCAAGATAACAAGTTTGGAATTGCGTAGCACAGGAAACGAATTTATTCGAGCTAACGTTTGTTTTTCAGACTAACCCTGTATTTATTTTCAAGTTATTATGCAGCTTTATTTTTTGAGCTAAGTCCGAAAGTTTCTTAGTATTGTTAAGACGATTTTTGAAGCTCGGATTCGTGAGTCATAAAACCGAATCAAGGTAGACACGATCCGAGCCAAAAGATTGGACGAACAAGAAAAAGAAACTCGGGGACTATGCCCAAGTCAACCCGACATAAGAACTTAGTAGCAAAATATCACATATACACAGCATACAGTTCCACCCGGCATACCGGGGATCTAATAAATTTTCATGTTTTTTGACCTAAGGAGCAACAGGAGGAGGAAGTTTGGCGTCGTCTTCGCTATCTTCAATATCTGAGGCATCGCCTTCTTCGTCCTCATCCGACTCATCTTCAGTGTTCTCAGCATTCTCGTCCCCAGCGGATTCGAGGAAGCTTGGTCCTTCAACCCAGTCATGGATAGGAGAATATTCGATGAGGCTGTAGGCGCAAGCCTGGCGCCGAGCTACCCACTCCGGGTCATTAGTCCATCTGGATCCGGTGCGCCAGCGTGTAAGGAGGCTGAGATCGATCTTCTCATACCATGTGAGTATGTGGTGAAGGATAGTATCAAGGCGCACGCCCAAATGGACTCCCTCTAGAGGTCGAGCTGGGTCTCGATATCCGACAGCTTTTCAGCAAGAAGTGTGATTCTCTTCGGAGCGCTCTCACCGGGCCAGAACATGTTGAAAACTCGGACTGAAACGTTGAGGAGATCCTTGTCATAGTTCTTGATGATTTCCACGCGAGATGACAGGCTGACCAATAGGTCCTCCATGTCTAAGGGAATGCTCTCACTGTCAAGAGCGACGGGAGTACCCCTCTCTCGGCGGAAATTGGCAACAACAACGCTCGCAATAGGAGTACCCTCTGGAAAGTGGCCTGGAAACAAGGCAAAGGAAGAAGCTGAAGAAAAGACATATGAAGTAACCCAGAGAATTATGTCGGATATGGGAAAGGAACTTACGTGAAATGTGGCTGTGAATCCGGGTCAACTCCTTGATGCAGTCATCGCGTCTCTTGCAAAGTTGCTCAAGCTCACCATTTGCCGATCCAAGCTGGATGTCGGATTCTTTGAGTAGGTCCTGGTCCTTGGAGATCTGGAGAGTAAGGCGCTTGCGCTCTTCTGTGAAGTTCTGGCCAACCTTTTGGAGCTCGGTTTGGTGTTGGGCCTTCATCTTCGCCATCTCAGCCTTGAGCCTGGCAATTTCATTGTCCTTGGGCCGGAGGAGAGCGAGCTCATCATCTTTTTTCTTTAGCTCGGCTTGATGCTGCCCTGCTTGTTCGAGAAAATGCAGCATCATATCAGGCACGTGCACACTATCCTCAAGCGATGCTGAAATAATATGTTGACCCGGCAGAGCTGAGGAATGAATGTTTACCGAGCCAAGGAGAAAAGAAAATGGAAAACACTACAAGGTTGGACAAAAAGGACATACCCTTGATTTGCTCCAAGTTCTTCCGCATGATCTTGTTCTCAGCCTCCACCCCAGCTGCAGAAACCGAATGAGGAGATTAGTTCGGCAGAGGAAGATGAAGAGAAACAGAAAAGTGCCAAGGGAGAAACTTACCCCTTTTTTCATGTTCCGCGATAAGTGCAACAAGCTTTGCGCGTAGCATCTTGTGGGTATCCAGCAGGCGTTGGAATTCAGCACTCCGGTGATTGGTGGTCACCTGAAAAATGTACAAAAGCATAGATTAGCTTAGTGTACAAGATCCGGGCCAAGTGGAACCTAACCCGGCTCTAGGTGTGTGCATATTCGAAGTGTACAAGATCCGGGCCAAGTGGAACCTAACCCGGCTCTAGGTGTGTGCATATTCGAAGTGTACAAGATCCAGGCCAAGTGGAACCTAACCCGGCTCTAGGTGTGTGCATATTCGAAGTGTACAAGATCCAGGCCAAGTGGAACTTAACCCGGCTCTAGGTGTATGCATATTCGAAGTGTACAAGATCCGGGCCAAGTGGAACCTAACCCGGCTCTAGGTGTGTGCATATTCGAAGTGTACAAGATCTGGACCAAGTGGAACTTAACCCGGCTCTAGGTGTGTGCATATTCGAAGTGTACAAGATCCGGGCCAAGTGGAACTTAACCCGGCTCTAGGTGTGTGCATATTCGAAGTGTAGAAGATACGGGACAAGTGGAACCTAACCCGACTCTAGGTGTGTGCATATTCGAAGTGTACAAGATCCGGGCCAAGTGGAACTTTACCCGGCTCTAGGTGTGTGCATAGCCGAAGTGTACAAGATCCGGGCTAAGTGGAACCTAACCCGGCACTAGGTGTGTGCATATTCGAAGTTCACATGGAGCTACGTTACTTTTCTAATGAGCATCCGGCCGAGTAACAAGTTACTCCACCGGAGGCTCGGGGACTAATGGTTATTATCTACAGCATGTAAAGGAGAAACGACATACCTCCATCATCCGCCCTGCGAGATTAATTTCCTTGGCGGCTGTGTTCATTTGGGCAGAAAATTCTGCGGGCCGAACTTTTCCGGGAGATCGTCGTTGTGGACGAACTCCGCCTTGTTCCAGTTCATGACGAACTCAATCAGGCTCGAAGGATACCGCTCACCGGTGAGCATATGGGGTGCCACCAAGCCCTTCGCATGCGCTTCTTTCCTCTCAACCAAAGCGAGGGCTAGGCTAGTATGCAGAACCATTTGCGGCGCATCAGTTGGCTCGGCAGGGGCATCCTTCGCTGCTGGAGCTTTCTTGGGAAGCATCGACGCTAGGGTTCGCTGCCCAGCCTCGACGAATGCTGACTTGGTAGCATCCAGAGCCTTCTTGCCCTTGGCTTGCTGGGAAGAGGTAACTGCAGCAGATTTCCCCTTAGGAGCTACTGGACTAGTTCCTCGCCGAGGATGAGATGACTCGGACGAGGCGGAAGAACTTGGTGCGGTTGGTGATTTTCTTGGTGCTGGAACGGGTGCTGGTGCTGATTCGGTCGCTGGTACTGGAACTGCTGCCGGTGCTGGGGTGGTACTAGTGTTAAGGTAGACTCGGTGGCTGCTGGTTGCGGCGATGCCAAAGTTGTGGACTCCGTCGCCTCGGCTGGACCGATCCCTCCCGCTCGGAGGTTGCACTCCTCTTGACAAGGTAGTGTGGAATCCAGAGCAGCTGCGGAACCCTCTGGAATAGGGCTCAGTGGACGTGACTCATCGTCACAAAGGGGAGAAGGGCTAGATCAGAGCGGTGAAGAGATGCTAGATCCGCTCTGAGGGACCTCCACCAGAGCCCTGCAGAAAATAATAATGTCAGAAGAGGAATTACAACAATGCAAGGAAAAGTGGGTTACGGAAAGAAAAATGACTTATGCATCCGAGGTTTGGGCCTCCATGGGTTTCCGAGCCCTTCGTGTCGGGGCTTTGCCTGCCGGCTTGGAGGCATCTTTGTCTCCGGCCTTATTTTGCCTTTTTGCGGGCTGAATAGGTCCGGAGGAGGAACTCGGTGCGGCTCTGTGTTTCTTCTTTGGTGCCACTAGAACCGGTTCGTCCGTAGCAAGCGGAGGATCCTCATGGATATGCCCACCAGGGTTAGCTGATGCCGGAAAGGCAAAAGAAAGAGGGACAGCCTCAACAGGTTCAATCATGTCAACATCCGAGTCATCCTCATCATCGGGCCAGTCTCTGAGAGAAGAGAATTTACCGCTGGGTCGTTTTGTAGCGTCGGTCATAGGGAGAAACATCTCCTGGTCCGACTCCTCCTCATCCGGGGTTTCTCGGTCCACGCGCACTTAAGGGTCAGATCCGTGCCGTCCTCAAGGGTTTGCTGAAGGAATAGCTGAGAAATGGAATGAAGAACTGAGTCAAAAATACAACAAAAACCGACATATATTTAATTCGAAGTAAGTTTGCCCCGCGAAGCTTACCGCGGGAGGGAGCCTGTCATGACAAAAGTGCTCAATTCCCCACATCCATTCAGCGGAGAAATCCTTGTGGGTGGTGAAGAGAGCCTTAACCTGGCGAAAAATCTCCGTGTTGCTCAGCTCGAAGGAGGAGTTTCGGTTGGGGTCTCGGCCGAAACTCATGTGGCACACCTTGTGGGTGCGCTTTTGGAGGGGAGAGATTCAGTTGTGCACGAACATGATCATAGCATCCTCGTTGCGCAATCCGTGTTTCTTCAATTCCACGAACCTCTTGTTAACCTGGTTGGCTAGAGCCGTGGGCTTCTTGGAGATCTCCTCCCAAAATTCCGGGTTAGGTGGACCCGGAGTATAGGGGAGCAACCAAATCAAATCTTTAGTGCCCGTGTTCCGGACATAGAAGAAGGTCCGGGCCCATCCTTTGTAGGAGTCAAGCCCGGTGACCCGAGGGAAAACGGAAGTCCTCCGGGGGGAGATGGACGCAACTCCGAATTGGGTGAGCTGCTTGTCCTCCGACTCAACTTGGATGTTGGGGATGACGTTACGACGAAGGCCGAAAAACCAGATCCACAGCTCCTTCGTGGGCCATAGTCTGGTGTAGCCTTCAATCGTAGAAGCGAAAGCAGAGAGAAGTGATAGCGTTGGCTGGAAGGTGGTGCGGCTGCAAGTGGTAGGTGCTAAGCCAAACCCGGAAGAAGTCGCTCACCGGCAAGCTGAACCCCCATTGGAAATGGGACAAGAACACGACGAACTCACCCGGATTGGGTGAGGGGGGCAGTTCGGCGGAGGGGAGACGAGAAACGACGCCGGCAGGGATGCGCCCGGTCTGGTAGAGCCAGTCAAGGTCATCTTGACAGACCCATGACCTGGCCCACACGCCACGGTCGGCCGCAGCAGCGTCCTCCTCCATTTCTTGCTCGGCGATGACGAGCTCCTCCTCCGGCATCTCGTACTCGCTACCCTCGCTGGCTCTAGCGACGGCGGGGATTAGAGGCCTGGATTAGCGAGGACCCGTGGCGAGGGAGTTCCGCAGCGGTGGCTACGACGCAGAGGCACAGGGAAAAGTGCGGCGGCGGCGCTGCTGCTAGGAGCACTGGCGGCGGCATGGTCGCGAGGAAGATGAAGAAGAAGAGCAACGAGCAGAGGGGCGCAGAAGAGGAAAAAATCCTAAGGGGTGCGCCCCTCCGCTATTTAACCGCTCCCTAAGAGGGTGAGTGGGATCACGCCCTGCAAATGAGCCACATGGTGTGGCCGTGTATCACCTGCCTCAGCCAATCAGTGAGGAGCCACACGGAGGGCCACAGGGCAAAGGCGATCCCATGACGTGACGCACTGATGCGGTAAACGAAGAGGCAGGCGTGACGTGACCCTCGCACAGTGATAACTGACAATTACTACGGCGGTTACTGCGCAGGCCCTTAAAATAAGACAACGTAATGATTAGCCTCCACATGGGTTGGCGTATGAAAGAAGGAAACAAGGCTCGGATAGATCCATGGTAGCCCGGATAGCAGGTAAAAACTTAGAATGTGCAGAGGGAACATAAATCCATGAGATCCGAGTCAAAGTGGTAACCCGGCCGACAAGTGAAAACTTGGAACGTGTGAAGGGAACGTAAATCCATATAATTCGAGATAAAGAGCTAAATCAAAAATAACGTCCAAGGCTCGAACATAAATGAACCTGATGTGGCCTTAGCGGCCAAGGCGGCTAAGACCGCACCAGCTTCGGGGACTAATGTTGGGGGGATAACCCCGGGTAGGGTCACTCCGGGGTGTAAAGGCCGAGTTAGCCGAGGTTCGGCAAGGCCAAAGCGGATGCTGGCCGGGTCACCTCCAGGCAGGCCGGATCACAGAGTAACCCGGACCAGGGGGTCGCCTAACATTATATCAGCCGACTTAAGGAGTAAGTCGGAAGTGCTTGTCTAACTTGTATGCAGGAACAGGTATAGCCGGATCTACCATGATCCGGGTCCTGTTTAGCTTCTGGGAGAAGGAAGGAATCTCTCTGTTCAAAAAGAAGGCCCGGTACGCAATGCGTGAGCGAAGCAAGCAAGGGCAGGACCACCGGGTCATGGCCGACAAGGGTGACGACGCCCGTGTCGGCTGACGCGGGCACCGGAGAGGCTCACGTAGCTAAAGCATGTGTGACACGGGGGAAAAGCACCCTGGTCGGGTTACCACTTTGAGAGGAGGCATATTCTTAGGAATATGCCTCCACGTATGCCCTAGGCAGAGACCATGCCGCCTCTATATAAGGGGGGCTAGGGTTTCAGTAGAAGGGGTTGGGTTTTATTCTATACCGATTTGGCTAAGGTTCTAAGGGTGAACTGTGGGTGAGAGTAAGAGAGCTACTTCTTCCTCCTCTTGCCAATACAGCTCTAGGAGCACTTGTAATCTTGAAAGCAAAGCAATACAATCTTCTGTGTGGAGAATCACTCCACTATCCCTCCCTGGATTCCCCTAGCATGTATTAGTCCCCACCTTTAGCCTATCCATGGCATCTGCCGTGAAACCACCACGACAATGGGTATGATTGGTGTTAGTATCAGGTTGGTCCCGAATAGGTCTCTCTTATCCCTCTCTACTAGCCGACAGTGGCATCAAGTCTCTATAGGTTGTTTAGTACATACTGCGTTGCCGCTTCAGTCCACCATACCAATGTAGGCGAGAGCCGCCGAATTCTAGCCTCGCCGTGTACTGGCCTTAGTACTGACGCTCCTCTTTTTCCTTTGCCCTTTATCGGCATCCCTTTTGTTTTAGCAGGTTTGAGATCGACGTCGTTAGCAGGGTTACCCTTCCGGCTTGGCCTGGGCAGGGTTTTGGACGCCATTGGTTATTCTTCAGGGCTCTTATCTCAATTTGCTTCTTATCCGTACATGGTCATTGTATCGATTTCAAGGTGATTTGGATCTTTGTACTGTATATCTGTATTCTTGACTCAGTGAGTCGTTGCTGTATATATATCTGTTCTGTGGGTTCCATCGTGAACTACTGTGTAATGGTATTACTTCTTTTTCCACCCGCACGCAAGTGCCTGGTGGGCGTCCTTGAATCGTTTCAATGCGGGTTTGACGGGAAGCACTAAAATCTACATAGGGTCGATTCGAGGGTGTTACAAAGTGGTATCAGAGCTCAGCAGTTACTATAACCCACTGGTCCAGCCTTTAGGATAACCTAGCTAACGGACGTTGTAGAGTGTCAATACTATTTTGCAAAATCGGTTGGATAGATCTGATTAGGTCTTAGTTTACTCCTTATCCTTATGCTATTCTCCTCTTATCTTTGCGTGTTTGAATCTCCTCTCTTACCATTCTTCAAGTCCAGGATTTCTCGTGGTTGGGTTTCCGTCGTACCTTCAGGGTTAAGGTTCCTTCCTCTTGCAGCGGTGTTTCCACATCCGGCCTTCGTGTTATCCGGGTAACCTTCATATGTTGTACCTTTCGGTGGATCAAAACCCACGGAAATCTTTCTTTGTATCTTCCGGTGTGTTCCAACGCGACAACATCGTCTACATCAGATACGATGAAGAGTCTGCATCACTCTATTTTTGAACCTCGTTTGTCGAGATCTTCAGTCTGAATTTTGAGAATGGGTCGCACGATTTTCTACTGTATGTGCAGAGTAATAGTTTGGGTGCGTGCTGGATTGGCCCCCATGCCGACTACTCATTCGAATCGCTCTTGTACATTGTAGTGGATTAGGTGTACCTTTTTCTCTCCTCTTATCGAAGTTAGAGGTGGCTTTATCTTTTGATACCTTTACCTTCGTCCTTTGTTCTCCGAAGTGTTCCCTCGACGAACGTGAGCAACGACCCTTGTTGGTGGTGTTGCCGATTTTAAGACGGAGAAGGAATCTTTGTTAGTGGTGTCGCGAGAATCTACACTAAGCGAGAAGACTTAGATCATCTGTGTTCTTCCCCGTACCATGAGGCGGATCTCGAGGGCGAGATCCATTGTTAGTGGTGTCGAATTGTAGCACCCCGATAAAACCACTACTAGAAAATCGCTTGGTGTTTCTGTTTTGTGCATCATCATGACCGCATGCTCATGTCATCATGCCACATTCCATTTTAGCATCTCATTATGCATCTGTTTGTCTAAAACTATTTTTCAAAAGCCTATGTTTGTTTTCTAAATATCCCCTATCTCAATTTCAAAATTATAAAACCGGGCCTGTCCGGATATTTTGTTTTGTCTAAAAATAATTTACAAAAGGCTTTTAAAACAAAACCAATAAATAAAACATTTTACAGAACCTGGGGAGGCCGCCAGCTGGCAGCATCCTACCACCCAAATAAAACCTCTAAAGATCTAACCAAAACCCTAACACCCCACCTACACCTAAACCTACCTACTCACCGCACCCACCATCGATGCGCAGTCGACCACCTGGTCCTGCCCAGCGTCGCTACCACACCCGAACCACCGCTGGCTCACCTCACAACCACCTGCCTGCTCACCTTGCATAGCGCGCCGACGATCTGACGCGACAGCTGCGCAAGCAACCGCTGCGCACCCTGCCCGCACCAGCGCCCGCAGTCAAAACCATAGCCCGTCTTGACAACCTCCCATAGCAGGATCTTTGCCCACTTGGCTGACCCTACAACCCGCTCCTTTACTCCCTCCCCTCTCTCGCGATCCCTCCTGCGCCTCACGCCCGTGATCTCTCCCAGAAGGACCTCCTCGTCGCCACTTTCGCCCTCGCGTCGTTGTGTCAGCCACCACAGCAGCTCACGTCGCCAGGTCCCAAGCCGCCCTCCGCTAGAGCCGGCCCTACCGCCTCGTCCTCAACCTCCATGCCCTCCTTCCCGAACGGATCCCGAGCCACCGCCGCCCTGCTCGTAACCGCCGACGTGGTCCTTATCCCTCCGCCGCCCACACCTCTGCTTGCTAGCAACCACGCGGTTGCGCCCCTCCTTCATCCTCCGGTCGCATCTCCCCCTGCGAGCACGATGGCCCGATGCTGCCGCGACCTCCCTCGACCCTGGCCTCACCCTCCTCTCCAAACACTTCCTACTGCGCCCCTCGATCCGACACCTTGTGCCTCGAGTCCGGCCACCCGAGGCTCGTCCTCGACTCTCGCCTCTCCTCGCTAGGAACCCCATGTCGCCGTCGGCCTCGACCCTCCAGGTTGTGGCCCTGCCTCAAACTCGGCCATGCCCCGGCTCGAGCCCTGCCGCAGGTGCCCCACGCCCCACCGCCAGTGTTCCCCCAACGTGGAGCTCCTGCCCCTCGTCGCCTCCTCTATCGGCCAGCACCGTCAACGCCCGCCCGGGACCGTCCTTCCTCGTGAGGACCACCCCGAGCCACGCCGGCCTGCTTGGTCTTTTCTCCTCCAGCGGCCGATCCTGCCTCACCTCGTTGGTTTTGTCTCTCTGTGTGGGTTAACTCGTGGCCCAGTTTGTACCTATTGTCGACCTTGGACCTACGGTGACCGCCCTACTTCAATCAGGCGACATCGACAAATGTATATGTGCTTAGCGAGCCAAGTTTGGCAATCGTGTTCCTTAGACGCCCCTTTGGGGTAGAAGGCCCCTCAAGTTCTACGCTTCCAAGATCTTCTGAAGACCGATCTCGCCGTACCCGAACCCGAACCCAAGATCTCCTTCCTGAAACTCGAAGACCGCGTTCTCAAATCCGAAGACCAAACCCCGGCACGCCAAGCTCTCCTTACGGCAACCGGTCAAGATGGAACACCAAGTTCTCCTTCCCGGATCCGACGACCGAAACCGATCCCGTCGATCCCCCTTCCGAGCCCCAAGATCTTCGTACCTTGACGTATGACCCCTATCCGAGACCCCTATATTTTATAATATATGATATTGTCACTTATTGCATATGAAATTGTTCATGTCGCATACATATTTTGTGGTTTAGGGGCATTACGCTGATTCACCTTATAATTAAATATGGAGTGTTTATGCGGGCTATACTTGTATTATACCGCCTCCATTTAAATTTGCATAGTGAACCGATGCCATGTTTTTCCTTGTTAATACAACATTTAAATTGCGGAGTATCTAAATAACTTGAACAATTAATTAATTATCGGGACCCCGGTTCCGCTTAATATTGTCTAATTGCATCGCACCTTTGCGATGTCATGCATCATATCATGAACATGCCGAATCTTCTTCCATAGTATTAAATAGTGCCTCCGGTGTGTATTTTAGTGATTTGCTTCTTCGCGGATTAGTCCATTGAGTGGATGCGAGTATCGACAAGTTCTTCGGATAATGTACCTTCGGCAGTGTTTCCCAGGCGAGCATCTCCCCCTTTCTACCTATTTTTCTTTTATAGTCTTTTTTTCCTCCTGTTGATCTATTGCTATCTATGTTGCGATGCTTTAGTTTCCGTGCACCATTTATACTCCTTACAGCCTCTATATTGCCATGGACACATCCTATTGCCTGTTGTTTGATAGATAGTCGGCCTTGCGAGTCATAGTTGCTTGCTTATGTGTTGCTTCGCGTCGTTGTCGTTCCACCGTTGATGGCAAGTTGGCACATGATTAATGGTGGAGATGCTCAATGGTGGAGCTGATCATGACTTTAATTACAACTTGATATTAAAATGCTAGGAATAGATATAACTAATGCAGAGGCATCGGTACAACGTCCGAGTACGGATAAGAAGCAAATTGAGCTAAGAGCCCTGAAGAATAACCAATGGCGTCCATAACCCTGCCCAGGCCAAGCTGGAAGGGTAACCCTGCTAACGACATCGATCTCAAACCTGCTAAAACAAAAGGGATGCCAATGGCATCCAAAACCCTGCTAACCGGGGTCCCGACAATTAAGTAATGGTTCAAGTTATTTACATACCCTGCAATTTAAATGTTGTATTAACAAGGTAAAACATGGCATCGGTTTGCTACGCAGATTTAAATGGAGGCGGTATAATACAAGTATAACCCGCATAAACACTCCTTATTTAATTATAAGGTGAATCGGCGTAATGCCCCTAAACCACAAAATATATATGCGACATGAACAATTTCATATGCAATAAGTGACAATATCATATATTATAAAATATAGGCGTCATACGTCAAGGTCCGAAGATCTTGGGGCTCGGAAGGGGGATCGACGGGATCGGTTTCAGTCGTTGGATCCGGGAAGGAGAACTTTGTGTTCCATCTTGACCGGTTCCTATAAGGAGAGCTTGGCGTGCCGGGGTTCGGTCTTCGGATTCGAGAATGTGGTCTTCGAGTTTTGGGAAGGAGATCTTGGGTTCGGGTTCAGGTACGGCGAGAACGGTCTTCAGAAGATCTTGGAAGTGAAGAACTTGAGGGGCCTTCTACCCCAAAGGGGCGTCTATGGAACACGATTGCCAAACTTGGCTCGCTAATCATATATACATGTGTTGATGTCACCTGGTTGCAGTAGGGCGGTCACCGTAGGTCCAAGGTCGAAAACAGGTACAAACTAGGCCACGAGTTGACCCACATAGAGAGACAAAACCAACGAGGTGAGGCAGGGGCAGCCGCTGGAGGAGAAAAGACCGAGCAGGCCAGCGTGGCTCGGGGCGGTGCTCACGAGAAAGGCCGGTCCGGGGCGGGCATTGACGGTGCCAGCAGACAGAGGCGGCGACAAGGGGCAGGAGCTCCATGTTGGGGGAACGCTGGCGGTGGTGCGTGGGGCACCTGCGGCAGGGCTCGAGCCGGGGCATGGCCGAGTTTGATGAAGGGCCACAACCTGGAGGGGCGAGGCCGACAGCGACATGGGGTCCTGGTGAGGAGAGGCGAGAGTCGAGGACGAGCCTCGGGTGGCCGGACTCGAGGCACACGGTGTCGGATCGAGAGGCGCAGGAGGAAGTGTTTGGAGAGGAGGGTGAGGCCAGGGTCGAGGGAGGTCGCAGCGGTGTCGGGCCATCGTGCTCGCAGGGGGAGATGCGACCGGAGGACGAAGGAGGGGCGCAACCGCGTGGTTGCTGGCGAGCAGGGGTGAGGGCGGGCGAGGGAGAAGGACCGCGTCGGCGGTTACGAGCAGGGCGGCGGCGGCTCGGGATCCGTTTGGGAAGGAGGGTGTGGAGGTTGAGGACGAGGCGGCAGGGCCGGCTCTAGTGGAGGGCGGCTCGGGACCTGGCGACGACGGCGCCAAGCGGCGGTGGCCGGACACGACGACGGCAATGGTGCGGGCGACGAGGAGGTCGTCTGCGGTGGAGATCAGAGGCGTGAGGCGAGTGAGGGGATCGCGAGGAGAGGGAGTCGTGTGAGGTGCTGGGTCGTAGGGTGGTGCCGGGTAGTGGGCGAAAGGCGCTGCGTGAGGTGAGCCAGGTAGGTGGTTTGGGGTGAGTAGCGATGCAGTGGTGGACCAGGTGTGGTTGACCGCGTGCGATCGACGCGGGGTGGGTGCGGGTCGGAGTAGGTAGGTTGCTGGGTCGGGTTTAGGGGTAGGTGGGGTGTTAGGGTTTTGGGTAGATCTTTAGAGTTTTTATCTGGGTGGTAGGCTGCTGCCAGCTGGCGGCCTCCCCAGGTTTTGTAAAACATTTTATTTATTGGTTTTGTTTTAAAAGCCTTTTGTAAATTATTTTTAGACAAAACAAAATATCCGGACAGGCCCGGTTTTATAATTTTGAAATTGAGACAGGGGATATTTAGAAAACAAACATAGGCTTTTGAAAAATAGTTTTAGACAAACAGATGCATAATGAGATGCTAAAATGCAATGTGGCATGATGACATGAGCATGCGGTCATGATCATGCACAAAACAAAAACACTAAGCGATTTTATAGTAGTGGTTTTATCGGGGTGCTACATAAGGTCCCTCAGTTTCTCAGCTTTATTGGCTACAAGTTGCTTCACCTCGTCATAAGATGGAACATTGTGCCGGCGCTTGCAATTTCTCGATGCCATCGCCATTATGTTTTGCGCAATAACTTCCAAATTTTCGGGGTTCAGGACCTTGTGGTACATCTAAAGATCATTAAGAAGTCCGAGGACGACTATTTCTACGAAAGAACAGGGATGCGATGTGTACAATTAGTGCTAGTAGGAACAATTTTAGAACCTACGCATGTATCTCCCTAGCCTTAATGCCGCATAACCTACAGTCCTCACAGTTCATCCTACCTGGGGCCTAGACCTAGATCGTGTGTTTACCTGGGGCCTAGACCTAGATCGAGTGCTTACTTGGGGCCTAGACCAAGATCGAGTGTTTACCTAGGGCCTAGACCCATCGCCGATGACCTAGTGCATAGATGTGGTGACCTAGATCGAACACAGACGTGCAGTAGTAGAGATGCGTGGACATAGTTCGAGGAGCCTTACCCGTGAGCCTACAACCGCCGCTGCCGCTGCCGTCGCCGGGGAGGGGGGATTTTTTGGTCGCCCGGGAGGGAGGGGATTTGGTGGTCGCCCGGGAAGGAGGGGATTTGGTGGTCGCCGGGCAGAGCGAATGTGTGCGAAGTGGTGGGGATTAGGGAGGGTTAAGCGAGCAACATCATAACGAGTGGGTCCCAAATGGGGGATTTTATTATTTGCCATAGTGGATTTTTCAGTTTTATTATAGATCAATGCATTTGTGTTACGTAGTCTCAAAAGCCACACCTTGATGACCCACACACACTCAAGTTGGGTGTGGTGAGGCAACTGATTCTATCACACTGCAGGTTCACCATCTCCATGTGGCAGTTGCATATTCTAGGGGCTCTCTGGGCTCTCTAACCACCATGGTTGTTTGACACAAATGGAGTCCCTACAGCTCAATACATTTGTGTTATGTAGTCTCAAAAGCCACACCTTGATGACCCACACACACTCCAGTTGGGTGTGGTGATGCAACTACTTCTGTCACACTGGTTCACCCATCTCAAAAGCCACACCTTGATGACCCACCCACACACACTCCAGTTGGGCAGTTGCATATTCTAGGGGTTCTCTAGGCTTTCTGACCACCATGGTTGTTTGACACAAATGAAGTCCCTCATGATCAATGCATCTATGTTATGGAGTCCCAAAAGCCACACCTTGATGATCGACACACACTCCAGTTGGGTGTGGTGATTCAACTACTTCTGTCACACTACAGGTTCACCATCTCCATGTGTGGCAGATGCATATTCTAGCGGCTCTCTGGCCTCTCTGACCACCATGGTTGTTTGACACAAATGGAGTCACTACAAATCAATGCATCTGTGTTATGGAGTCTCAAAAGCCACACCTTGATGACCCACACACACTCCATGTCGTGGTGTGGAACACGGCAGTGCCATCGGGGGTGGTTTGAAGGGGACAATCATGATGCTATCGGTGGCTACTCACAACGGGTTGGGCACAGATATTGCAAACACAGCGATGTACCCAGGTTCAGAGCCCTCTTGGCGAGGTAAAACTCCACTCCTGCAAGGATCTACTATCAAAGGGGGCGAATGCCCGATACAAGTGCTCCTTGAGCTGTTTCCTTAGCTACATCTTGATCGGAATCCTCTAAGTCCTTCTTCTGGTGTCTATTTTTCCTTCTGCTTGATCTTACCTAGAACCCTAGAGCTACCCCCTTTATATACAGGTCGAGGAGGTAGCATCCAAGATGAGTTCTAGGGTTTACTGTTTTTGGGCTTTACAATGTGGGCCGGCTGGACAGGGCCAAACGGTAGGCCCGGGTCTAGTCAAGCCTCCAGTACAGGGGAGTACCATGCTTTAGTGCTCAACACCCCTGCTTTACTCGTCATACGGCTCTTTATCCATCAGACGGTTCTTTATGCGTAAGTCGAGGCTTACCTCATTAGCCCTTGCTTTGCTCGTCAGCCTCCAGCTTTGGCGCAGTTGTCCAGTAGCGCCGGCCAGGCTAGCCAGCCTGTCTGGTCAAGGGTGCGCTCAGCAAGGAGCATCATCCCCACCGTACAATGTCTAGTGGATCCGAGGTGGCCGGCTAGGAGCGGCCTCCTAGCCGGTTCTTCTGGCTACCCGGCTAGACGGGCCAGCCGGGGAAAGTTGAATGCGGACCGGGTGGGAAGTCCACCCGGCTATGGTTCCTTGATCTGGGTTTAGACGGCCCGTGCTCCTTGGAGCCGTCTGGTTGGTCCCGTCTTGGCCTACCCGGGGGTCATCCCCCCGACACTAGTCCCCGAGCGCGTTTGGACATGGCCTCGTGGAGAAGTTCTTGCGTGCTCCTTTGAAATGATTGATGATGCAGATTCCTTGTCGTTTTCGTTTGTCTTCTAGCCTTTGTTTTGTAGTCTTTGTCCTGTACCGGCTTGATTCTGCGTTGTTTTCCCGGCTGGGGTTCACCGGCTACGGTGCCGATGGACCCACCCACAGGGTGTGAGAGGTGATCTTCTTGACCGGCTGCCGCACCCGACCGGGAGAGGGATCGCCAGTTTTCTGTCGTTGCTGCTTGCGTAAACCATGCCTGCCGTTTCTGGGGCGCGTCGCATTAGTCTGACTTTTGGGTCTACTGCTGCAGTTTTTGGTAACTGTGAGCACGCCTTCATCATTGTGTCTCCTTGGATATTGTTGGCGCGTTTTGCCTCCCGCAGTAACTTCTGCGGGATCCTCTGTGCGTGCGGCGCTGGCGCACGTGATCTTCCCCGAACCATTGTGGGGTAGTGGGGTGGTTGCTTTGCCAGTTAGCGAGGATGGAGGAGAACCATCGTGGTGGAGCGGGGCCATTGCTTTCCATGTGGCGCTGAGGTAGGGGAACCGGCGCGGTTATCTTTCACTGATAAATACGTGTGCAGGGAGCAGTGGTTCCTCACTTCGCCTCCCTGCGCCCGCCGTCCTTGTTCTCCCTCGCGCTCTAGCCTCTCTATGCTTTTCTGTGCCACTGTTTCTTGGTCGCCGGCGCTGCTCCTCTTCCTCGACAACGGGACCCCGCGCCTCCATCACGGCTACCTTTCCAGGCAATATGCTTCCCGAGGTCGCCGGAGGCTTGTGCGGCTCTTATGTCACTGAAGAGTTGGTGAAGAAGTACCGGCAGGGGAAGTTCCTGCCGTCGGAGCAGCTGGTGAAGTATCGCCTCGCGCCGGAGGACGAGCGGGTGCCCCACCCCCAGCCTGGCGAGGCCGTCTTCTTCCTCGCCCACTTTGCTCGCGGCCTTGGGCTCCCGCTGAGCCGCTTCGTTTTGGAGCTGCTGGTCACCTATGCTCTCCAGCTCCACCACCTCGGAGCCAACACCGTGTCAATGCTATAGCATCATGCGGTGTGCTGCGAGGCGTTCCTCGGTGTCCGCCCCGACGCCGTGAATTTCTTGAAGTTCATCCACTTCAAGGTTCAGGTGGTGGGGAAGGGCGGCCCGTTGACGGAGACGGGCTGTTGTGCCATCTACCCGCGGTCATCAACGCCCATACCCTGCTGGGAGCTCCCCGACACCGTCAAGCTCTCGCAGCGCTCGTATTTTTACATGCACAACAACACGGAGGTGGTCTTCATCAAGGTCCCCGCCTTCGCCAATGTCCCCTCTAGCCAGAAGTCCTAGAGCGTCTAGCACTTCTGCGCCTAGGGCGACATCGATCGGATAGGCGCCTGGCTGGCCGTCCTCGCGGAGAAGGAACGGATCACCACTCGGGACATTTGTTGTCCTGGATGGCGACCCGCGTGCTCCCGCTGCAGCACCGGTCGCACAAGATGTGCCACCTCTCTGGCCATCTGGATCCCACCCGGGTATCCCGGCTGGATGTGTCGTACGCCACCCTCCGCGAATGGCTCGCCACCATCTCGAAGGAGGCGCTGGAGGAGGAATAGGAGTTCTCCTGCCGGCCGTACCATCACGGCCGGCTTCTGCCGAAGGTATGTTTTTCTTGCTCTTCTCAGGTGGATTTTCCTAAGGGACTCCCGTTTCGTGCCTCTTATCTTCCCTTGTTGAGTAGCTTTTCACAGCGCAGCTAGCAGAGGACGGTATGGGGGACACCGATCTCCCCAACTTTGCCGCGGACTTAAAGCCGGTGTAGGCTCCGCCGGTGAAGGAGGAGCGGTTCCCCATGCAGGGTGACGAGGGCTGCGAGTTCCCACCCGGTGAGAGTTTGTTCTCTGCCCTTGTTATGCTTGCACTTGCTATGATTGTAGTTGTAATCTTGACTTTTTGCTTGTCCTTGGAATAGTCGCCCATGGCGAGGATGTGGACATGGCCGAGCTTACCATGCCTAGGGGAAGGGGAAGCGTGCCGCCCCTACCAGCGCCACCCCAGCCGCAGGTGGCGCCAAAAAGACGTGTCGCCCCCGCCCGGTGGCCACCATGCCGAGCGTTGCCAGGTAGGTGCCCTTGTCTTCTTATTGCGAGACTTGACTTACTTGTATTTGCATTGCCCACTCCTTGTATTTCTGCAGTGAGGCTATGCCCTTGCTCGGCTCCGCGACCATCACCACCATGTCCGCCCCTCCGCCTGCTGCCGAGGGGAGTGCGTCGGCTTCGGCATCCGAGACCATGCCGGCTCCAGCGTCCGAAGATGCGCCGGCTCCGGTGTCCGAGGTTGCGCCGGCTCTGGCCCCCGAGGCTGCGCCGGCTCCAAACCCCGGTGTGGCAGCGACGGAGGTGGTGCCGCCGGCTGAGCCCACGATGGTTCACCGGGCCAGAGTCGTCTCCCGGCTTGTAGGGGGTTTGTTGTTCGGGCATGGCAGTACAGTGGGTGCTGACTCTAGCTCTACGGTGGGTGCTAACTCTAGCTCGACGGTGGGTGCTGACTCCAGCACCTACCGGGTCGAGGAGCCGGTGGAGGTTCCGCCATCGATTTCCCCTGCCCAGCTGGAGGTTGGTCCCTCCGCGGCTCCAGTGAGAGACGATGACCTCTAGGTCATCGGCTGGATGCCAGCGCGGGTCGCACCGCTGTTGGATGCTCTCTTGGCGCAGTTGCCAGAGGCGGTGCCTCTGGCAGTTGGCCAGGCTCACCAGCTGGTCGGGGCGCTGGAGCAGGGGCTTGGCCAAGCCAGGGTGTTGGGGGCCTCCGTCGAGGTATGTACTCAGTCGCCAATCTTGTTGTTTTTCCGCCGTCTTGCAAAGTAGCTGGTTTTGGTGGTTCTGATCTCCCTTTTCTTGCATAGAGGGATCTTGCTGATACTGCCAAGACTTCATGGGACCTGGGCCGTAAGATTGCTCGCTCTGCCGTATCTTCCCAATTGCGCGATTCTCGCGCTTCTTGTTGAGTATTGGTTACCCTCCTGCAGCTCTGCTGGCGGAACGGGACCGCGAGGTGGCCTCGCTGAAGGAGGAGGTCGCCCGGCTAGAGGAGTATAACAAGACCCACCAAGACCAGATCGCCCAACTGACTACGCAATAGCAACAAATGGAGATCAAGACTGGCAGGGCCAAGAAGACCGTGGACACCCGGGCCGTGGCGCTAAAGAACCTGGAGGCGCTCTTCGCTACCCAGGCGGATGCCCTCAAGGCCTCCAAGGCCAAGAAGGAGGCGGCGCTGTCGGAGCTTTGCCAGATCATTGAGATTGTTGTCAGTAAATGACCTTGACTTGAGCCCATCTTGCGAATTTGTCCCTTGTGATCAATACTAATTGTTGCCTTATTTTCTGGCTACAGCTCAGTACCCTGAGGCAACCAATCAGGCACTGGGCCGGATTCCCGAGACGGATCCAGAACGGGATCTCTACCCGAGGGAGCTGGTGGCGGTCATCAGCGAGGAGGCGAACCGGCTCCGCGCCACCACTCTCGAGGTCTTTGACTATGTCTGGCCCGAGGCCGTCCCACCTTCCACCATGGATGTCCTGACCGAGCATCTCTGGGACGCTCCAGAGCTCATGAATGTGGCCTGAGAGTGGGCGGCTCGCGGAGGCGCGGAGATGGTGCTGGCGCTGCTGAAGTCCTGGTACCAGGATGTGGATCTGCGGAGCCTTTCCCGCGGATTTCACCAAGGGACCAGTTACGATCAGCTTCACGTTGAGGTTCCTGACATCCGCTCTTGTGCCGTGACGATTGGTACCTTCGTTGTGCTGGACAGGGACTTCAGCGACCCAGCCGGCACGGAGCAGTACTTCCACAGCCCGGATGCGGCACGTATTGATGTTCCGGCTGCACCGCCGACTGCCTCAACGGACGTCGCCTCCAGCAGTCGCGCTCCAGCTGATGCCTCCGGCCCTTCTGCTCCTCAATGAACTTGATCCCCGATATGGCGGGAGTATTTGTGACTTGAAACATTTATCTTTTCTTTGCACCGTGTGAAAAATTGTCCATCTTTGACTCATTGAACTTCTGTGGAGCATCGCCTCCCTCCGTCTATTTGCTCGTGCTCTTTTGTTTACACTTTCTATTTTGCATCTTTTGCATGCCTGTTTCTTTCCGAGGTTCGGGCCGGCTAGATAATACAGCTGGGTCGAAACTCCTTTGTGTTTTTGGTTTTGCAGGTTTCTGTGTGGGGGCGCACGAGTGCACCCACAGGGTGTAGTCCCCGAGGTTCATGCCGGATGGAGAATACAGCCGGGTCGAAGCTCCTTGACCTGCTCTGCTTCCGCCTGGGAGTTATCTGCCTCCGTCTTGACGGTTTACGTCGTTGAACTTTCGCTCATGCAAACATAAGAAACAAACAAGTTGTTTGCCTGGTTAAGAATATGCAAGTTCGAACTGTTATATTAGGTTGGCTATTTTTGAAATTTCTGCTGTTTCGCGCAAATCCAATGTCTTTGCCCTTTTCTCAGTGAGCATTGGCCAATTCCAATGTTATTCCCTTGTTGGCTTTTAGCCGAAGTCGAAGGGGTAGCTTAGTAGGCGTACTGCACGATACTTCGGGTTTGGGTCATTGTGTTTGAGCGAGCGAGCGCATCCGGGTCGTCCAGACATTTTTGTTTTCCTCGTGGCAATTTCGTGTAGGGGCCTTTGAGCGTTCTGCTCTTGCCCGATCTGTTAGCCGGCTTGCGGTCTGCAGCTGGAACCGAAGAGGAAGCCTTAGGAACCACGTACAATACTTTACCGTGTCGATCGCGCAGCCGTCTAGGCCAACCGGCAAGTCCCCGAGACGGATCACCGGCTCCGGGGTTAGAGTAATGCAGCCGGAAAAGCCAATTTGTGCAGCATGGCTTGCTTATTTATTGCGGAGTCCCCGAGACTCTGTCGAGGCTCCTATGCTTGTTCATTACATGAAAGTAAGGTACATACACTTCTTGCTCAAGTGTAAAAGGGGCGAAGGAGGCTCATGTTCCATGGGCGCTTAGTTTCTTCGCATGAGCGGTCCATCTTATTCTTTTCCAGCTTGCGGGTGTCGATGAGGTAGTATGAGTTGTTCTACAGTGCCTAGCTGATTATGAATGGGCCCTCCCAAGGTGGAGACAGCTTGTGCATCCCCTTGGTGTCTTGGACTAGCCTTAGCACCAGGTCGCCCTCGAGGAACGAGACGCTGCGTACCCGGCTAGCATGATAGCGGTGCAAGTTCTGCTGGTAGATGGTGGATCTGGACAAGGCCAGTTCGCGTGCTTCCTCCAGGAGATCGACGCTGTCTTCCCGTGCTTCTTTGGCATGTTGTTCTGTGTAGAGCAGTTTGCGGGGTGCGTCGAACTTGATGTCAGTGGACAAAACCTCCTCCGCCCCGTAAACGAGGAAGAAAGGAGTGTAGCCGGTGGACCAGTTTGGCATGGTGTGAAGGCTCTAGAGTACAGCCGGCAGCTCCTCAATCTAGCAGCCGGGAGATCACATCAGTGGTTCGATCTGCAGGGGCTTGATTCCGTCTACGACCAGGCCATTTGCTCGCTCACACTTCCTGTTGGACTGGGGATGTGCCACAGATGCGAGGTCCAGGCGGATGCCCTTATCTCCACAGAATCGCGCGAAAGCTCTCTTGGCGAAATTTGTGTTGTTGTCGGTTATGATGTTGTTGGGGTAGCCGAAGCGTGTGATTATGTCTGTGAAGAACTTGACCACCGTTGGCCCATGCAGCTTCTTTATTGGCTTTGTCTCTATCCACTTGGTGAATTTATCCACCACCACCAGCAAGTGGGTCATGCCGGACCTGGCCGTTTTGAAAGGGCCAACCATGTACAACCCCCAGACGGCTAACGGCCAGGTGATGGGAATCGTCTTGAGTGCTATAGATGGAGTGTGCTTCTGCTGGCTGAACCGCTGACACCCGTTGCATGCTTTTATAATCTACTTAGTGTCTTCTAATGCTGTGGGCTAGTAGAACCTGTGGCGGAATGTCTTTGCCACTATGGCTCATGACGATGCGTGGTGTCCGCATTCGCCCTAGTGGATGTCAACCAGCAGCCGGATTCCTTCCTCCTGGCTCACACATCGTTGATAGATACCACTAACGCTGCGCTTGTAGAGCTCGTTGTTGATGATGGTTTATGCATTGGCTCAACGCTTCACCTGTCTTGCCTGAACCTCCTCTTCGGGTAGCTTTCTGTTGGCTAGAAAATCCATGAACAGCTTGGCCCATGTTGGGGTTTCCCGGATGGCGCATACCGCCTGCATTAGCAGATTTACTTTTGCCCGGATGGATGGGTCGGGCTTGTCTGAAGGCCGACAGGGTGGAGCTGTGGAGCCGGCAGCCTCTAGGCGGGAGGTGGCAGTCCCCGGGTGCAGGTTAGCAGTCCCCGGGTGCTCTATAGCCGTTGTGGAGGTCTCGGTGCCGGCAGTCCCCGGGTGCGGTGCAGCCGTTGCGGAGGTCTTGGAGCTGGCAGTTCCTGGGTGCGGTGAAGCAGTCCCCGGGTGTGGTGCAGCCGTCGTGCAGGTCTTGGAGCCGGCAGTCTTCGGGTCCGCGTCCAATATTATGGAATCAGATTCGGGAGACGGTTTGATTGATGTCTTGCGTAGGTTCTCAAGGGAAACTCGAAGCGGAATCGGTTGTCTTGTTGACCTGATGCGGGCGAGCGTGTCTGCGGCCTCATTGTTTACCCTAGGAACATGGTGAAACTCGCACCCTTTGAAACAGGCACATAGCTGCTGTACGAAGAAACGGTATAGAGCCATATTTACATCCCTAGCATCCCAATCACCTGACACTTGCTGCACCACCAGATCAGAATCGCTGAAGCATAGGATTCGTCGGATGCCTATTTCCTTTGCCATCTTGAGGCCATGGACGAGCGCCTCGTACTCAGCAACATTGTTGGATGCACGGAAGTGGATCTGCAACACGTATTCTAGCTGGTCTCCTTTTGGAGAGGTGATGACAACTCCGGCTCCGAGCCCTCCATACATCTTGGAGCCGTTGAAATGCAGCTTCCAATGCATGGAGTCTGGGAAAGGCGGCAGGTACTGTGTTTCTGCCCAATCGACGAGGAAATCTGCCAAGGCCTGAGACTTGATCGTCGTTCTTGGCTCGTACTATATGTTGTGGGCGGCGAGCTCTATGGCCCAATTCGCCACCCGCCTGTGGCGTCTCTGTTGCTGATGATCTATGATAGTGGCGCTAGCGCCACCACCAGGATGGAATGTTCTTGGAAATTGTGTTTTAGTTTCTTGGCGGCCATGTACATGTCGTACACTAGCTTCTGGTAACGAGGGTAATTCTGCTTCGAGAGCGAGAGCACCTCACTCAGGTAGTACACCGGTCATTGCACCGGCTGCACCTTTCCTTCTTCCGGCCATGTTGACAACCATGTTTGTTGCTGCGATGTACATTAACATGGGTTCCTTTGCTGCTGGTGCTGCCAGAATAGGTGGCGAGGTGAGCATGCGCTTGAGGTCACGGAAAGCTTCATCCGCCTGCGATGTCCAGACGAATTTGTCCATCTTCTTCATGAGCTGGTACATTAGGAGTGCTTTCTCGCCCAACCGGCTGAGGGAGGCTAGGCAGCCGGTGAACTTCTGGACAACTCTCAAGTTCTTTGGCAGCTATATGCGCTCGATTACACCGATCTTCTCCGGGTTCGCCTCGATTCCTCGCTTAGATACGAGAAAACCGAGTAGCTGGTCGGCTGGGATGCTGAACACGCACTTCTTCGGATTTAGCTTCATCAGGAACCGGCGAAGGTTGGTGAATGTTTCATTCAGATCCTCAAGGAGTGTCTGGTACTCCTTGGTCTTGACTACCACATCATCGACGTAGGCGTGTACGTTTCTGCCAATCTGAGTCTGCAAGCACTTCTGCATGCAGCGTTGGTATGTTGCTCTAGCGTTCTTCAGTCTGAAAGGCATTGTGATGTAGCAGTAGGCTTCATAAGGAGTGATGAATGATGTCTTTATTTGATCAGCGGGGTTCAGTCGGATCTGGTGGTAGCCGGAATATGCGTCCAGAAATGACAATAGCTCACAACCGGCCGTGGAATCGATTACTTGGTCTATCCCTGGCAAGGCGAATGGATCTTTGGGACATGCTTTGTTCAGACTGGTTTAGTCAACACACATGCACCAAGTCTTGTTCTTCTTCAGCACGAGTACTGGATTTTCTAGCCATTCCGGGTGGAAAACTTCCATGATGAATCCGGCTACGAGCAGCCAGGTGATCTCCTCTCCGATTGTTCTTCTTTTTTCTTCCACGAAGCGGCGCAGTGACTGCTTGACTGGTTTTTCATCCGGCCTGACATGTAAAGAGTGCTCGGCGAGCACCCTCAGAATACCTGGCATGTCCTTGGGGACCATGCGAAGATATCCCGATTCTCACGGAGGAAGTCGACGAGCGTGCTTTCCTATTTGATGTCAAGGACGTCCCCGACCAGGACGAACTAATCCAGCTCGGCCTCGTTCAGCAGGATCTTCCTCGTGCCCTTGGATGGCTTGAATTGCGCCTCTTCGGCCAGCTTGGGCTCGCCAGCCGGCATGTCCTTCTATAGCGCCGCCACGTTCTACATGATTATGCGTTTTTCTTCCACGGTGATCCTGGCTTCTGCTATTTTGGATCCGTCTGTGGCACATTCCACATACCGTCTATAGCAGCCGGCTACGATGATGTTGCCCTTGGGCCCTAGTAGCTTCATCTTGAGGTAGGCGTAATGTGGTACCGCCATGAACTTGGTGAGCACTGGGCACCCCAGGATTGTGTGGTACGCGCTGCAGAGGTTAACCACCTCAAACCAGATGGGCTCGCGGCGAAAGTTGTCCTCCGTGCCAATGATGACGTCCAGCCAGATTTTTCCGATGGGGGAGTGCGACGGGCCTGGAATGGCTCCATGGAAGGAGGTGCTTGATGGCTCCAGCTTCGACTCACTAATGCCGACTCGGTCGAGCATGTGTTGTAGTACAGGAGGTTGATGTTGCTCCCTCCGTCTACGAGGACACGGGAGAATCTGCAGGAATGCTTCTTGGAGACAATGACAGGATCCAGAACCATCGCATAGGTGCCTGGGTGAGGCAGCTTAGCTGGCTGGTCCTTCCGGCTCCATGCAACTTCTTGCTCCGACCAGTTGAGGTATTGGGAAAGGGAGGAACGACTGCGTTCACTTCCGCCTCGTGATGCCTTTTGTTGTGATTGGTATCCGGCTCCGTGGTGAAGATGTGGTAGTTTCCCACCTGACGAGGGTAGTTGTTATCATCATGTTCCCTTCATCGTTGGTTGTTGCGATCGCTTGGCGGCCCGCCAGCTGGAAGAGGTGGCGCCTGTCCAGCTGGTGCATCGACAATTTCTGCCATCTTCTTCGTCCAAGTGCACTAGCGTCTGGTGTGCGTAGTCGGCTTGTTGCCCCCTCTATGGAACTTGCATGTCCCATCAAGCATCGACTCAATGGTGTACTTGGGCCTTGGAGGTCGGTCATCAGGATTTTGTCTCCGGCTTCTGCCTACAGCCGGATCCTCCTGCACTACCGCCACCTGCCTGGAGCCATATTGGTTATCCGGCTGGTAGTAATTTCTTTTACCGTGGCGGTTCTCGTGCCGCCTAGAATTGTGGCCATTCCATGGTTGTGGGTTCCACCCGGCGAAGCTTATGCTTGAGCATAGTGCCGTCTCTGCAGCCGTTGATGAAGAAATCAATCGCCGGATGATCACGTACCCCCTCACAGGAGTTGTGCATGCTCATCCATCGGGTGATGTAGGAGCGATCGGATTCATCCGGGCCCTGCACACAAAGAGAAAGCTCACTAGGCTGGCCTGGGCGCTTGTAGGTGCCGGTGAAGTTGTGAACGAACGCCTACTCGAAATCGATCCAAGTGTTGATGCTGTTGTCGGGGACACTGTTTAGCCACGTTCTGGCTGAGTCGAGGAGCATGAGAGGGGCGTAGCACACTGCTACCCGGCGGTTGCCGTTGTCGATCCCAACGGCGGTGGTATAATCCACCAGCCAATCCTCTAGCTTGACCGAGCTTTTGTACTTTGGCGTATCCCTTGGGAGCGAAAATCCCTTTGGAAACGGTTCGTTCCAGATGCACGGTCCGAAGCATCTTGGTCCGGCTGGACTTTCTTCCTCCAGCGCGCGCGATTGGACTAGCAGGTCGATTCTCGGACGCGAATCTTGTTGTTCATCTGGCTCGAGTGGTCCCAGACGGCCAGATAGGCAGGACTTGGGGAGCGCTTGGCCTTTTCTGGCTTCGTCGGCCGGCTCGCGGTTTTTGCTGGTAACAGCTCCCGCATCGCGGGCGTTGTGCCCATGGCCTGCAGATCCTCCGCGTGGGCGATCGCTCTGCCTTGCTCCATTTGGGGAAGATGCCTTGCTGCCGCCCGCAGCCGGGTCCGCCATCCAACGAGCCGGTTTGGTTCTGCTATTGCCAGCCATGCTAAGTTCTGCCTTAGCCTGCTGCTTGTTCGCCGTGACCACGAGGAGCTGGACAAGCACCTGCTGATGGAGCAGCTCCTCGCCCTCCAGATGGCTTAGTTCCACAACTGCCGCCTCCGTGGCCCTTATGCTTTTGGCGGGGGTGTTGTAGACCAGCTGCACCGTGGGCGTGCGCAGATCAGCAGCATGATCCATCTCGGCGAGGTTTCCTTGCGGCTGAGGCGGCTGGTGGTGCAAGCGGCAAGCGCCGTGCCGCGATGTTGTACTCCCGCATGGTGGCATTCATCTGCTGTTGGGCGGCCGCCACCTTGCAAGCTTCCTCCAGAAGGTTCTGGCGGGTGGTCTCCAGGGCCGCCACAACTGCAGCTAGATCCACCTCGATGGGGGTGATGGGGTTGCGGAGGTGATCGATGGACGTGTTGATCAAGTCCAGGTTTCGGAGGCGTGATTTAGTGGCGAGGCTGTCCATGTTGCGCTCCAGAGGTGGGCGAAGGTTCTCCACCGAGTCTACCATCATGACCTCGACGCTGCTGGTGATGCACGAGGTGGAGAAGCCAGGGTGCACACCGAAGATGGTGACGACCTCACGGGGGAAGGCCTCAGGGACGGTGACGGCATAAACGTGGTGCTCGCCGAAGCGCATGATGGAGCCACCGCTTGGGAAAGTCCCCCCAGCGAAGCAGGACGTGTTCGTAGAAGTCGAGAGTGAGGATGAGGCCAGAGGCTACTCGCTCACCGGCGATGAGTGGAAGTCTGATGCGAATGATGATCCCAGCGGAAGCGCTGTGCCCCATGGTGGGCGCCAACTGTCGTGGTGTGGAACACGGCAGTGGCATCGGGGATGGCTTGACAGGGACAATCAGGATGCTATTGGTGGCACACGCAACGGGTTGGGCACAGATAATGCAAACACAGCGATGTACCCAGGTTCGGAGCCCTCTTGGCGAGGCAAAACTCCGACTCCTACAAAGATCTAGTATCAAAGGGGGCGAGTGCCCGATACAGGTGCTCCTTGAGCTGTTTCCTTAGCTACTTCTTGCTCGGAATCCTCTAAGTCCTTCTTCTGGTGTCCATTTTTCCTTCTGCTTGAGCTTACCTAGAACCCTAGTGCTACCCCCTTTATATACAGGTCGAGGAGGTAGCTTACAAGATGTGTTCTAGGGTTTACTGTTTGGATTTGGGCTTTACAAAGTGGGCCGGCTAGACAGGGCCAAACGGTAGGCCTGGGTCCAGTCAAGCCTCAGTACAGGGGAGGACCATGCTTTAGTGCTTAGTTCCCCTGCTTTACTCGTCATCCGGCTCTTTATCTGTCAGCCGGTTTTTTATGCGTAAGCCGAGCTTTCCTCGTCAGCCCTTGCTTTGCTTGTCAGCCTCCAGCTTTGGCGCAGTTGTCCAGTAGCGTCGGCCAGGCCAGCCAGCCTATCCGGTCAAGGGTGCGCTTTAGCAAGGAGTGTCATCCCCACCGTACAATGTCTAGCGGATCCGAGGCGGCCGGCTAGGAGCAGCCTCCCAGCCGGTTCTTCTGGCCACCCAGGGAAACTTGAAAGCGGACCAGGTGGGAATTTCACCCGGCTGTGGTTCCTTGATCTGGGTCCAGACGACCCATGCTCCTTGGAGCCAGCCGGTTGGTCCCATCTTGGCCTACCCGGGGGTCATCCCCCCAACACTCTAGTTGGGTGTGGTGATGCAACTGCTTCTGTCACACAGCAGGTTCACCATCTCCATGTGTGGCAGTTGCATATTCTGGGGCTCTTTGGGCCCTCTGACCACCATGGTTGTTTGACACAAATAGAGTTCCTACAGATCAATGCATATGTGTTATGGAGTCTCAAAAGCAACATCTTGATAACCCACACACACTCTAGTAGGGTGTGGTGATGCAAGTGCTTTTGCCACACTGCAGGTTCACCATCCCTATGTGTGGCAGTTGCATATTCTAGGGGCTCTCTGGGCTCTCTGACCACCATGGTTGTTTGACACAAATGTTGTCCCTATAGATCAATGCAATTTTGTTATGGAGTCTCAAAAGCCACACCTTGATGACCTAGACACACTCCAGTTGGGTATGGTGATGAACTTGTTTCTGTCACACTGATTCACCCATCTCCATGTGGCAGTTGCATATTATAGGGGCTCTCTGGGCTTGCTGACCACCATGGTTGTTTGACACAAATGGAGTCAATACAGTTCAATGCATATGTGTTATGGAGTCTCAAAAGACACACCTTGATGACCCACACACAATCCAGTTGGATGTGGTGATGCAACTGCTTCTATCACACTGGAGGTTCACCATCTCCATGTGTGGCAGTTGCATGTTCCAGGGGCTCTCTGGGCTCTCTGACCACCATGGTTGTTTGACACAATTGGAGTCCCTACAGATCAATGTTTCTGTGTTATGGAGTCTCAAAAGCAAAACATTGATGATCCACACACACTCCAGTTGGGTCTGGTGATGCAATTGCTTCTATCACACTGCAGGTTCACCATCTCCATGTGGGAGTTGCATATTCTAGGTGCTCTCTGGGATCTCTGACCACCATGGTTGTTTGAAACAAATGGAGTCCCTATAGATCAATGCATCTGTGTTATGGAGTCTCAAAAGCAACACCTTGATGACCCACACACACTCCAGTTGGGTGTGGTGATGCAAACTGCTTCTTTCACGCTGCAGGTTCACCCATCTCCATGTGACAGTTGCATATTCTACGGGATCTCTGGGCTTTCTGACCACCATGGTTGTTTGACACAAATGGAGTCCCTAAAGATCAATGCATGTGTGTTATGGAGTCTCAAAAGAAACACCTTGATGACCCGCACACACTCCAGTTGGGTGTGGTGATGCAACTGCTTCTGTCACACTGCAGGTTCACCATCTCCATGTGTGGCACTTACATATCTAGGGGCTCCCTGGGCTCTCTGACCACCATGGTTGTTTGACACACATGGAGTCCCTACAGATCAATGCATCTTTGATATAGAGTCTCAAAAGAAACACCTTGATGACCCACACACACTCTAGTTGGATGTGGTGATGCAACTGCTTCTGTCACACTGCAGGTTCACCCATCTCCATGTGACAGTTGCATATTCTAGAGGCTCTCTGGGCCTTCTGACCACCATGGTTGTTTGACACAAATGGAGTCCCTATAGATCAATGCATCTGTGTTATGGAGTCTCAAAAGCAACACCTTGATGACCCACACACACTCCAGTTGGGTGTGGTGATGCAACTGCTTCTGTCACACAGGAGGTTCACCATCTCCATGTGTGGCACATGCATATTCTAGGGGCTCTCTAGGCTCTCTAACCACCATGGTTGTTTGACACCAATGGAGTCCCTATAGATCAATGCATCTGTGTTATGGAGTCTCAAAAGAAACACCTTGATGACCCACACACACTCTAGTTGGGTGTGGTGATGCAACTGCTTCTGTCATACAGGAGGTTCACCATCTCCATTTGTGGCACTTGCATATTCTAGGGGCTCTCTGGGGTCTCTAACCACCATGGTTGTTTGACACCAATGGAGTTCCTACAGATCAATGCATCAGTGTTATGGAGTCTCAAAAGCAACACCTTGATGACCCTCACACACTCCAGTTGGGTGTGTTGATGCAACTTGTTCTGTCACACTGATTCACCCATCTCCATGTGGCAGTTGCATATTCTAGGGGCTCTCTGGGCTTTCTGACCACCATGGTTGTTTGTGGAGTCCCTACACATCAATGCATCTGTGTTATGGAGTCTCAAAAGCCACACCTTGATGACCCACACACACTCAAGTTGGATGTGGTGATGCAACTGCTTCTGTCACACTACAGGTTCACCATCTCCATGTGTGGCAGTTGCATGTTCTAGGGGTTCTCAGGGCTCTCTGACTACCTTGGTTGTTTGACACAAATGGAGTCCCTGCAGATCAATGCATCTATGTTATGGAGTCTCAAAAGCAACACCTTGATGACCCACACACACTCTAGTTGGGTGTGGTGATGCAACTGCTTCTGTCACACTACAGGTTCACCCATCTCCATGTGGCAGTTGCATATTCTAGAGGCTCTCTGGGCTTTCTGACCACCATGGTTGTTTGACACAAATGGAGTCCCTACAGATCAATGCATCTATGTTATGGAGTCTCAAAAGCAACACCTTGATGACCCACACACACTCCAGTTGGGTGTGGTGATGCAACTGCTTCTGTCACACTACAGGTTCACCATCTCCATGTGTGGCAGTTGCATATTCTAGGGGCTCACTGGGCTCTCTAACCACCATGGTCATTTGACACAAATGGAGTCCCTACAGATCAATGCATGTGTGTTATGGAGTCTCAAAAGCAACACCTTGATGACCCACACACACTCCAGTTGGTTGTGGTGATGCAACTGCTTCTGTCACACTACAGGTTCACCATCTCCATGTGTGGCAGTTGCATATTCTAGGGGCTCTCTGGGCTCTCTGACCACACTGGTTGTTTAACACAAATGGAGTCCCAACAGATCAATGCATCTGTGTTATGGAGTCTCAAAAGCAACACCTTGATGACCCACACACACTCAAGTTGGGTGTGGTGATGCAACTGCTTCTGTCACACTGAAGGTTCACAATCTCCATGTGTGGCAGTTGCATATTCTAGGGGCTCTCTGGGCTCTCTGACCACCATGGTTGTTTGACACAAATGTAGTCCCTACAGATCAATGCATCTGTGTTATGGAGTCTCAAAAGCAACACCATGATGACCCACACACACTCCAGTTGGGTGTGGTGATGCTACTACTTCTGTCACACTACAGGTTCACCATATCCATGTGTGGCAATTGCATATTCTAGGGGCTCTCTGACCACCATGGTTGTTTGACACAAATGGAGTCCCTACAGATCAATGCATCTGTGTTATGGAGTCTCAAAAGCAACACCTTGATGACCCACACACACTCCAGTTGGGTGTGGTGATGCAACTGCTTCTGTAAGACTTCCGGTTCACCATCTCCATGTGTGGCGCTTGCATATTCTAGGGGCTCTCTAGGCTCTCTAACCACCATGGTTGTTTGACACCAATGGAGTCCCTAGAGATCAATGCATATGTGTTATGGAGTCTCAGAAGCAACACCTTGATGACCCACACACACTCCAGTTGGGTGTGGTGATGCAACTTCTTCTATCAGGCAGGAGGTTCACCATCTCCATGTGTGGCACTTGTATATTCTAGGGGCTCTCTAGGCTCTCTAACCACCATGGTTGTTTGACACCAATGGAGTCCCTAGAGATCAATGCATATGTGTTATGGAGTCTCAAAAGAACACCTTGATGACGCACACACACTCTAGTTGGGTGTGGTGATGCAACTGCTTCTGTCACACAGGAGGTTCACCATCTCCATGTGTGGCACTTGCATATTCTAGGGGCTCTCTGGGCTCTCTAACCACCATGGTTGTTTGACACCAATGGAGTCCCTACAGATCAATGCATCTATGTTATGGAGTCTCAAAACCCACACCTTGATGACCCACACACACTCCAGTTGGGTGTGGTGATGCAACTTGTTCTGTCACACTGATTCACCCATCTCCATGTGGCAGTTGCATATTCTAGGGGCTCTCTGGGCTTTCTGACCACCATGGTTGTTTGACACAAATGGAGTCCCTACAGATCAATGCATCTGTGTTATGGAGTCTCAAAAGCCACACCTTGATGACCCACACACACTCAAGTTGGATGTGGTGATGCAACTATACATCACTACAGGTTCACCATCTCCATGTGTGGCAGTTGTATATTCTAGGGGCTCTCTAGGCTCTCGACCACCATGGTTTGTTTGACACAAATGGAGTCCCTAGATCAATGCATCTATGTTATGGAGTCTCAAAGCAACACCTTGATGACCCACACACACTCCAGTTGGGTGTGGTGATGCAACTTCGCTGTCACACTAGGTTCACCATCTCCATGTGTGGAAGTTGCATATTCTAGGGGCTCTCTGGGCTCTCTGGCCACCTTGGTTGTTTGACACAAATGGAGTCCATATATATCAATGCATCTGTGTTATGGAGTCTCAAAAGCAACACCTTGATGACCCACACACACTCTAGTTGGGTGTGGTGATGCACGCTTCTGTCACACTATAGGTTCACCATCTCCATCTGTGGCAGTTGCATATTCAAGGGACTCTCTAGGCTCTCTAACAACCATGGTTGTTTGACACAAATGGAGTCCCTACAGATCAATGCATCTGTGATATGGACTCTCAAAACCAACACCTTGATGACCCACACACACTCCAGTTGGGTGTGGTGATGCTACTCCTATCACACTAGAGGTTCACCATCTCCAGGTGTGGCAGTTGCATATTCTAGGGGCTTTCTGGGATCTCTAACCACCATGGTTGTTTGACACAAATGGAGTCCCTACAGATCAATGCATCTGTGTTATGGACTCTCAAAAGCCACACCTTGATGACCCACACACACTCCAGTTGGGTGTGGTGATGCAACCTTTGTCACACCTGCAGTTCACCATTTCCATGTGTGGCAGTTGCATATTCTAGGGGCTCTCTAGGCTCTCTGACCACCATGGTTGTTTGACACAAATAGAGTCCCTGCAGATAGATGCATATGTGTTATGGAGTCTCAAAAGCCACACCTTGATGACCCACACACACTCCAGTTGGGTGTGGTGATGCAACTGCTTCTGTCACACTATAGGTTTACCCATCTCCATGTGTGGAAGTTTCATATTCTAGGGGCTCTCTGGGCTCTCTGACCACCATGGTTGTTTGACACAAATGGAGTCCCTACAGATCAATGCATCTATGTTATGGACTCTCAAAACCCACACCTTGATGACCCACACACACTCAAGTTGGGTGTGGTGATGCAGCTGCTTCTGTCACAGTGCAGGTTCACCATCTCCATGTGTGGCAGTTGCATATTCTAGGGGATCTCTGGGCTCTCTGACCACCATGGTTCTTTCACACAAATGAAGTCCCTACAGATCAATGCACCTGTGTTATGGACTCTCAAAAGCCACACCTTGATGACCCACACACTCCAGTTGGGTGTGGTGATGCAACTGCTTCTGTCACACTACAGGTTCACCATCTCCATGTGTGGCAATTGCATATTCTAGGGGCTCTCTGGGCTCTCTGACCACCATGGTTTGTTTGACACAAATGGAGTCCCTACAGATCAATGCATCTATGTTATGGACTCTCAAAAGCCACACCTTGATGACCCACACACACTCCAGTTGGGTGTGGTGATGCAACTACTTCTGTCACAGTGTAGGTTCATCATTTCCATGTGTGGCAGTTGCATATTTTAGGGGCTCTCTGCGCTCTCTTTCCACCATGCTTATTTGACACAAATGGAGTCCCTACAGATCAATGCATCTGTGTTATGGAGTCTCAAAAGCCACACCTTGATGACCCACACACACTCTAGTTGGGTGTGGTGATGCAACTGCTTCTGTCACACTATAGGTTCACCATTTCCATGTGTGGCAGTTGCATATTCTAGGGGCTCTCTGGGCTCTCTGACCACCATTGTTGTTTCACACAAATGGAGTCCCTACAGATCAATGCATCTATGTAATGGACTCTCAAAAGCCACACCTTGATGACCCACACACACTCCAGTTGGGTGTGGTGATGCAACTACTTCTGTCATACTATAGGTTCACCATTTCCATGTGTGGCAGTTGCATATTCTAGGGGCTCTCTGGGCTCTCTTTCCACCATGCTTGTTTGACACAAATGGAGTCCCTACAGATCAATGCATCTGTGTTATGGACTCTCAAAAGCCACACCTTGATGACCCACACACACTCCAGTTGGGTGTGGTGATGCAACTGCTTCTGTCACACTGCAGGTTTACCCATCTCCATATGTGTGGCAGTTTCATATTTTAGGGGCTCTCTAGGCTCTCTGACCACCATGGTTGTTTGACACAAATAGAGTCCCTGCAGATAGATGCATATGTGTTATGGAGTCTCAAAAGCCACACCTTGATGACCCACACACACTCCAGTTGGGTGTGGTGATGCAACTGCTTCTGTCACACTATAGGTTTACCCATCTCCATGTGTGGAAGTTTCATATTCTAGGGGCTCTCTGGGCTCTCTGACCACCATGGTTGTTTGACACAAATGGAGTCCCTACAGATCAATGCATCTATGTTATGGACTCTCAAAACCCACACCTTGATGACCCACACACACTCCAGTTGGGTGTGGTGATGCAGCTGCTTCTGTCACAGTGCAGGTTCACCATCTCCATGTGTGGCAGTTGCATATTCTAGGGGATCTCTGGGCTCTCTGACCACCATGGTTCTTTCACACAAATGAAGTCCCTACAGATCAATGCACCTGTGTTATGGACTCTCAAAAGCCACACCTTGATGACCCACACACACTCCAGTTGGGTGTGGTGATGCAACTGCTTCTGTCACACTACAGGTTCACCATCTCCATGTGTGGCAATTGCATATTCTAGGGGCTCTCTGGGCTCTCTGACCACCATGGTTGTTTGACACAAATGGAGTCCCTACAGATCAATGCATCTATGTTATGGACTCTCAAAAGCCACACCTTGATGACCCACACACACTCCAGTTGGGTGTGGTGATGCAACTACTTCTGTCACAGTGTAGGTTCATCATTTCCATGTGTGGCAGTTGCATATTTTAGGGGCTCTCTGCGCTCTCTTTCCACCATGCTTATTTGACACAAATGGAGTCCCTACAGATCAATGCATCTGTGTTATGGAGTCTCAAAAGCCACACCTTGATGACCCACACACACTCTAGTTGGGTGTGGTGATGCAACTGCTTCTGTCACACTATAGGTTCACCATTTCCATGTGTGGCAGTTGCATATTCTAGGGGCTCTCTGGGCTCTCTGACCACCATTGTTGTTTGACACAAATGGAGTCCCTACAGATCAATGCATCTATGTAATGGACTCTCAAAAGCCACACCTTGATGACCCACACACACTCCAGTTGGGTGTGGTGATGCAACTACTTCTGTCATACTATAGGTTCACCATTTCCATGTGTGGCAGTTGCATATTCTAGGGGCTCTCTGGGCTCTCTTTCCACCATGCTTGTTTGACACAAATGGAGTCCCTACAGATCAATGCATCTGTGTTATGGACTCTCAAAAGCCACACCTTGATGACCCACACACACTCCAGTTGGGTGTGGTGATGCAACTTACATCACCGCAGGTTCACCATCTCCATGTGTGGCAGTTTCATATTTTAGGGGCTCTCTAGGCTCTCTGACCACCATGGTTGTTTGACACAAATAGAGTCCCTGCAGATCAATGCATATGTGTTATGGAGTCTCAAAAGCCACACCTTAATGACCCACACACACTCTAGGTGGGTGTGGTGATGCAATTGCTTCTATCACACTATAGGTTCACAATCTCCATGTGTGGAAGTTGGATATTCTAGGGCCTCTCTGGGCTCTCTGACCACCATGGTTGTTTGACACAAATGGAGTCCCTACAGATCAATGCATCTATGTTATGGACTCTCAAAAGCCACACCTTGATGACCCACACACACTCCAGTTGGGTGTGGTGATGCAACTTGTCACATCACACATGGTTCACCATCTCCATGTGTGGCAGTTGCATATTCTAGGGGCTCTCTGGGCTCTCTGACCACCATGGTTCTTTGACACAAATGAAGTCCCTACAGATCAATGCACCTGTGTTATGGACTCTCAAATGCCACACCTTGATGACCCACACACACTTCAGTTGGGTGTGGTGATGCAACTTATACATCACACTACAGGTTCACCATCTCCATGTGTGGCAATTGCATATTCTAGGGGCTCTCTGGGCTCTCTGACCACCATGGTTGTTTGACACAAATGGAGTCCCTACAGATCAATGCATCTATGTTATGGACTCTCAAAAGCCACACCTTGATGACCCACACACACTCCAGTTGGGTGTGGTGATGCAACTGCTTCTGTCACACTGTAGGTTCACCATTTCCATGTGTGGCAGTTGCATATTCTAGGGGCTCTCTGGGCTCTCTGACCACCATGTTTGTTTGACACAAATGGAGTCCCTACAGATCAATGCATCTGTGTTATGGAGTCTCAAAAGCCACACCTTGATGACCCACACACACTCTAGTTGGGTGTGGTGATGCAACTGCTTCTGTCACACTATAGGTTCACCATTTCCATGTGTGGCAGTTGCATATTCTAGGGGCTCTCTGGGCTCTCTGACCACCATGGTTGTTTGACACAAATGGAGTCCCTACAGATCAATGCATCTATGTTATGGACTCTCAAAAGCCACACCTTGATGACCCACACCAAGTCCAGGGGGGTGTGGTGATGCAACTTCTTACATCACTATAGGTTCACCATTTCCATGTGTGGCAGTTGCATATTCTAGGGGCTCTCTGGGCTCTCTTTCCACCATGCTTGTTTGACACAAATGGAGTCCCTACAGATCAATGCATCTGTGTTATGGACTCTCAAAAGCCACACCTTGATGACCCACACACACTCCAGTTGGGTGTGGTGATGCAACTGCTTCTGTCACACTGCAGGTTCACCATCTCCATGTGTGGCAGTTGCATATTTTAGGGGCTCTCTAGGCTCTCTGACCACCATGGTTGTTTGACACAAATGGAGTCCCTACAGATCAATGTATCTGTGTTATGGAGTCTCAAAATCCACCCCTTGATGACCCATGGACACTCCAGTTGGGTGTGGTGATGCAACTTCTTCTTTCACACTATAGGTTTACCCATCTCCATGTGTGGCAGTTGCATATTCTAGGGGCTCTCTGGGCTCTCTGACCACCATGGTTGTTTGACACAAATGGAGTCCCTACAGATCAATGCATCTATGTTATGGACTCTCAAAAGCCACACCTTGATGACCCACACACACTCCAGTTGGGTGTGGTGATGCAACTGCTTCTATCACACTGCAGGTTCACCATCTCCATGTGTGGCAGTTGCATATTCTAGGGGCTCTCTGGGCTCTCTGACCACCATGGTTGTTTGACACAAATGGAGTCCCTACAGATCAATGCATCTGTGTTATGGACTCTCAAAAGCCACACCTTGATGACCCACACACACTCCAGTTGGGTGTGGTGATGTAACTGCTTCTATCACACTGTAGGTTCACCATCTCCATGTGTGGCAGTTGCATATTCTAGGGGCTCTCTGGGCTCTCTGACCACCATGGTTGTTTGACACAAATGGAGTCCCTACAGATCAATGCATCTATGTTATGGACTCTCAAAAGCCACACCTTGATGACCCACACACACTCCAGTTGGGTGTGGTGATGCAACTGCTTCTGTCACACTATAGGTTCACCATTTCCATGTGTGGCAGTTGCATATTCTAGGGGCTCTCTGGGCTCTCTGACCACCATGGTTGTTTGACACAAATGGAGTCCCTACAGATCAATGCATCTGTGTTATGGAGTCTCAAAAGCCACACCTTGATGACCCACACACACTCTAGTTGGGTGTGGTGATGCAACTGCTTCTGTCACACTATAGGTTCACCATTTCCATGTGTGGCAGTTGCATATTCTAGGGGCTCTCTGGGCTCTCTGACCACCATGGTTGTTTGACACAAATGGAGTCCCTATAGATCAATGCACCTGTGTTATGGACTCTCAAAAGCCACACCTTGATAACCCACACACACTCCAGTTGGGTGTGGTGATGCAACTGCTTCTGTCACACTACAGGTTCACCATCTCCATGTGTGGCAGTTGCATATTCTAGGGGCTCTCTGGGCTCTCTGACCACCATGGTTGTTTGACACAAATGGAGTCCCTACAGATCAATGCATCTGTGTTATGGACTCTCAAAACCACACCTTGATGACCCACACACACTCCCGTTGGGTGTGGTGATGCAACTTCTACACACTCTAGGTTCACCATCTCCATGTGTGGCAGTTGCATATTCTAGGGGCTCTCTGACCACCATGGTTGTTTGACACAAATGGAGTCCCTACAGATCAATGCATCTGTGTTATGGAGTCTCAAAAGCCACACCTTGATGACCCACACACACTCCAGTTGGGTGTGGTGATGCAACTGCTTCTGTCACACTGCAGGTTCACCATTTCCATGTGTGGCATTTGCATATTCTAGGGGCTCTCTGGGCTTTCTGACCACAATGTTTGTTTGACACAAATGGAGTCCCTACAGATCAATGAATCTGTGTTATGGACTCTCAAAAGCCACACCTTGATGACCCACACACACTCTAGTTGGGTGTGGTGATGCAACTGCTTCTGTCACACTGCAGGTTCACCATCTCCATGTGTTGTAGTTGCATATTCTAGGGGCTCTCTGGGCTCTGACCACCATGGTTGTTTGACACAAATGGAGTCCCTACAGATCAATGCATCTGTGTTATGGACTCTCAAAAGCCACACCTTGATGACCCACACACACTCCAGTTGGGTGTGGTGATGCAACTGCTTCTGTCACACTATAGGTTCACCATCTCCATGTGTGGCATTTGCATATTCTAGGTGCTCTCTGGGCTCTCTGACCACCATGGTTGTTTGACACAAATGGTGTCCCTACAGATCAATCCATCTGTGTTATGGAGTCTCAAAAGAAACACCTTGATGACCCACACACACTCCAGTTCGGTGTGGTGATGCAACTGCTTCTGTCACACTGCAGGTTCACCCATCTCCATGTGGCACTTCCATATTCTAGAGGCTCTCTGGGCTATCGGAACACCATGGTTGTTTGACACAAATGGAGTCCCTACAGATCAATGCATCTGTGTTATGGACTCTCAAAAGCCACACCTTGATGACCCACACACACTCTAGTTGGGTGTGGTGATGCAACTGCTTCTGTCACACTATAGGTTCACCATCTCCATGTGTGGCAGTTGCATATTCTAGGGGCTCTCTGGGCTCTCTGACCACCATGGTTGTTTGACACAAATGGAGTCCCTACAGATCAATGCATCTGTGTTATGGAGTCTCAAAAGCCACACCTTGATGACCCACACACACTCCAGTTGGGTGTGGTGATGCAACTGCTTCTGTCACACTATAGGTTCACCATCTCCATGTGTGGCAGTTGCATATTCTAGGGGCTCTCTGGGCTCTCTGACCACCATGGTTGTTTGACACAAATGGAGTCCCTACAGATCAATGCATCTGTGTTATGGACTCTCAAAAGCCACACCTTGATGACCCACACACACTCCAGTTGGGTGTGGTGATGCAACTACTTCTGTCACACTATAGGTTCACCATCTCCATGTGTGGCAGTTGCATATTCTAGGGGCTCTCTGGGCTCTCTGACCACCATGGTTGTTTGACACAAATGGAGTCCCTACAGATCAATGCAGCTGTGTTATGGATTCTCAAAAGCCACACCTTGATGACCCACACACTCCAGTTGGGTGTGGTGATGCAACTGCTTCTGTCACACAATAGGTTCACTATCTCCATGTGTGGCGATTGCATATTCTAGGGGCTCTGGGCTCTCGACCACAATGGTTGTTTGACACAAATGGAGTCCCTACAGATCAATGCATCTATGTTATGGACTCTCAAAGCCACACCTTGATGACCCACACACACTCCAGTTGGGTGTGGTGATGCAACCTTACGTCACTACAGTTTCACCATCTCCATGTGTGGAAATTGCATATTCTAGGGGCTCTCTGGGCTCTCTGACCACCATGGTTGTTTGACACAAATGGAGTCCCTACAGATCAATGCATCTGTGTTATGGAGTCTCAAAAGCCACACCTTGATGACCCACACACACTCCAGTTGGGTGTGGTGATGCAACTTACATCACACTATAGGTTCACCAGATCCATGTGTGGCAGTTGCATATTCTAGGGGATCTCTGGGCTCTCTGACCACCATGGTTGTTTGACACAAATGGAGTCCCTACAGATCAATGCATCTATGTTATGGACTCTCAAAAGCCACACCTTGATGACCCACACACACTCCAGTTGGGTGTGGTGATGCAACTGCTTCTGTCACACTACAGGTTCACCATCTCCATGTGTGGCAGTTGCATATTCTAGGGGCTCTCTGGGCTCTCTGACCACCATGGTTGTTTGACACAAATGGAGTCCCTACAGATCAATGCATATGTGTTATGGACTCTCAAAAGCCACACCTTGATGACCCACACACTCCAGTTGGGTGTGGTGATGCAACTGCTTCTGTCACACTACAGGTTCACCATCTCCATGTGTGGCAATTGCATATTCTAGGGGCTCTCTGACCACCATGGTTTGTTTGACACAAATGGAGTCCCTACAGATCAATGCATCTATGTTATGGACTCTCAAAAGCCACACCTTGATGACCCACACACACTCCAGTTGGGTGTGGTGATGCAACTACTTCTGTCACAGTGTAGGTTCATCATTTCCATGTGTGGCAGTTGCATATTTTAGGGGCTCTCTGCGCTCTCTTTCCACCATGCTTATTTGACACAAATGGAGTCCCTACAGATCAATGCATCTGTGTTATGGAGTCTCCAAAGCCACACCTTGATGACCCACACACACTCTAGTTGGGTGTGGTGATGCAACTGCTTCTGTCACACTATAGGTTCACCATTTCCATGTGTGGCAGTTGCATATTCTAGGGGCTCTCTGGGCTCTCTGACCACCATTGTTGTTTGACACAAATGGAGTCCCTACAGATCAATGCATCTATGTAATGGACTCTCAAAAGCCACACCTTGATGACCCACACACACTCCAGTTGGGTGTGGTGATGCAACTACTTCTGTCATACTATAGGTTCACCATTTCCATGTGTGGCAGTTGCATATTCTAGGGGCTCTCTGGGCTCTCTTTCCACCATGCTTGTTTGACACAAATGGAGTCCCTACAGATCAATGCATCTGTGTTATGGACTCTCAAAAGCCACACCTTGATGACCCACACACACTCCAGTTGGGTGTGGTGATGCAACTGCTTCTGTCACACTGCAGGTTCACCATCTCCATGTGTGGCAGTTGCATATTCTAGGGGCTCTCTGGGCTCTCTGACCACCATGGTTGTTTGACACAAATAGAGTCCCTACAGATCAATGCATATGTGTTATGGAGTCTCAAAAGCCACACCTTGATGACCCACACACACTCCAGTTGGGTGTGGTGATGCAACTGCTTCTGTCACAATGCAGGTTCACCCATCTCCATATGTGTGGCAGTTTCATATTTTAGGGGCTTTCTAGGCTCTCTGACCACCATGGTTGTTTGACAAAAATGGAGTCCCTACAGAATAATACATCTATGTTATGGACTCTCAAAAGCCACACCTTGATGACCCACACACACTCCAGTTGGGTGTGGTGATGCAGCTGCTTCTGTCACAGTGCAGGTTCACCATCTCCATGTGTGGCAGTTGCATATTCTAGGGGATCTCTGGGCTCTCTGACCACCATGGTTCTTTCACACAAATGAAGTCCCTACAGATCAATGCACCTGTGTTATGGACTCTCAAAAGCCACACCTTGATGACCCACACACACTCCAGTTGGGTGTGGTGATGCAACTGCTTCTGTCACACTACAGGTTCACCATCTCCATGTGTGGCAATTGCATATTCTAGGGGCTCTCTGGGCTCTCTGACCACCATGGTTGTTTGACACAAATGGAGTCCCTATAGATCAATGCACCTGTGTTATGGACTCTCAAAAGCCACACCTTGATGACCCACACACACTCCAGTTGGGTGTGGTGATGCAACTACTTCTGTCACAGTGTAGGTTCATCATTTCCATGTGTGGCAGTTGCATATTTTAGGGGCTCTCTGCGCTCTCTTTCCACCATGCTTATTTGACACAAATGGAGTCCCTACAGATCAATGCATCTGTGTTATGGAGTCTCAAAAGCCACACCTTGATGACCCACACACACTCTAGTTGGGTGTGGTGATGCAACTGCTTCTGTCACACTATAGGTTCACCATTTCCATGTGTGGCAGTTGCATATTCTAGGGGCTCTCTGGGCTCTCTGACCACCATTGTTGTTTCACACAAATGGAGTCCCTACAGATCAATGCATCTATGTAATGGACTCTCAAAAGCCACACCTTGATGACCCACACACACTCCAGTTGGGTGTGGTGATGCAACTGCTTCTGTCACACTATAGGTTCACCATTTCCATGTGTGGCAGTTGCATATTCTAGGGGCTCTCTGGGCTCTCTTTCCACCATGCTTGTTTGACACAAATGGAGTCCCTACAGATCAATGCATCTGTGTTATGGACTCTCAAAAGCCACACCTTGATGACCCACACACACTCCAGTTGGGTGTGGTGATGCAACTGCTTCTGTCACACTGCAGGTTTACCCATCTCCATATGTGTGGCAGTTTCATATTTTAGGGGCTCTCTAGGCTCTCTGACCACCATGGTTGTTTGACACAAATAGAGTCCCTGCAGATAGATGCATATGTGTTATGGAGTCTCAAAAGCCACACCTTGATGACCCACACACACTCCAGTTGGGTGTGGTGATGCAACTGCTTCTGTCACACTATAGGTTTACCCATCTCCATGTGTGGAAGTTTCATATTCTAGGGGCTCTCTGGGCTCTCTGACCACCATGGTTGTTTGACACAAATGGAGTCCCTACAGATCAATGCATCTATGTTATGGACTCTCAAAAGCCACACCTTGATGACCCACACACACTCCAGTTGGGTGTGGTGATGCAGCTGCTTCTGTCACAGTGCATGTTCACCATCTCCATGTGTGGCAGTTGCATATTCTAGGGGATCTCTGGGCTCTCTGACCACCATGGTTCTTTCACACAAATGAAGTCCCTACAGATCAATGCACCTGTGTTATGGACTCTCAAAAGCCACACCTTGATGACCCACACACACTCCAGTTGGGTGTGGTGATGCAACTGCTTCGGTACCCCTGCAGGTTCACCATCTCCATGTGTGGCAATTGCATATTCTAGGGGCTCTCTGGCTCTCTGACCACCATGGTTTGTTTGACACAAATGGAGTCCCTACAGATCAATGCATCTATGTTATGGACTCTCAAAAGCCACACCTTGATGACCCACACACACTCCAGTTGGGTGTGGTGATGCAACTACTTCTGTCACAGTGTAGGTTCATCATTTCCATGTGTGGCAGTTGCATATTTTAGGGGCTCTCTGCGCTCTCTTTCCACCATGCTTATTTGACACAAATGGAGTCCCTACAGATCAATGCATCTGTGTTATGGAGTCTCCAAAGCCACACCTTGATGACCCACACACACTCTAGTTGGGTGTGGTGATGCAACTGCTTCTGTCACACTATAGGTTCACCATTTCCATGTGTGGCAGTTGCATATTCTAGGGGCTCTCTGGGCTCTCTGACCACCATTGTTGTTTCACACAAATGGAGTCCCTACAGATCAATGCATCTATGTAATGGACTCTCAAAAGCCACACCTTGATGACCCACACACACTCCAGTTGGGTGTGGTGATGCAACTACTTCTGTCATACTATAGGTTCACCATTTCCATGTGTGGCAGTTGCATATTCTAGGGGCTCTCTGGGCTCTCTTTCCACCATGCTTGTTTGACACAAATGGAGTCCCTACAGATCAATGCATCTGTGTTATGGACTCTCAAAAGCCACACCTTGATGACCCACACACACTCCAGTTGGGTGTGGTGATGCAACTGCTTCTGTCACACTGCAGGTTTACCCATCTCCATATGTGTGGCAGTTTCATATTTTAGGGGCTCTCTAGGCTCTCTGACCACCATGGTTGTTTGACACAAATAGAGTCCCTGCAGATAGATGCATATGTGTTATGGAGTCTCAAAAGTCACACCTTGATGACCCACACACACTCTAGTTGGGTGTGGTGATGCAACTGCTTCTGTCACACTATAGGTTTACCCATATCCATGTGTGGCAGTTGCATATTCTAGGGGCTCTTTGAGCTCTCTGACCTCCATGGTGGTTTGACACAAATGGAGTACCTGCATATCAATGCATCTATGTTATGGAGTCTCAAAAGCCACACCTTGATGACCCACACACACTCCAGTTGGGTGTGGTGATGCAGCTGCTTTTGTCACGCTGCAGGTTCACCATCTCCACGCATGGCAGTTGCATATTCTAGGGGCTCTCTGGTCTCTCTGACCACCCTGTTTGTTTGACACAAATGGAGTCCCTGTAGATCAATGCATCTATATTATGGAGTCTCAAAAGAAACACCTTTATGACCCACACACACTCCAGTTGGGTGTGGTTATGCAACTGCTTCTGTCACATAGCAGGTTCACCATCTCCATGTGTGGCAGTTGCATAATCTTGGGGACCTCTCTGGGCTCTCTGACCACCATTGTTGTTTGACACAAATGGAGTCCCGGCACATCAATTTCATCTGGGTTATGGTCTCTCAAAAGCCACACCTTGATCACCAAACACACTCCAGTTGGGTGTGGTGATGCAACTGTTTCTGTCACACTGCAGGTTCACCATCTCCATGTGTGGCAATTGCATATTCTAGGGGCTGTCTGGGCTCTCTGACCACTATCGTTATTTGACACAAACAGAGTCCGTATAGATCAATGCATCTGTGTTATGGACTCTCAAAACCCACACCTTGATGACCCACACACACTCCAGTTGGGTGTGGTGATGCAACTGCTTCTGTCACACTGCAGGTTCACCATCTCCATGTGTGGTAGTTGCATATTCTAGGGGCTCTCTGACCACCATGGTTGTTTGACACAAATGGAGTCCCTATAGATCAATGCATCTATATTATGGATTCTCAAAATCCACACCTTTATGACGCACACAAACTCCAGTTGGGTGTGGTTATGCAACTGCTTCTGTCACATAGCAGGTTCACCATCTCCATGTGTGCCAGTTGCATAATCTAGGGGCTCTCTGGGCTCTCTGACCACCATGGTTGTTTGACACAAATGGAGTCCCGGCAGATCAATTTCATCTGGGTTATGGTCTCTCAAAAGCCACACCTTGATCACCCAAACACACTCCAGTTGGGTGTGGTGATGCAACTGCTTCTGTCACACTGCAGGACCTTCTCCATGTGTGGCAGTTGCATATTCTAGGGGCTCTCTGGGCTCTCTGACCACCATGGTTATTTGACACAAACAGAGTCTCTATAGATCAATGCATCTGTGTTTTGGAATCTCAAAACACACACCTTGATGACCCACAGACACTCCAGTTGGGTGTGGTGATGCAACTGCTTCTGTCACACTGCAGGTTCACCATCTCCATGTGTGGTAGTTGCATATTCTAGGGGCTCTCTGGGATCTCTGACCACCATGTTTGTTTGACACAAGTGGAGTCCCTAGAGATCAATGCATATGTGTTATGGATTCTCAAAACCACACCTTGATGACCCACACACACTCCAGTTGGATGTGGTGATGCAACTGCTTCTGGCAGACTGCAGGTTTACCCATCTCCATGTGTGGAAGTTGCATATTCTAGGGGCTCTCTGACCACCATGGTTGTTTGACACAAATGGAGTCCCTATAGATCAATGCATCTGTGTTATGGAGTCTCAAAAGCCACACCTTGATGACCCACACACACCCCAGTTGGGTGTGGTCATGCAACTACTTCTGTCAGACTGTAGGTTCACCAGTTCCATGTGTGGCAGCTGCATATTCTAGGGGCTCTCTGGGCTCTCTGACCACCATGTTTGTTTGACACAAATGCAGTCCCTACAGATCAATGCATCTGTAATATGGACTCTCAAAAGCCACACCTTGATGACCCACACACAGTCCAGTTGGGTGTGGTGATGTAACTGCTTCTGTCACACTGCAGGTTAACCCATCTCCATGTGTGGAAGTTGCATATTCTAGGGGCTCTCTGACCACCATGGTTGTTCGACCCAAATGGAGTCCCTATAGATCAATGAATCTGTGTTATGGAGTCTCAAAAGCCACACCTTGATGAGCCACACACACTCCAGTTGGGTGTGGTTATGCAACTACTTCTGTCACACTGTAGGTTTACCATTTCCATGTGTGGGAGTTGCATATTCTAGGGGCTCTCTGGGCTCTCTGACCACCATGTTTGTTTGACACAAATGGAGTCCCTACAGATCAATGCATCTATGATATGGACTCTCAAAAGCCACACCTTGATGACCCACACACACTCCAGTTGGGTGTGGTGATGCAACTGCTTCTGTCACACTGCAGGTTCACCCATTTCCATATGTGTGGCTGTTGCATATTCTAGGGGCTCTTTGGGCTCTCTGACCACCATGGTTGTTTGACACAAATGGAGTACCTGCAGATCAATTCATCTGTGTTATGGAGTCTCAAAAGCCACACCTTGATGACCCACACACACTCTAGTTGGGTGTGGTGATGCAATTGCTTCTGCACACTGCAGGTTCACCATCTCCATGTGTGGCAGTTGCATATTCTAGGGGCTCTCTAACCACCATGTTTGTTTGACACAAATGGAGTCCCTGTAGATCAATGCATATATATTATGGAGGCTCAAAAGCCACACCTTGATGACCCACACACACTCCAGTTGGGTGTGGTGATGCAACTGCTTCTGTCACACAGCAGGTTCACCATCTCCATGTGTGGTAGTTGCATATTCTAGGGGCTCTCTGGGCTCTCTGACCACCATGGTTGTTTGACACAAATGGAGTCCCTACAGATCAATGCATTTGTGTTATGGAGTCTCAAAAGCCACACCTTGATGACCCACACACACTCCGGTTGGGTGTGGTGGTGCAACTGCTTCTGTCACACTACAGGTTTACCCATCTCCATGTGTGGCAGTTGCATATTCTAGGGGCTCTCTGACCACCATGGTTGTTTGACACAAATGGAGTCCCTATAGATCAATGCATCTGTGTTATGGAGTCTCAAAAGCCACACCTTGATGACCCACACACACTCCAGTTGGGTGTGGTGATGCAACTGCTTCTGTCACACTACAGGTTTACCCATCTCCATGTGTGGCAGTTGCATATTCCAGGGGCTCTCTAGGCTCTCTGACCACCATGTTTGTTTGACACAAATGGAGTCCCTATAGATCAATGAATCTGTGTTATGGACTCTCAAATGCCACACCTTGATGACCCACACACACTCCAGTCGGGTGTGGTGATGCAACTGCTTCTGTCACACTGCAGGTTCCCCATCTCCATATGTGTGGCTGTTGCATATTCTAATGGCTCTTTGGGCTCTCTAACCACCATGGTTGTTTGACACAAATGGAGTACCTGCAGATCAATGCATCTGTGTTATGGAGTCTCAAAAGCCACACCTTGATGACCCACACATACTATAGTTGGGTGTGGTGATGCAACTTCTTCTGTCACACTGCAGGCTCACCATATCCATGTGTGGTAGTTGCATACTCTAGGGGATCTCTAGGCTCTCTGACCACCATGTTTGTTTGACACAAATGGAGTCCCTACAGATCAATGCATTTGTGTTATGGAGTCTCAAAAGCCACACCTTGATGACCCACACACACTCCAGTTGGGTGTGGTGATGCAACTGCTTCTGTCACACTGCAGGTTCACCATCTCCATGTGTGGCAGTTGCATATTCTAGGGGCTCTCTGGGCTCTCAGACCACCATGGTTGTTTGACACAAATGGAGTCCATGCAGATCAATGCATCTCTGTAATGGTCCCTCAAAAGCCACACCTTAATCACCCAAACACACTCCAGTTGGGTGTGGTGATGCAACTGCTTCTGTCACACTTCAGGTTCACCATCTCCATGTGTGGCAGTTGCATATTCTAGGGGCTCTCTAGGCTCTCTGACCACCATGGTTGGTTGACACAAATAGAGTCCCTATAGATCAATGCATCTGTTTTATGGACTCTCAAAACCCACACCTTGATGACCCACATAGACTCTAGTTGGGTGTGGTGATGCAACTGCTTCTGTCACACTGCAGGTTCACCATCTTCATGTGTGGTAGTTGCATATTCTAGGGGCTCTCTAGGCTCTCTGACCACCATGTTTGTTTGACAAAAATGGAGTCCCTACAGATTAATGCATCAATGTTATGGAGTCTCAAAAGCCACACCTTGATGACCCACACACACTCCAGTTGGGTGTGGTGATGCAACTGCTTCTGTCACACTGCAGGTTTACCCATCTCCATGTGTGGCAGTTGCATATTCTAGGGGCTCTCTGACCACCATGGTTGTTTGACACAAATGGAGTCCCTATAGATCAATGCATCTGTGTTATGGAGTCTCAAAAGCCACACCTTGATGACCCACACACACTCCAGTTGGGTGTGGTGATGCAACTACTTCTGTCACACTGTAGGTTCACCATTTCCATGTGTGGCAGTTGCATATTCTAGGGGCTCTCTGGGCTCTCTGACCACCATGTTTGTTTGACACAAATGGAGTCCCTGCAGATCAATGTATCTGTGATATGGACTCTCAAAAGCCACACCTTGATGACCCACACACACTCCAGTTGGTTGTGGTGATGCAACTGCTTCTGTCACACTGCAGGTTCCCCATCTCCATATGTGTGGCTGTTGCATATTCTAATGGCTCTTTGGGCTCTCTAACCACCATGGTTGTTTGACACAAATGGAGTACCTGCAGATCAATGCATCTGTGTTATGGAGTCTCAAAAGCCACACCTTGATGACCCACACATACTGTAGTTGGGTTTGGTGATGCAATCGCTCACACACTGCAGGCTCACCATATCCATGTGTGGTAGTTGCATACTCTAGGGGCTCTCTAGGCTCTCTGACCACCATGTTTGTTTGACACAAATGGAGTCCCTGCAGATCAATGCATTTGTGTTATGGAGTCTCAAAAGCCACACCATGATGACCCACACACACTCCAGTTGGGTGTGGTGATGCAACTGCTTCTGTCATACAACAGGTTCACCATCTCCATGTGTGGCAGTTGCATATTCTAGGGGCTCTCTGGGCTCTCTGACCACCATGGTTGTTTGACACAAATGGAGTCCCTGCAGATCAATATCTTCTGGGTTATGGTCCCTCAAAAGCCACACCTTGATCACCCAAACACACTCCAGTTGGGTGTGGTGATGCAACTGCTTCTGTCACACTTCAGGTTTACCATCTCCATGTGTGGCAGTTGCATATTCTAGGGGCTCTCTGGGCTCTCTGACCACCATGGTTGCTTGACACAAATAGAGTCCCTATAGATCAATGCATCTGTGTTATGGACTCTCAAAACCCACACCTTGATGACCCACACAGCCTCTAGTTGGGTGTGGTGATGCAACTGCTTCTGTCACACTACAGGTTCACCATCTTCATGTGTGTGAGTTGCATATTCTAGGGGCACTCTAGGCTCTCTGACCACCATGGTTGTTTGACACAAATGGAGTCCCTGCAGATCAATATCTTCTGGGTTATGGTCCCTCAAAAGCCACACCTTAATCACCCAAACACACTCCAGTTGGGTGTGGTGATGCAACTGCTTCTGTCACACTTCAGGTTCACCATCTCCATGTGTGGCAGTTGCATATTCTAGGGGCTCTCGGCTCTCTGACCACCATGGTTGGTTGACACAAATAGAGTCCCTATAGATCAATGCATCTGTGTTATGGACTCTCAAAACCCACACCTTGATGACCCACACAGACTCTAGTTGGGTGTGGTGATGCAACTGCTTCTGTCACACTGCAGGTTCACCATCTTCATGTGTGGTAGTTGCATATTCTAGGGGCCCTCTAGGCTCTCTGACCACCATGGTTGTTTGACAAAAATGGAGTCCCTACAGATCAATGCATCAGTGTTATGGAGTCTCAAAAGCCACACCTTGATGACCCACAGACACTCCAGTTGAGTTTGGTGATGCAACTGCTTCTGTCACACTGCAGGTTTACCCATCTCCATGTCTAGCAGTTGCATATGCTAGGGGCTCTCTGACCATCATGGTTGTTTGACACAAATGGAGTCCCTATAGATCAATGCATCTGTGTTATGGAGTCTCAAAAGCCACACCTTGATGACCCACACACACTCCAGTTGGGTGTGGTGATGCAACTTCACACACACTGTAGGTTCACCATTTCCATGTGTGGCAGTTGCATATTCTAGGGGCTCTCTGGGCTCTCTGACCACCATGTTTGTTTGACACAAATGGAGTCCCTGCAGATCAATGTATCTGTGATATGGACTCTCAAAAGCCACACCTTGATGACCCACACACACTCCAGTTGGTTGTGGTGATGCAACTGCTTCTGTCACACTGCAGGTTCCCCATCTCCATATGTGTGGCTGTTGCATATTCTAATGGCTCTTTGGGCTCTCTAACCACCATGGTTGTTTGACACAAATGGAGTACCTGCAGATCAATGCATCTGTGTTATGGAGTCTCAAAAGCCACACCTTGATGACCCACACATACTGTAGTTGGGTTTGGTGATGCAACTGCTTCTGTCACACTGCAGGCTCACCATATCCATGTGTGGTAGTTGCATACTCTAGGGGCTCTCTAGGCTCTCTGACCACCATGTTTGTTTGACACAAATAGAGTCCCTATAGATCAATGCATTTGTGTTATGGAGTCTCAAAGCCACACCATGATGACCCACACACACCAGGTTGGGTGTGGTGATGCAACCTTGTCACACTGTAGGTTCACCATCTCCATGTGTGGCAGTTGCATATTCTAGGGGCTCTCTGGGCTCTCTGACCACCATGGTTGTTTGACACAAATGGAGTCCCTGCAGATCAATATCTTCTGGGTTATGGTCCCTCAAAAGCCACACCTTGATCACCCAAACACACTCCAGTTGGGTGTGGTGATGCAACTGCTTCTGTCACACTTCAGGTTCACCATCTCCATGTGTGGCAGTTGCATATTCTAGGGGCTCTCTGGGCTCTCTGACCACCATGGTTGCTTGACACAAATAGAGTCCCTATAGATCAATGCATCTGTGTTATGGACTCTCAAAACCCACACCTTGATGACCCACACAGCCTCTAGTTGGGTGTGGTGATGCAACTGCTTCTGTCACACTACAGGTTCACCATCTTCATGTGTGTGAGTTGCATATTCTAGGGGCACTCTAGGCTCTCTGACCACCATGGTTGTTTGACACAAATGGAGTCCCTGAAGATCAATGCATCAGGGTTATGGTCCCTCAAAAGCCACACCTTAATCACCCAAACACACTCCAGTTGGGTGTGGTGATGCAACTGCTTCTGTCACACTTCAGGTTCACCATCTCCATGTGTGGCAGTTGCATATTCTAGGGGCTCTCTAGGCTCTCTGACCACCATGGTTGGTTGACACAAATAGAGTCCCTATAGATCAATGCATCTGTGTTATGGACTCTCAAAACCCACACCTTGATGACCCACACAGACTCTAGTTGGGTGTGGTGATGCAACTGCTTCTGTCACACTGCAGGTTCACCATCTTCATGTGTGGTAGTTGCATATTCTAGGGGCCCTCTAGGCTCTCTGACCACCATGGTTGTTTGACAAAAATGGAGTCCCTACAGATCAATGCATCAGTGTTATGGAGTCTCAAAAGCCACACCTTGATGACCCACAGACACTCCAGTTTAGTTTGGTGATGCAACTGCTTCTGTCACACTGCAGGTTTACCCATCTCCATGTCTAGCAGTTGCATATGCTAGGGGCTCTCTGACCATCATGGTTGTTTGACACAAATGGAGTCCCTATAGATCAATGCATCTGTGTTATGGAGTCTCAAAAGCCACACCTTGATGACCCACACACACTCCAGTTGGGTGTGGTGATGCAACTACTTCTGTCACACTGTAGGTTCACCATTTCCATGTGTGGCAGTTGCATATTCTAGGGGCTCTCTGGGCTCTCTGACCACCATGTTTGTTTGACACAAATGGAGTCCCTGCAGATCAATGTATCTGTGATATGGACTCTCAAAAGCCACACCTTGATGACCCACACACACTCCAGTTGGGTGTGGTGATGCAACTGCTTCTGTCTTACAGCAGGTTCACCATCTCCATGTGTGTCAGTTGCATATTCTAGGGGCTCTCTGGGCTCTCTGACCACCATGGTTGTTTGACACAAATGGAGTCCCTACAGATCAACGTATCTGTGATATGGACTCTGAAAAGCCACACCTTGATGACCCACAAACACTCTAGTTGGGTGTGGTGATGCAACTGCCTCTGTCACCCTGCAGGTTCCCCGTCTCCATATGTGTGGCTGTTGCATATTCTAATGGCTCTTTGGGCTCTCTAACCACCATGGTTGTTTGACACAAATGGAGTACCTGCAGATCAATGCATCTGTGTTATGGAGTCTCAAAAGCCACACCTTGATGACCCACACATACTGTAGTTGGGTGTGGTGATACAACTGCTTCTGTCACACTGCAGGCTCACCATATCCATGTGTGGTAGTTGGATACTCTAGGGGCTCTCTAGGCTCTTTGACCACCATGGTTGTTTGACACAAATGGAGTCCCTTCAGATCAATGCATCTAGTTATGGAGTCTCAAAAGCCACACCTTGATGACGCACACATACTCCAGTTGGGTGTGGTGATGCAACTGCTTCTGTCACACTGCAGGTTCACCATCTCCATGTGTGGTAGTTGCATATTCTAGGGGCTCTCTATGCTCTCTAACCACCATGGTTATTTGACACAAATGGAGTCCCTGCAGATCAATGCATCTATGTTATGGAGTCTCAAAAGCCACACCTTGATGACCCACACACACTCTAGTTGGGTGTGGTGATGCAACTGCTTCTGTCACACTGCAGGTTCACCCATATCCATATGTGTGGCAGTTGCATATTCTAGGGGCTCTTTGGGCTCTCTGACCACCATGGTTGTTTGACACAAATGGAGTACCTGCAGATCAATGCATCTATGTTATGGAGTCTCAAAAGCACACCTTGATGACCCACAGACACTCAAGTTGGGTGTGGTGATGCAACTGCTTCTGTCACACTGCAGGTTTATTCATCTACATGTGTGGCAGTTGCATATTCTAGGGGCTCTCTGACCACCATGGTTGTTTGACACAAATGAAGTCCCTATAGATCAATGCATCTACGTTATGGAGTCTCAAAAGCCACACCTTAATGACCCACACACACTCTAGTTGGGTGTGGTGATGTAACTGCTTCTGTCACACTACAGGTTCACCATCTCCATGTGTGGTAGTTTCGTATTGTAGGGGCTCTCTAGGCTCTCTGACCACCATGGTTGTTTAACACAAATGTAGTCCCTACAGATCAATGCATCTATGTTATGGACTCTCAAAAGCCACACCTTGATGACACACACACACTGCAGTTGGGTGTGGTGATGCAACTGCTTCTGTCACACTTTAGGTTCACCATCTCCATGTGTGGCAGTTGCGTATTCTAGGGGCTCTCTAGGCTCTCTAACCACCATGGTTGTTTGACACAAATGGAGTCCCTACAGATCAATGCATCTGTGTTATGGAGTCTCAAAAGCCACACCTTGATGACCCACACACACTCCGGTTGGGTGTGGTGATGCAACTGCTTCTGTCAGACTACAGGTTTACCCATCTCCATGTGTGACAGTTGCATATTCTAGGGGCTCTCTGACCACCATGGTTGTTTGACATAGATGGAGTCCCTACAGATCAATGCATCTGTGTTATGGAGTCTCAAAAGCCACACCTTGATGACCCACACACACTCCAGTTGGGTGTGGTCATGCAACTGCTACAGGTTTACCATCTCCATGTGTGACAGCTTGCATATTCTAGGGGCTCTCGGTGCTCTCTTACCTCCATGGTTTTTTGACATACATGGAGTCCCTACAGATCAATGCATCTGTGTTATGGAGTCTCAAAGCCACACCTTGATGACCCACACACACTCCAGTTTGGGTGTGGTCATGCAACCTTCTCACAGATCAGGTTCACCATTTCCATGTGTGGCATTTGCATATTCTAGGGGCTCTCTGGGCTCTCTGACCACCATGTTTGTTTGACACAAATGGAGTCCCTACAGATCAATGCATCTATGATATGGACTCTCAAAATCCACACCTTGATGACCCACACACACTCCAGTTGGGTGTGGTGATGCAACTGCTTCTGTCACACTGCAGGTTAACCCATCTCCATATGTGGCAGTTGCATATTCTAGCGGCTCTCTGACCACCATGGTTGTTTGACCCAAATGGAGTCCCTATAGATCAATGCATCTGTGTTATGGAGTCTCAAAAGCCACACCTTGATGACCCACACACACTCCAGTTGGGTGTGGTGATGCAACTACTTCTGTCACACTATAGGTTCACCATTTCCATGTGTGGGAGTTGCATATTCTAGGGGCTCTCTGGGCTCCCTGACCACCATGTTTGTTTGACACAAATGGAGTCCCTATAGATCAATGCATCTGTGTTATGGAGTCTCAAAAGCCACACCTTGATGATCCACACATACTGTAGTTGGGTGTGGTGATGCAACTGCTTCTGTCACACTGCAGGCTCACCATATCCATGTGTGGTAGTTGGATACTCTAGGGGCTCTCTAGGCTCTCTGACCACCATGGTTGTTTGACACAAATGGAGTACCTGCAGATCAATGCGTCTATGTTATGGAGTCTCAAAAGCCACACCTTGATGACCCACACACATTCCAGTTGGGTGTGGTGATGCAACTGCTTCTACACACTGCAGGTTCACCATCTCCATGTGTGGCAGTTGCATATTCTAGGGCCTCTCTAGGCTCTCTAACCACCATGTTTGTTTGACACAAATGGAGTCCTTGTAGATCAATGCATCTATATTATGGAGTCTCAAAAGCCACACCTTGATGACCCACACACACTCCAGTTGGGTGTGGTGATGCAACTTGTTCTTTCACACAGCAGGTTCACCCTCTCCATGTGTGGTAGTTGCATATTCTAGGGGCTCTCTGGGCTCTCTGACCACCATGGTTGTTTGACACAAATGGGGTCCCTACAGATCAATGCATCTGTGTTATGGAGTCTCAAAAGCCACACGTTGATGACCCACACACACTCCAGTTGGGTATGGTGATGCAACTACTTCTGTCACACTGTAGGTTCTCCATTTCCATGTGTGGGAGTTGCATATTCTAGGGGCTCTCTGGGCTCTCTGACCACCATGTTTGTTTGACACAAATGGAGTCCCTACAGATCAATGCATCTATGATATGGACTCTCAAAACCACACCTTGATGACCCACACACACTCCAGTTGGGTGTGGTGATGCAACTGCTTCTGTCACACTACAGGTTCACCCATTTCCATATGTGTGGCTGTTGCATATTCTAGGGGCTCTTTGGGCTCTCTGACCACCATGGTTGTTTGAGACAAATGGAGTACCTGCAGATCAATGCATCTGTGTTATGGAGTCTCAAAAGCCACACCTTTATGACCCACACACACTCCAGTTGGGTATGGTGATGCAGTTGCTTCTGCACACTGCAGGTTCACCATCTCCATGTGTGGCAGTTGCATATTATAGGGCCTCTCTAGGCTCTCTAACCACCATGTTTGTTTGACACAAATGGAGTCCTTGTAGATCAATGCATCTATATTATGGAGTCTCAAAAGCCACACCTTGATGACCCACACACACTCCAGTTGGGTGTGGTGATGCAACTGGTTCTGTCACACAGCAGGTTCACCCTCTCCATGTGTGGTAGTTACATATTCTAGGGGCTCTCTGGGCTCTCTGACCACCATGGTTGTTTGACACAAATGGGGTCCCTACAGATCAATGCATCTGTGTTATGGAGTCTCAAAAGCCACACCTTGATGACCCACACACACTCCAGTTGGGTATGGTGATGCAACTACTTTTGTCACACTGTAGGTTCACCATTTCCATGTGTGGGAGTTGCATATTCTAGGGGCTCTCTGGGCTCTCTGACCACCATGTTTGTTTGACACAAATGGAGTCCCTACAGATCAATGCATCTATGATATGGACTCTCAAAACCACACCTTGATGACCCACACACACTCCAGTTGGGTGTGGTGATGCAACTGCTTCTGTCACACTACAGGTTCACCCATTTCCATATGTGTGGCTGTTGCATATTCTAGGGGCTCTTTGGGCTCTCTGACCACCATGGTTGTTTGAGACAAATGGAGTACCTGCAGATCAATGCATCTGTGTTATGGAGTCTCAAAAGCCACACCTTGATGACCCACACACACTCCAGTTGGGTATGGTGATGCGCTTCACACACACCGCAGTTCACCATCTCCATGTGTGGCAGTTGCATATTCTAGGGGCTCTCTGGGCTCTCTAACCACAATGTTTGTTTGACACAAATGGAGTCCCTGTAGATCAATGCATCTATATTATGGAGTCTCAAAAGCCACACCTTGATGACCCACACACACTCCAGTTGGGTGTGGTGATGCAACTGCTTCTGTCACACAGCAGGTTCACCATCTCCATGTGTGGTAGTTGCATATTCTAGGGGCTCTCTGGGCTCTCTGACCACCATGGTTGTTTGACACAAATGGAGTCCCTACAGATCAATGCATCTGTGTTATGGAGTCTCAAAAGCCACACCTTGATGACCCACACACACTCCAGTTGGGTGTGGTGATGCAACTACTTCTGTCACACTGTAGGTTCACCATTTCCATGTGTGGCAGTTGCATATTCTAGGGGCTCTCTGGGCTCTCTGACCACCATGTTTGTTTGACACAAATGTATCTGTGATATGGACTCTCAAAAGCCACACCTTGATGACCCACACACACTCCAGTTGGGTGTGGTGATACAACTGCTTCTGTCACAATGCAGGTTCCCCATCTCCATATGTGTGGCTGTTGCATATTCTAATGGCTCTTTGGGCTCTCTAACCACCATGGTTGTTTGACACAAATGGAGTACCTGCAGATCAATGTATCTGTGTTATGGAGTCTCAAAAGCCACACCTTGATGACCCACACATAATGTAGTTGGGTGTGGTGATGCAACTGCTTCTGTCACACTGCAGGCTCACCATATCCATGTGTGGTAGTTGCATACTCTAGGGGGTCTCTAGGCTCTCTGACCACCATGTTTGTTTGACACAAATGGAGTCCCTGCAGATCAATGCATTTGTGTTACGGAGTCTCAAAAGCCACACCTTGATGACCCACACACACTCCAGTTGGGTGTGGTGATGCAACTGTTCTGTCACACAGCAAGTTCACCATCTCCATGTGTGGTAGTTGCATATTCTAGGGGCTCTCTGACCACCATGGTTGTTTGACACTAATAGAGTCCCTATAGATCAATGCATCTGTGTTATGGACTCTCAAAACCCACACCTTGATGACCCACACAGACTCTAGTTGGGTGTGGTGATGCAACTGCTTCTGTCACACTGCAGGTTCACCATCTCCATGTGTCATAGTTGCATATTCTAGGGGCTCTCTAGGCTCTCTGACCACCATGGTTGTTTGATAAAAATGGAGTCCCTACAGATCAATGCATCTGTGTTATGGAGTCTCAAAAGCCACACCTTGATGACCCACAGACACTCCAGTTGGGTGTGGTGATGCAACTGCTTCTGTCACACTGCAGGTTTACCCATCTCCATGTGTGGCAGTTGCATATTCTAGGGGCTCTCTGACCACCATGGTTGTTTGACACAAATAAATCCCTATAGATCAATGCATCTATGTTATGGAGTCTCAAAAGCCACACCTTGATGACCCACACACACTCTAGTTGGGTGTGGTGATGTAACTGCTTCTGTCACACTACAGGTTCACTATCTTCATGTGTGGTAGTTTCGTATTGTAGGGGCTCTCTAGGTTCTCTGACCACCATGGCTGTTTAACACAAATGTAGTCCCTACAGATCAATGAATCTATGTTATGGACTCTCAAAAGCCACACCTTGATGACCCACACACACTCCAGTTGGGTGTGGTGATGCAACTGCTTTTGTCACACTTTTGGTTCACCATCTCCATGTGTGGCAGTTGCGTATTCTAGGGGCTCTCTGGGCTCTCTAACCACCATGGTTGATTGACACAAATAGAGTCCCTACAGATCAATGCATCTGTGTTATTGAGTCTAAAAAGCCACACCTTGATGACCCACACACACTCCGGTTGGGTGTGGTGATGCAACTGCTTCACAATCGCAGTTTACCCATCTCCATGTGTGACAGTTGCATATTCTAGGGGCTCTCTGACCACCATGGTTGTTTGACACAAATGGAGTCCCTATAGATCAATGCATCTGTGTTATGGAGTCTCAAAAGCCACACCTTGATGACCCACACACACTCCAATTGGGTGTGGTCATGCAACTACTTCTGTCAGACTATAGGTTCACCATTTCCATGTGTGGCAGTTGCATATTCTAGGGGCTCTCTGACCACCATGTTTGTTTGACACAAATGGAGTCCCTACAGATCAATGCATCTGTGATATGGACTCCCCAAAGCCACACCTTGATGACCCACAGACACTCCAGTTGGGTGTGGTGATGCAACTGCTTCTATCACACTGCAGGTTCCCCATCTCCATATGTGTGGCTGTTGCATATTCTAATGGCTCTTTGGGCTCTCTAACCACCATGGTTGTTTGACACAAATGGAGTACCTGCAGATCAATGCATCTGTGTTATGGAGTCTCAAAAGCCACACCTTGATGACCCACACATAATGTAGTTGGGTGTGGTGATGCAACTGCTTCTGTCACACTGCAGGCTCACCATATCCATGTGTGGTAGTTGCATACTCTAGGGGCTCTCTAGGCTCTCTGACCACCATGTTTGTTTGACACAAATGGAGTCCCTGCAGATCAATGCATTTGTGTTACGGAGTCTCAAAAGCCACACCTTGATGACCCACACACACTCCAGTTGGGTGTGGGGATGCAACTGCTTCTGTCACACAGCAGGTTCACCATCTCCATGTGTGGCAGTTGCATATTCTAGGGGCTCTCTGGGCTCTCTGACCACCATGGTTGTTTGACACAAATGGAGTCCCTGCAGATCAATATCTTCTGGGTTATGGTCCCTCAAAAGCCACACCTTGATCACCCAAACACACTACAGTTGGGTGTGGTGATGCAACTGCTTCTGTCACACTTCAGGATCACCATCTCCATGTGTGGCAGTTGCATATTCTAGGGGCTCTCTGGGCTCTCTAACCACCATGGTTGTTTGACACAAATAGAGTCCCTATAGATCAATGCATCTGTGTTATGGAGTCTCAAAAGGCACACCTTGATGACCCACAGACACTCCAGTTGGGTGTGGTGATGCAACTGCTTCTGTCACACTGCAGGTTTACCCATCTCCATGTGTGGCAGTTGCATATTCCAGGGGCTCTCTAGGATCTCTGACCACCATGTTTGTTTGACACAAATGGAGTCCCTGCAGATCAATGCATTTGTGTTACGGAGTCTCAAGAGCCACACCTTGATGACCCACACACACTCTAGTTGGCTGTGGTGATGCAACTGCTTCTGTCACACTGCAGGTTCACCATCTCCATGTGTGGCAGTTGCATATTCTAGGGGCTCTTTGGCTCTCAAACCATCATGGTTGTTTGACACAAATGGAGTCCCTGCAGATCAATGCATCTGTGTTATGGAGTCTCAAAAGCCACATCTTGATGACCCACACATACTCTAGTTGGGTGTGGTGATGCGACTGCTTCTGTCACACTGCAGGTTCACCATCTCCATGTGTGGCACTTGCATATTCTAGGGGATTTCTGGGCTCTCTAACCACCATGGTTGTTTGACACAAATGGAGTCCCTGCAGATCAAGGCATCTGTGTTATGGAGTCTCAAAAGCCACACCTTGACCCACACACACTCCAATTGGGTGTGCTGATGCAACTACTTCTGTCACACTGCAGGTTCACCATCTCCAAGTGTGGCAGTTGCATATTCTAAGGGCTCTCTGTGCTCTCTAACCACCATTCTTGTTTGACACAAATGGATTCCCATGATCAATGCATCTGTTATGGAGTCTCAAAAGCCACACCTTGATGACCCATGACACTCGTTGGGTGTGGTGATGCAAGTGCTTCCACATCATGTAGGTTTACCCATCTCCATGTGTGACAGTTGCATATTCTAGGGGCTCTCTGACCACCATGGTTGTTTGACACAAATGGAGTCCCTATAGATCAATGCATCTGTGTTATGGAGTCTCAAAAGCCACACCTTGATGACCCACACACACTCTAGTTGGGTGTGGTCATGCAACTACTTCTGTCAGACTGTGAGTTCACCATTTCCATGTGTGGCAGTTGCATATTCTAGGGGCTCTCTGGGCTCTCTGACCACCATGTTTGTTTGACACAAATGGAGTCCCTACAGATCAATGCATCTGTGATATGGACTCTCAAAAGCCACACCTTGATGACCCACACACACTCCAGTTGGGTGTGGTGATGCAACTGCTTCTGTCACACTGCAGGTTAACCCATCCCCATATGTGGCAGTTGCATATTCTAGCGACTCTCTGACCACCATGGTTGTTTGACACAAATGGAGTCCCTATAGATCAATGCATCTGTGTTATGGAGTCTCAAAAGCCACACCTTGATGACCCACACACACTCCAGTTGGGTGTGGTGATGCAACTACTTCTGTCACACTATAGGTTCACCATTTCCATGTGTGGGAGTTGCATATTCTAGGGGCTCTCTGGGCTCTCTGACCACCATGTTTGTTTGACACAAATGGAGTCCCTACAGTTCAATGCATCTATGATATGGACTCTCAAAAGCCACACCTTGATGACCCACACACACTACAGTTGGGTGTGGTGATGCAACTGCTTCTGTCACACTGCAGGTTCACCCATCTCCATATGTGTGGCAGTTGCGTATTCTAGGGGCTCTTTGGGCTCTCTGACCACCATGGTTGTTTGACACAAATGGAGTACCTGCAGATGAATGCATCTGTGTTATGGAGTCTCAAAAGCCACACCTTGATGACCCACACACGCTCCAGTTGGGTGTGGTTATGCAACTGCTTCTACACACTGCAGGTTCACCATCTCCATATGAGGCAGTTGCATATTCTAGGGGCTATCTGACCACCATGGTTGTTTGACACAAATGGAGTCCCTATAGATCAATGCATCTGTTTTATGGAGTCTCAAAATCCACACCTTGATGACCCACACACACTCTAGTTGGGTGTGGTGATGCAACTACTTCTGTCACACTGTAGGTTCACCATTTCCATGTGTGGCAGTTGCATATTCTAGGGGCTCTCTGGGATCTCTGACCACCATGTTTGTTTGACACAAATGGAGTCCCTACAGATCAATGCATCTGTGATATGGACTCTCAAAAGCCACACCTTGATGACCCACACACACTCCAGTTGGGTGTGGTGATGCAACTGCTTCTGTCACACTGTAGGTTCCCCATCTCCATATGTGTGGCTGTTGCATATTCTAGGGGCTCTTTGGGTTCTCTAACCACCATGTTTGTTTGACACAAATGGAGTACCTGCAGATCAATGCATCTGTGTTATGGAGTCTCAAAAGCCACACCTTGATGACCCACACACACTCCAGTTCGGTGTGGCGATGCAACTGCTTCTGTCACACAGCAGGTTCACCATCTCCATGTGTGCCAGTTGCATATTCTAGGGGCTCTCTAGGCTCTTTGGCCACCATGGTTGTTTGACACAAATTGAGTCCCTGCAGATCAATATCATCTGGGTTATGGTCCCTCAAAAGCCACACCTTGATCACCCAAACACACTCCAGTTGGGTGTGGTGATGCAACTGCTTCATCACACTTCAGTTCACCATCTCCATGTGTGGCGCTTGCATATTCTAGGGGCTCTCTAGGCTCTCTGACCACCATGGTTGTTTGACAAAAATGGAGTCCCTACAGATCAATGCATCTTTGTTATGGAGTCTCAAAAGCCACACCTTGATGACCCACAGACACTCCAGTTGGGTGTGTTGATGCAACTGCTTCTGTCAAACTGCAGGTTTATCCATCTCCATGTGTGGCAGTTGCATATTCTAGGGGCTCTCTGACCACCATGGTTGTTTGACACAAATGAAGTCCCTATAGATCAATGCATCTGTGTTATGGAGTCTCAAAAGCCACACCTCGATGACCCACACACACTCCAGTTGGGTGTGGTGATGTAACTGCTTCTGTCACACTGCAGGTTCACCATCTCCATGTGTGGGAGTGGCATATTGTAGGGGATCTCTGGGCTCTCAGACCACCTTGCTTGTTTGACACAAATGGAGTCCCTACAGATCAATGCATCTGTGTTATGGAGTCTCAAAATCACACATCTTGATGACCCACCCACACTCTAGTTGGGTGTGGTGATGCAACTGCTTTTGTCACACTTTAGGTTCACCATCTCCATGTGTGGCAGTTGCATATTCTAGGGGCTCTCTGACCATCATGGTTGTTTGACACAAATGGAGTCCCTATAGATCAATGCATCTGTGTTATGGAGTCTCAAAAGCCACACCTTGATGACCCACACACACTCCAGTTGGGTGTGGTCATGCAACTACTTCTGTCAGACTGTAGGTTCACCATTTCCATGTGTGGCAGTTGCATATTCTAGGGGCTCTATGGGCTCTCTGACCACCATGTTTGTTTGACACAAATGGAATCCCTACAGATCAATGCATCTGTGATATGGACTCTCAAAAGCCACACCTTGATGACCCACACAAACTCAAGTTGGGTGTGGTGATGCAACTGCTTCTGTCACACTGCAGGTTAACCCATCTCCATATGTGGCAGTTGGATATTCTAGCGGCTCTCTGACCACCATGGTTGTTTGACACAAATGGAGTCCCTATAGATCAATGCATCTGTGTTATGGAGTCTCAAAAGCCACACCTTGATGACCCACACACACTCCAGTTGGGTTTGGTGATGCAACTACTTCTGTCACACTATAGGTTCACCATTTCCATGTGTGGGAGTTGCATATTCTAGGGGTTCTCTGGGCTCTCTGACCACCATGTTTATTTGACACAAATGGAGTCCCTACAGATCAATGCATCTGTGATATGGACTCTCAAAAGCCACACCTTCATGACCCACACACACTCCAGTTGGGTGTGGTGATGCAACTGCTTCTGTCACACTACAGGTTCACCCATCTCCATATGTGTGGCTGTTGCATATTCTAGGGGCTCTTTGGGCTCTCTAACCACCATGTTTGTTTGACACAAATGGAGTACCTGCAGATCAATGCATCTGTGTTATGGAGTCTCAAAAGCCACACCTTTATGACCCACACACACTCCAGTTGGGTGTGGTGATGCAACTGCTTCTGTCACACAGCAGGTTCACCATCTCCATGTGTGCCAGTTGCATATTCTAGGGGCTCTCTATTCTCTCTGACCACCATGGTTGTTTGACACAAATTGAGTCCCTGCAGATCAATATCATCTGGGTTATGGTCCCACAAAAGCCACACCTTGATCACCCAAACACACTCCAGTTGGGTGTGGTGATGCAACTTCTTCTGTCACACTTCAGGTTCACCATCTCCATGTGTGGCAGTTGCATATTCTAGGGGCTCTCTAGGCTCTCTGACCACCATGGTTGTTTGACACAAATGGAGTCCCTACAGATCAATGCATCTTTGTTATGGAGTCTCAAAAGCCACACCTTGATGACCCACACACACTCCAGTTGGGTGTGTTGATGCAACTGCTTCTGTCAAACTGCAGGTTTATCCATCTCCATGTGTGGCAGTTGCATATTCTAGGGGCTCTCTGACCACCATGGTTGTTTGACACAAATGAAGTCCCTATAGATCAATGCATCTGTGTTATGGAGTCTCAAAAGCCACACCTCGATGACCCACACACACTCCAGTTGGGTGTGGTGATGTAACTGCTTCTGTCACACTGCAGGTTCACCATCTCCATGTGTGGGAGTGGCATATTGTAGGGGATCTCTGGGCTCTCAGACCACCATGCTTGTTTGACACAAATGGAGTCCCTACAGATCAATGCATCTGTGTTATGGAGTCTCAAAATCACACATCTTGATGACCCACCCACACTCTAGTTGGGTGTGGTGATGCAACTGCTTTTGTCACACTTTAGGTTCACCATCTCCATGTGTGGCAGTTGCATATTCTAGGGGCTCTCTGACCATCATGGTTGTTTGACACAAATGGAGTCCCTATAGATCAATGCATCTGTGTTATGGAGTCTCAAAGCCACACCTTGATGACCCACACACACCAGTTGGGTGTGGTCATGCAACTACTTCGTCATCAGAGGTTCACCATTTCCATGTGTGGCTTGCATATTCTAGGGCTCTCTATGGGCTCTCGACCACAATGTTTGTTTGACACAAATGGAATCCCTACAGATCAATGCATCTGTGATATGGACTCTCAAAAGCCACACCTTGATGACCCACACAAACTCAAGTTGGGTGTGGTGATGCAACTGCTTCTGTCACACTGCAGGTTAACCCATCTCCATATGTGGCAGTTGGATATTCTAGCGGCTCTCTGACCACCATGGTTGTTTGACACAAATGGAGTCCCTATAGATCAATGCATCTGTGTTATGGAGTCTCAAAAGCCACACCTTGATGACCCACACACACTCCAGTTGGGTTTGGTGATGCAACTACTTCTGTCACACTATAGGTTCACCATTTCCATGTGTGGGAGTTGCATATTCTAGGGGTTCTCTGGGCTCTCTGACCACCATGTTTATTTGACACAAATGGAGTCCCTACAGATCAATGCATCTGTGATATGGACTCTCAAAAGCCACACCTTCATGACCCACACACACTCCAGTTGGGTGTGGTGATGCAACTGCTTCTGTCACACTACAGGTTCACCCATCTCCATATGTGTGGCTGTTGCATATTCTAGGGGCTCTTTGGGCTCTCTAACCACCATGTTTGTTTGACACAAATGGAGTACCTGCAGATCAATGCATCTGTGTTATGGAGTCTCAAAAGCCACACCTTTATGACCCACACACACTCCAGTTGGGTGTGGTGATGCAAGCTTCCGCCACACAAACAGTTCACCATCTCCATGTGTGCCAGTTGCATATTCTAGGGGCTCTCTATTCTCTCTGACCACCATGGTTGTTTGACACAAATTGAGTCCCTGCAGATCAATATCATCTGGGTTATGGTCCCACAAAAGCCACACCTTGATCACCCAAACACACTCCAGTTGGGTGTGGTGATGCAACTTCTTCTATCACACTTCAGGTTCACCATCTCCATGTGTGGCAGTTGCATATTCTAGGGGCTCTCTGGGCTCTCTGACCACCATGGTTGTTTGACACAAATAGAGTCCCTATAGATCAATGTATCTGTGTTATGGACTCACAAAAGCCACACCTTGATGACCCACACAGAATCTAGTTGGGTGTGGTGATGCAACTGCTTCTGTCACACTACAGGTTCACCCATCTCCATATGTGTGGCTGTTGCATATTCTAGGGGCTCTTTGGGCTCTCTGACCACCATGGTTGTTTGACACAAATGGAGTACCTGCAGATCAATTCATCTTTGTTATGGAGTCTCAAAAGCCACACCTTGATGACCCACACACGCTCCAGTTGGGTGTGGTGATGCAAGTGCTTCTGCACACTACAGGTTCACCATCTCCATGTGTGGCAGTTGCATATTCTAGGGGCTATCTGACCACCATGCTTGTTTGACACAAATGGAGTCCCTATAGATCAATGCATCTGTGTTATGGAGTCTCAAAAGCCACACCTTGATGACCCACACACACTCCAGTTGGGTGAGGTGATGCAACTGCTTCTATCACACTGCAGGTTCCCCATCTCCATATGTGTGGCTGTTGCATATTCTAATGGCTCTTTGGGCTCTCTAACCACCATGGTTGTTTGACACAAATGGAGTACCTGCAGATCAATGCATCTGTGTTATGGAGTCTCAAAAGCCACACCTTGATGACCCACACATAATGTAGTTGGGTGTGGTGATGCAACTGCTTCTGTCACACTGCAGGCTCACCATATCCATGTGTGGTAGTTGCATACTCTAGGGGCTCTCTAGGCTCTCTGACCACCATGTTTGTTTGACACAAATGGAGTCCCTGCAGATCAATGCATTTGTGTTACGGAGTCTCAAAAGCCACACCTTGATGACCCACACACACTCCAGTTGGGTGTGGGGATGCAATCGCTTCACACCTGAAGGTTCACCATCTCCATGTGTGGCAGTTGCATATTCTAGGGGCTCTCTGGGCTCTCTGACCACCATGGTTGTTTGACACAAATGGAGTCCCTGCAGATCAATATCTTCTGGGTTATGGTCCCTCAAAAGCCACACCTTGATCACCCAAACACACTACAGTTGGGTGTGGTGATGCAACTGCTTCTGTCACACTTCAGGATCACCATCTCCATGTGTGGCAGTTGCATATTCTAGGGGCTCTCTGGGCTCTCTAACCACCATGGTTGTTTGACACAAATAGAGTCCCTATAGATCAATGCATCTGTGTTATGGAGTCTCAAAATCCACACCTTGATGACCCACAGACACTCCAGTTGGGTGTGGTGATGCAACTGCTTCTGTCACACTGCAGGTTTACCCATCTCCATGTGTGGCAGTTGCATATTCCAGGGGCTCTCAGACCACCATGGTTGTTTGACACAAATGGAGTCCCTACAGATCAATGCATCTGTGTTATGGAGTCTCAAAATCACACATCTTGATGACCCACCCACACTCTAGTTGGTGTGGTGATGCAACTGCTTCTGTCACACTTTAGGTTCACCATCTCCATGTGTGGCAGTTGCATATTCTAGGGGCTCTCTGGGCTCTCTGGGCTCTCTGACCACCATGGTTGTTTGACACAAATGGAGTCCCTGCAGATCAATGCATCTGTGATATGGACTCTCAAAAGCCACACCTTCATGACCCACACACACTCCAGTTGGGTGTGGTGATGCAACTTATACACCGCAGGTTTACCATCTCCATATGTGGCAGTTGCATATTTTAGGGCTCTCGACCACCATGGTTGTTTGACACAAATGGAGTCCCAGATCAATCCATCTGTTATGGAGTCTCAAAGCCACACCTTGATGACCCACACACCGGTTGGGTGTGGTGATGCAACTATACATCACCAGGTTCGCCCATCTCCATATGTGTGGCAGTTGCATATTCCAGGGGCTCTCTGGGCTCTCTAACCACCATGGTTGTTTGACACAAATGGAGTCCCTGTAAATCAATGCATCTGTGTTATGGAGTCTCAAAAGGCACACCTTGATGACCCACACATATTGCAGTTGGGTGTGGTGATGCAACTGCTTCTGTCACACTGCAGGCTCACCATATCCATGTGTGGTAGTTGCATATTCTAGGGGCTCTCTAGGCTCTCTGACCACCATGTTTGTTTGACACAAATGGAGTCCCTGCAGATCAATGCATTTGTGTTACGGAGTCTCAAAAGCCACACCTTGATGACCCACACACACTCTAGTTGGCTGTGGTGATGCAACTGCTTCTGTCACACTGCAGGTTCACCATCTCCATGTGTGGCAGTTGCATATTCTAGGGGCTCTTTGGCTCTCAAACCATCATGGTTGTTTGACACAAATGGAGTCCCTGCAGATCAATGCATCTGTGTTATGGAGTCTCAAAAGCCACATCTTGATGACCCACACATACTCCAGTTGGGTGTGGTGATGCAACTGCTTCTGTCACACTGCAGGTTCACCATCTCCATGTGTGGCACTTGCATATTCTAGGGGATTTCTGGGCTCTCTAACCACCATGGTTGTTTGACACAAATGGAGTCCCTGCAGATCAAGGCATCTGTGTTATGGAGTCTCAAAAGCCACACCTTGACCCACACACACTCCAATTGGGTGTGCTGATGCAACTGCTTCTGTCACACTGCAGGTTCACCATCTCCAAGTGTGGCAGTTGCATATTCTAAGGGCTCTCTGTGCTCTCTAACCACCATTCTTGTTTGACACAAATGGATTCCCTACAGATCAATGCATCTGTGTTATGGAGTCTCAAAAGCCACACCTTGATGACCCACAGACACTCCGGTTGGGTGTGGTGATGCAAGTGCTTCTGTCAGACTGTAGGTTTACCCATCTCCATGTGTGACAGTTGCATATTCTAGGGGCTCTCTGACCACCATGGTTGTTTGACACAAATGGAGTCCCTATAGATCAATGCATCTGTGTTATGGTGTCTCAAAAGCCACACCTTGATGACCCACACACACTCTAGTTGGGTGTGGTCATGCAACTACTTCTGTCAGACTGTGAGTTCACCATTTCCATGTGTGGCAGTTGCATATTCTAGGGGCTCTCTGGGCTCTCTGACCACCATGTTTGTTTGACACAAATGGAGTCCCTACAGATCAATGCATCTGTGATATGGACTCTCAAAAGCCACACCTTGATGACCCACACACACTCCAGTTGGGTGTGGTGATGCAACTGCTTCTGTCACACTGCAGGTTAACCCATCTCCATATGTGGCAGTTGCATATTCTAGCGACTCTCTGACCACCATGGTTGTTTGACACAAATGGAGTCCCTATAGATCAATGCATCTGTGTTATGGAGTCTCAAAAGCCACACCTTGATGACCCACACACACTCCAGTTGGGTGTGGTGATGCAACTACTTCTGTCACACTATAGGTTCACCATTTCCATGTGTGGGAGTTGCATATTCTAGGGGCTCTCTGGGCTCTCTGACCACCATGTTTGTTTGACACAAATGGAGTCCCTACAGTTCAATGCATCTATGATATGGACTCTCAAAAGCCACACCTTGATGACCAACACACACTACAGTTGGGTGTGGTGATGCAACTGCTTACACACCGCAGTTCACCCATCTCCATGTGTGGCGCTTGCATATTCTAGGGGCTCTTTGGGCTCTCGACCACCATGGTTGTTTGACACAAATGGAGTACCTGCAGATGAATGCATCTGTTATGGAGTCTCAAAGCCAGACCTTGATGACCCACACACGCTCCAGTTGGGTGTGGTGATGCTCGCTTCTACACACTGCAGTTCACCATCTCCATATGTGGCAGTTGCATATTCTAGGGGCTATCTGACCACCATGGTTGTTTGACACAAATGGAGTCCCTATAGATCAATGCATCTATGTTATGGAGTCTCAAAATCCACACCTTGATGACCCACACACACTCTAGTTGGGTGTGGTGATGCAACTACTTCTGTCACACTGTAGGTTCACCATTTCCATGTGTGGCAGTTGCATATTCTAGGGGTTCTCTGGGATCTCTGACCACCATGTTTGTTTGACACAAATGGAGTCCCTACAGATCAATGCATCTGTGATATGGACTCTCAAAAGCCACACCTTGATGACCCACACACACTCCAGTTGGGTGTGGTGATGCAACTGCTTCTGTCACACTGTAGGTTCCCCATCTCCATATGTGTGGCTGTTGCATATTCTAGGGGCTCTTTGGGTTCTCTAACCACCATGTTTGTTTGACACAAATGGAGTACCTGCAGATCAATGCATCTGTGTTATGGAGTCTCAAAAGCCACACCTTGATGACCCACACACACTCTAGTTCAGTGTGGCGATGCAACTGCTTCTGTCACACAGCAGGTTCACCATCTCCATGTGTGCCAGTTGCATATTCTAGGGGCTCTCTAGGCTCTTTGGCCACCATGGTTGTTTGACACAAATTGAGTCCCTGCAGATCAATATCATCTGGGTTATGGTCCCTCAAAAGCCACACCTTGATCACCCAAACACACTCCAGTTGGGTGTGGTGATGCAACTGCTTCTGTCACACTTCAGGTTCACCATCTCCATGTGTGGCAGTTGCATATTCTAGGGGCTCTCTAGGCTCTCTGACCACCATGGTTGTTTGACAAAAATGGAGTCCCTACAGATCAATGCATCTTTGTTATGGAGTCTCAAAAGCCACACCTTGATGACCCACACACACTCCAGTTGGGTGTGTTGATGCAACTGCTTCTGTCAAACTGCAGGTTTACCCATCTCCATGTGTGGCAGTTGCATATTCTAGGGGCTCTCTGACCACCATGGTTGTTTGACACAAATGAAGTCCCTATAGATCAATGCATCTGTGTTATGGAGTCTCAAAAGCCACACCTCGATGACCCACACACACTCCAGTTGGGTGTGGTGATGTAACTACTTCTGTCACACTGCAGGTTCACCATCTCCATGTGTGGGAGTGGCATATTGTAGGGGATCTCTGGGCTCTCAGACCACCATGGTTGTTTGACACAAATGGAGTCCCTACAGATCAATGCATATGTGTTATGGAGTCTCAAAATCACACATCTTGATGACCCACCCACACTCTAGTTGGGTGTGGTGATGCAACTGCTTTTGTCACACTTTAGGTTCACCATCTCCATGTGTGGCAGTTGCATATTCTAGGGGCTCTCTGACCATCATGGTTGTTTGACACAAATGGAGTCCCTATAGATCAATGCATCTGTGTTATGGAGTCTCAAAAGCCACACCTTGATGACCCACACACACTCCAGTTGGGTGTGGTCATGCAACTACTTCTGTCAGACTGTAGGTTCACCATTTCCATGTGTGGCAGTTGCATATTCTAGGGGCTCTATGGGCTCTCTGACCACCATGTTTGTTTGACACAAATGGAATCCCTACAGATCAATGCATCTGTGATATGGACTCTCAAAAGCCACACCTTGATGACCCACACAAACTCAAGTTGGGTGTGGTGATGCAACTGCTTCTGTCACACTGCAGGTTAACCCATCTCCATATGTGGCAGTTGGATATTCTAGCGGCTCTCTGACCACCATGGTTGTTTGACACAAATGGAGTCCCTAGATCAATGCATCTGTGTTATGGAGTCTCAAAGCCACCTTGATGACCCACACACACTCCAGTTGGGTTTGGTGATGCAACTACTTCTGTCACACTATAGGTTCACCATTTCCATGTGTGGGAGTTGCATATTCTAGGGGTTCTCTGGGCTCTCTGACCACCATGTTTATTTGACACAAATGGAGTCCCTAGAGATCAATGCATCTATGATATGGACTCTCAAAAGCCACACCTTCATGACCCACACACACTCCAGTTGGGTGTGGTGATGCAACTGCTTCTGTCACACTTCAGGTTCACCCATCTCCATATGTGTGGCTGTTGCATATTCTAGGGGCTCTTTGGGCTCTCTAACCACCATGTTTGTTTGACACAAATGGAGTACCTGCAGATCAATGCATCTGTGTTATGGAGTCTCAAAGCCACCTTGATGACCCACACACTCCAGTTGGGTGTGGTGATGCAACTTCTTGTCACACTGAGGTTCACCATCTCCATGTGTGCCAGTTGCATATTCTAGGGGCTCTCTATTCTCTCTGACCACCATGGTTGTTTGACACAAATTGAGTCCCTGCAGATCAATATCATTTGGGTTATGGTCCCTCAAAAGCCACACCTTGATCACCCAAACACACTCCAGTTGGGTGTGGTGATGCAACTTCTTCTATCACACTTCAGGTTCACCATCTCCAGGTGTGGCAGTTGCATATTCTAGGGGCTCTCTGGGCTCTCTGACCACCATGGTTGTTTGACACAAATAGAGTCCCTATAGATCAATGTATCTGTGTTATGGACTCACAAAAGCCACACCTTGATGACCCACACAGAATCTAGTTGGGTGTGGTGATGCAACTGCTTCTGTCACACTACAGGTTCACCCATCTCCATATGTGTGGTTGTTGCATATTCTAGGGGCTCTTTGGGCTCTCTGACCACCATGGTTGTTTGACACAAATGGAGTACCTGCAGATCAATTCATCTATGTTATGGAGTCTCAAAAGCCACACCTTGATGACCCACACACGCTCCAGTTGGGTGTGGTGATGCAAGTGCTTCTGCACACTACAGGTTCACCATCTCCATGTGTGGCAGTTGCATATTCTAGGGGCTATCTGACCACCATGCTTGTTTGACACAAATGGAGTCCCTATAGATCAATGCATCTGTGTTATGGAGTCTCAAAAGCCACACCTTGATGACCCACACACACTCCAGTTGGGTGTGGTGATGCAACTACTTCTGTCACATTGTAGGTTCACCATTTCCATGTGTGGCAGTTGCATATTCTAGGGGCTCTCTGGGCTCTCTGACCACCATGTTTGTTTGACACAAATGGAGTCCCTACAAATCAATGCATCTGTGATATGGACTCTCAAAAGCCACACCTTGATGACCCACACACACTCCAGTTGGGTGTGGTGATGCAACTGCTTCTGTCACACTGCAGGTTCCCCATCTCCATATGTGTGGCTGTTGCATATTCTAGGGGCTCTTTGGGCTCTCTAAACACCATGTTTGTTTGACACAAATGGAGTACCTGCAGGTCAATGCATCTGTATTATGGAGTCTCAAAAGCCACACCTTGATGACCCACACACACTCCAGTTGGGTGTGGTGATGCAAATGCTTCTGTCACACAGCAGGTTCACCATCTCCATGTGTGCCAGTTGCATATTCTAGGGGCTCTCTAGGCTCTCTGACCACCATGGTTGTTTGACACAAATTGAGTCCCTGCAGATCAATATCATCTGGGTTATGGTCCCTCAAAAGCCACACCTTGATCACCCAAACACACTCCAGTTGGGTGTGGTGATGCAACTTCTTCTGTCACACTTCAGGTTCACAATCTCCATGTGTGGTAGTTGAATATTCTAGGGGCTCTCTGGGCTCTCTGAGCACCATGGTTGTTTGACACAAATAGAGTCCCTATAGATCAATGCATCTGTGTTATGGACTCACAAAAGCCACACCTTGATGACCCACAAAGACTCTAGTTGGGTGTGGTGATGCAACTTCTTCTGTCACACTACAGGTTCACCATCTCCATGTGTGGTAGTTGCATATTCTAGGGGCTCTCTAGGCTCTCTGACCACCATGGTTGTTTGACAAAAATGGAGTCCCTACAGATCAATGCATCTGTGTTATGGAGTCTCAAAAGCCGCGCCTTGATGACCCACACACACTCCAGTTGGGTGTGGTGATGCAACTGCTTCTGTCACACTTCAGGTTTACCCATCTCCATGTGTGGAAGTTGCATTTTCTAGGGGCTCTATGACCACCATGGTTGTTTGACACAAATGAAGTCCCTATAGATCAATGCATCTGTGTTATGGAGTCTCAAAAGCCACACCTTGATGACCCACATGCACTCTAGTTGGGTGTGGTGATGTAACTGCTTCTGTCACACTGCAGGTTCACCATCTCCTTGTGTGGCAGTTGCATATTGTAGGGGCTCTCTGGGCTCTCAGACCACCATGGTTGTTTGACACAAATGGAGTCCCTACAGATCAATGCATCTGTGTTATCGAGTCTCAAAATCACACATCTTGATGACCCAACCACACTCTAGTTGGGTGTGGTGATGCAACTGCTTCTGTCACACTTTAGGTTCACCATCTCCACGTGTGGCAGTTGCATATTCTAGGGGCTCTCTGGGCTCGCTGACCACCATGGTTGTTTGACACAAATGGAGTCCCTGTAGATCAATGCATCTGTGTTATGGAGTCTCAAAAGCCACACCTTGATGACCCACACATATTGCAGTTGGGTGTGGTGATGCAACTGCTTCTGTCACACTACAGGTTCACCATATCCATGTGTGGTAGTCGCACATTCTAGGGGCTCTCTAGGCTCTCTGACCACCATGTTTGTTTGACACAAATGGAGTCCCTACAGATCAATGCATTTGTGTTACGGAGTCTCAAAAGCCACACCTTGATGACCCACACACACTCCAGTTGGGTGTGGTGATGCAAGTGCTTCTGTCACACTGCAGGTTCACCATCTCCATGTCTGGCAGTTGCATATTCTAGGGGTTCTCTGGGCTCTCTGACCACCATGTTTATTTGACACAAATGGAGTCCCTAGAGATCAATGCATCTATGATATGGACTCTCAAAAGCCACACCTTCATGACCCACACACACTCCAGTTGGGTGTGGTGATGCAACTGCTTCTGTCACACTTCAGGTTCACCCATCTCCATATGTGTGGCTGTTGCATATTCTAGGGGCTCTTTGGGCTCTCTAACCACCATGTTTGTTTGACACAAATGGAGTACCTGCAGATCAATGCATCTGTGTTATGGAGTCTCAAAAGCCACACCTTGATGACCCACACACACTCCAGTTGGGTGTGGTGATGCAACTGCTTCTGTCACACAGCAGGTTCACCATCTCCATGTGTGCCAGTTGCATATTCTAGGGGCTCTCTATTCTCTCTGACCACCATGGTTGTTTGACACAAATTGAGTCCCTGCAGATCAATATCATTTGGGTTATGGTCCCTCAAAAGCCACACCTTGATCACCCAAACACACTCCAGTTGGGTGTGGTGATGCAACTTCTTCTATCACACTTCAGGTTCACCATCTCCAGGTGTGGCAGTTGCATATTCTAGGGGCTCTCTGGGCTCTCTGACCACCATGGTTGTTTGACACAAATAGAGTCCCTATAGATCAATGTATCTGTGTTATGGACTCACAAAAGCCACACCTTGATGACCCACACAGAATCTAGTTGGGTGTGGTGATGCAACTGCTTCTGTCACACTACAGGTTCACCCATCTCCATATGTGTGGCAGTTGCATATTCTAGGGGCTCTTTGTGCTCTCTGACCACCATGGTTGTTTGACACAAATGGAGTACTTGCAGATCAATTCATCTATGTTATGGAGTCTCAAAAGCCACACCTTGATGACCCACACACACTCCAGTTGGGTGTGGTTATGCAAGTGCCAAGACACTACAGGTTCACCATCTCCATGTGTGGCAGTTGCATATTCTAGGGGCTATCTGACCACCATGCTTGTTTGACACAAATGGAGTCCCTATAGATCAATGCATCTGTGTTATGGAGTCTCAAAAGCCACACCTTGATGACCCACACACACTCCAGTTGGGTGTGGTGATGCAACTACTTCTGTCACATTGTAGGTTCACCATTTCCATGTGTGGCAGTTGCATATTCTAGGGGCTCTCTGGGCTCTCTGACCACCATGTTTGTTTGACACAAATGGAGTCCCTACAAATCAATGCATCTGTGATATGGACTCTCAAAAGCCACACCTTGATGACCCACACACACTCCAGTTGGGTGTGGTGATGCAACTGCTTCTGTCACACTGCAGGTTCCCCATCTCCATATGTGTGGCTGTTGCATATTCTAGGGGCTCTTTGGGCTCTCTAAACACCATGTTTGTTTGACACAAATGGAGTACCTGCAGGTCAATGCATCTGTATTATGGAGTCTCAAAGCCACACCTTGATGACCCACACACTCCGTTGGGTGTGGTGATGCAAGCTCTTACATCACACAGCCAGTTCACCATCTCCATGTGTGCCAGTTGCATATTCTAGGGGCTCTCTAGGCTCTCTGACCACCATGGTTGTTTGACACAAATTGAGTCCCTGCAGATCAATATCATCTGGGTTATGGTCCCTCAAAAGCCACACCTTGATCACCCAAACACACTCCAGTTGGGTGTGGTGATGCAACTTCTTCTGTCACACTTCAGGTTCACAATCTCCATGTGTGGTAGTTGAATATTCTAGGGGCTCTCTGGGCTCTCTGAGCACCATGGTTGTTTGACACAAATAGAGTCCCTATAGATCAATGCATCTGTGTTATGGACTCACAAAAGCCACACCTTGATGACCCACAAAGACTCTAGTTGGGTGTGGTGATGCAACTTCTTCTGTCACACTACAGGTTCACCATCTCCATGTGTGGTAGTTGCATATTCTAGGGGCTCTCTAGGCTCTCTGACCACCATGGTTGTTTGACAAAAATGGAGTCCCTACAGATCAATGCATCTGTGTTATGGAGTCTCAAAAGCCGCGCCTTGATGACCCACAGACACTCCAGTTGGGTGTGGTGATGCAACTGCTTCTGTCACACTTCAGGTTTACCCATCTCCATGTGTGGAAGTTGCATTTTCTAGGGGCTCTATGACCACCATGGTTGTTTGACACAAATGAAGTCCCTATAGATCAATGCATCTGTGTTATGGAGTCTCAAAAGCCACACCTTGATGACCCACACACACTCTAGTTGGGTGTGGTGATGTAACTGCTTCTGTCACACTGCAGGTTCACCATCTCCTTGTGTGGCAGTTGCATATTGTAGGGGCTCTCTGGGCTCTCAGACCACCATGGTTGTTTGACACAAATGGAGTCCCTACAGATCAATGCATCTGTGTTATCGAGTCTCAAAATCACACATCTTGATGACCCAACCACACTCTAGTTGGGTGTGGTGATGCAACTGCTTCTGTCACACTTTAGGTTCACCATCTCCACGTGTGGCAGTTGCATATTCTAGGGGCTCTCTGGGCTCGCTGACCACCATGGTTGTTTGACACAAATGGAGTCCCTGTAGATCAATGCATCTGTGTTATGGAGTCTCAAAAGCCACACCTTGATGACCCACACATATTGCAGTTGGGTGTGGTGATGCAACTGCTTCTGTCACACTACAGGTTCACCATATCCATGTGTGGTAGTCGCACATTCTAGGGGCTCTCTAGGCTCTCTGACCACCATGTTTGTTTGACACAAATGGAGTCCCTACAGATCAATGCATTTGTGTTACGGAGTCTCAAAAGCCACACCTTGATGACCCACACACACTACAGTTGGGTGTGGTGATGCAAGTGCTTCTGTCACACTGCAGGTTCACCATCTCCATGTCTGGCAGTTGCATATTCTAGGGGCTCTCTGGCTCTCTAACCATCATGGTTGCTTGAAACAAATGGAGTCCCTGCAGATCAATGCATCTGTGTTATGGAGTCTCAAAAGCCACATCTTGATGACCCACACATACTCCAGTTGGGTGTGGTGATGCAACCCCTTACACCTGCAGGTTCACCATCTCCATGTGTGGCACTTGCATATTCTAGGGGATTTCTGGGCTCTCTAACCACCATTGTTGTTTGACACAAATGGAGTCCCTGCAGATCAATGCATCTGTGGTATCGAGTCTCAAAATCACACATCTTGACGACCCAACCACACTCTAGTTGGGTGTGGTGATGCAACTGCTTCTGTCACACTTTAGGTTCACCATCTCCATGTGTGCCAGTTGCATATTCTAGGGGCTCTCTAGGCTCTCTGACCACCATGGTTGTTTGACACAAATTGAGTCCCTGCAGATCAATATCATCTGGGTTATGGTCCCTCAAAAGCCACACCTTGATCACCCAAACACACTCCAGTTGGGTGTGGTGATGCAACTTCTTCTGTCACACTTCAGGTTCACCATCTCCATGTGTGGCAGTTGCATATTCTAGGGGCTCTCTGGGCCCTCTGACCATCATGGTTGTTTGACACAAATAGAGTCCCTATAGATCAATGCATCTATGTTATGGACTCACAAAAGCCACACCTTGATGACCCACACAGACTCTAGTTGGGTGTGGTGATGCAACTTCTTCTGTCACACTACAGGTTCACCATCTCCATGTGTGGTAGTTGCATATTCTAGGGGCTCTCTAGGCTCTCTGACCACCATGGTTGTTTGGCAAAAATGGAGTCCCTACAGATCAATGCATCTGTGTTATGGAGTCTCAAAAGCCGCACCTTGATGACCCACAGACACTCCAGTTGGGTGTGGTGATGCAACTGCTTCTGTCACACTGCAGGTTTACCCATCTCCATGTGTGGCAGTTGCATTTTCTAGGGGCTCTCTGACCACCATGGTTCTTTGACACAAATGAAGTCCCTATAGATCAATGCATCTGTGTTATGGAGTCTCAAAAGCCACACCTTGATGACCCACACACACTCCAGTTGGGTGTGGTGATGTAACTGCTTCCGTCACACTGCAGGTTCACCATCTCCATGTGTGGCAGTTGCATATTGTAGGGGCTCTCTGGGCTCTCAGACCACCATGGTTATTTGACACAAATGGAGTCCCTACAGATCAATGCATCTGTGTTATCGAGTCTCAAAATCACACATCTTGATGACCCAACCACACTCTAGTTGGGTGTGGTGATGCAACTGCTTCTGTCACACTTTAGGTTCACCATCTCCATGTGTGGCAGTTGCATATTCTAGGGGCTCTCTAGGCTCTCTGACCACCATGGTTGTTTGACACAAATGGAGTCCCTGTAGATCAATGCATCTGTGTTATGGAGTCTCAAAAGCCACACCTTGATGACCCACACATATTGCAGTTGGGTGTGGTGATGCAACTGCACACACTGAGTTCACCATATCCATGTGTGGTAGTCGCACATTCTAGGGGCTCTCTAGGCTCTCTGACCACCATGTTTGTTTGACACAAATGGAGTCCCTGCAGATCAATGCATTTGTGTTACGGAGTCTCAAAAGCCACACCTTGATGACCCACACACACTCCAGTTGGGTGTGGTGATGCAAATGCTTCTGTCACACTGCAGGTTCACCATCTCCATGTCTGGCAGTTGCATATTCTAGGGGCTCTCTGGCTCTCTAACCATCATGGTTGTTTGAAACAAATGGAGTCCCTGCAGATCAATG